>OY728135.1:239691997-240291997 GCA_963277665.1 Viscum album
TATAATTTTTGTATAATTTTAAGAAAATATATCTCGATGTTTCTTTAGAAATGAAGTATACACCTCTTTCTCTTTAGAGGTCATGGCTGCACTAATTAGAGTGGGGTGTGGATATTTTTATGTACTCAGATTTATTTCTCTAAGCTCATCTATAGTGGTAGAGACACCTTCCTCAAATGCCAAAAGAGAATCCCTGATATGTTCCTCTTCTTCTTCATTGCATGTTACCTCTTCTATTTCCACTTTCTTAGTATATGACAAGTAAAAACTCCCAGAGTTATAGGGGAAATCAGTATTTTAACATCCTGAAGAAGAGGCCATCATATCTGACCCTACTAATGATGAAGGATCTTCCTATGGTAATAAAGAGGGAGTGATGGATCGAGAATCAACATCATTGTCTTCCTAAAAAATTACTAAAATTTATTCTACTCTGATTGAAGAAGTATAGGCTTGTTGTAGTTCAGTGGATGAAAAGAAGACATCTCTATTTAAGCTTCCATCAATGATTGGTGGATAAACAATTTCTCCCATGTTTTCAGGCTCAAATGCCATAATTGACATTATGGAAGTTACTAGATTAGTTCCCAGATTTGGTTTTATCTTTTCAATTTGATTAATAGGTAACACATAATCTATACTCAAATGTATTAATGGGTTTTTTGGGATCTTTTCCAGTCTATTTAGAGCATTAACTCTGGTTTTTTCCTTGGTCATGGACTTCATTCCTTTTGTGTGATAAAACTCTGCCTCAATGTATTCAGATTTACATGTTTTTAATGGAGCCTTGTCACCAGACAACATCCCAATTTGACCATTGAAATAGTACTTAAGGAATTGGTGGTATGAAGAAGGTATGGTTTCATGTTGATGCATCCAAGGCCTTCCAAGTAGAATATTGAAGGCTGTGTCCTGAAGAGAAACCATGAAATATGAATTAGACACAATATCTCCAAACTATGTTCTGAGTGTAATCTCACCCAAAGGTTCTTGTTCATTCTTATCATAAGCTTGAAACATTAAAGTGTAAGGAGATAAGTCAGAATTAGTCAAGCCCAATCGATGAAGTGTACGAACAAGAATGAGGTTGACTCCAGAGCCATTATCAATAAAGGATCGTCGGATATCCACGTCATTGACCTTTCCAAACAAATACAAATATATGATATGTCCATGTACAAAATCATATCCATCTTCATCTATAAAATATATGACTTCATGAAATTCTTTAGAATAATTCTCTATATGGTAAATCTCAGCAACAACAACTTTAGTTTCAAACTCTTGAGGACTTGACAAAGCCTCAATGAGTGCTTCTCGAAGATCTTTTGACAGATTCAAGGAATCTAGAATTGATAACTTGGCTGGTACTTGGTCCAAAGGTCTGTGTTTTCGAGCATGGAGATGTGTTTTTTTAGGTGCTTTGGAAGTAGATGCATTTGATGTTTCCATATTTTATGTTGGAGAATAAGCTAGAAATACTCCTGAATTTGGGAGATTAGACTGACTAGGTCTATTCACTTGCTAAGAGGAAGATGGTGTGACTTCTAATCGGTCCTCTAAAATAATTGTGTCAGAACCGAACTTGTCTTTCCTGGAAGAAAATACTTATTCTTGTTGAGCCCGTAGAATAGTTTTTACACGAGTTTTTGCGGCATATATGGTTCGAAAAAGTGTAGAGTTAGAATGGTGATTTTTAGACTTCTCATGTCTTCCCCTGTATCCTTGACCTTGGCCTCTTCCTCTAATTCCCCAATTAGGTACAAGGAATTCTAACTCATTATAATCAGAATCATCATTGGTGTAAGGATCCGTTTAATGGATAACATTAACAGAACCAAAGATCAATTCTTCATCTAACAAAGATTCTTCTTGACAGGTTAATTTTGATTGTGTCGTTTGGTGGGGTGGTGCCCGTGATTTTGAAACAGATGGAAAAAATCTACCAGGGTCAAGGAAAACTTTGGCCTTGACACGAGCTCGTCTTCTTATGAATTCTCTTTGTCCTTATAATCACTTCTCTTCTTCTAGGAATGAAAATTTGATGAAGATGGTTTTATTATGGCAGGAGTGGCAGAAGACACAATCGGTTGTTTTATCTGTGTTCGTAAAATGGGATGAGGGCGGTTTATTGTTTTCCTAATCATCATATTGTCATATTTCTGCACATTTTTAATTTTGACCTCTTTCCGTTAGCCTTCTTCTTCTGGATCTTTAGCAGTAACACAAGCTACTTGAGCTGATGAATTTTTCAGTGTTACTTTCCCAGAGTCTACCATCTTTTGAAAGAGGTATTTGAAAACAAAAAATTCCTGGATGGGGTGTCCCAACATCTTTTGAAAGGGAAAATAATTCGGAAGATCTTTGTCTCCTTTTTTATTTGGTTTCTTCATCCTTGGAAACTGAACCAAATTGTTTTCTAAGAATGAGATGAAGTAACCAAGAAATTGTTCATTCCTAAAAGAATAAACTTTATTCTATAATTCCTCAAATTGTTTCCTCCTTTGATCTCTTTGATCATCTTGATGAGGCGGTCGTCGCTATTGATGCTCAGGAGGCAGAGCCCTTAGGTATGATGAAGGTCTTGAAGTAGAAGTAGGTACAATTGCCTGCTTGAGTGTGACTGTAGCAGCTTCTTCCTTTCCTATCCTCGTCCCCAGAGCTGATAGAATTACATGATTCTTAGCCTTAGTTTCTATAATAGAGTCTTCTATCTATTGAGCAATTGAATTATGGTCTCGAAACCCTCCTGTGTATTTCGCTGGGATCAATAGTGTGTAATTCATCATGCAAATTTTCCACAAAAATTGGAAACAACTCTTATTGATGGAGTGCTAGACTTATGAAATATTTTAATCCTTTCCATCAAGCAATAAAACATGAAACTCTTTCATTTTCCCTCTTTTTTACAATTGGTATGATCAAAAACTTTCATTTTTGGTAGTGTCGAGCTAAATTGGAGAGGAAACTTCTGACGGAGATCTTCCCATCCAATAATTGATTAGGATTGTAAGCTTGTATACCAAACATAAGATGGTCCCTACAATGACTGCAAAAAACACCTAAGCTTAACTGCTTCTTGTTGTTGAGAAGTTCCCATCATGGGATCACAATGAGAAATAAAATGTGTTATTCTTTGTTCCAGATCTCCTGAACCATTAAATATTGGGAATGTTGTATTCATAAAATTTGGTGGGGGAGGAATTGCATCCACCCATTCGGGGCAAGCTCTCTTTTCTGGCCGAACTGGTGAACTTCGTTCCTCCATAGCTTTCAATCGAGTCGTTAATGCCTCAATTGTGTTCATAATCATTTGGGGAACATCCAGATGAGCTGGATTCTCTGCATGTATAGTAACTGGATCTTGAGCTTGTGCAATGACCAGAAAAACCACTGATGGTGGTGCTGATATCTACCTTCGATAGCCCACGGTAATAGGCCTATCAGGATGTGTTTGATCCTACCTTGATTGTGTGCATAATGGAGGAAATTCGTTATCCACATCTGTAGTTACTTCAAATTATCTTTGTTGGGGAGCTCCTACAGGATTTGGAAGTTGAGGACCTACCTATGAAGTACGTCTAGTAGAAATGTTGTTTCGAAGTAACTCTGTATTGAGTCTTTTCAACTCCTTTATTTCCACTTCTTGTTATGCAAATATCTCTTCAAGCGAAAGAGACTGAACTTCTCTAGTGGAAAAGTGAGATGTGATCTGACTTTTGACTTTCCCCTTGTTAGATGCATTTCGGAGAGGGGGAGTTGGTTATTGGAAGTCATACCTAGATTTTGAGTAAGCCTCTGATTTCGGGGGAAGTTAAATTGGGAATTGAGGGAAAATGCTGTCAAAGAACACGCCTCACGCGCCCTCGTCATTTCAAAATTTTCTTCCTGTTACCTCCTCATCGGCCGGTCCGTCGGATGCTTCTCCGGCGCCTTCAATCTTTGATCTTGGGCCAGTACCACTGGATATCGGGCCCTCGTCCCTACTTCCGTCTTCCTCTCGGAGCCCCCCCTCCTTCAAAGAGGTGCTTTGTGGATCTTCCTATCATCAGGTGTGTTCCCCGGCGCTCCGATCAGTTTCTCTGGTGGTTCATTGGGAGGGATCGTCTGTTTTGTTGGTGGTTTCTTCTTCAAATTTCTCAAAGGCTTTGGAGGATCTCATGTGGACTCTCGTGGCTCGTTTCGGGTCAGCTCTCCCGCCCCTCGCGACCTTCAGGCGGTTCGTGGAGTCTTGGGGGCTCCAATCACCAGCTCACATCTCTATCCTCCATCGTCAATCCTTTTGCCTCAGTTTTGGGTCAGAAGTGGACTTCATCCTGGCCTGGTTCAAGGCTCCTCGCTGTTGGGGCCGGTGGTGTTTCAATCTAGCCAGATGGTCCATGGAGGCTCACAGGGGCATGGAGTGTTCCCAAGCAGCGGTATGGATCTGCCTTCCAGGTCTCCCTCTTCCTTTACAGTCTGCGGCTTTCCTCAAATCCATTGGCGACTCGCTTGGGGTGTTCCTCTTCTCAGACGATCAAACTAGCAGGGGAGAAGCAGTTTCGGTGGCCACAATATGAGTTGAGATCGATATTTCTCTACCCGTCCTGGAGAAGCTGGCTCTGAAAGTGCAGGGTTCTTTTGAATGGACTTAGGAGATCTCTTACCCGGTGTTTCCCAAGTACTGCTCAGCTTTCCATCTTCAGGGGCACTCTTTGCAGGTCTGCAGGAAACGTCTCTCGGCGTCTCGTCATAGCACCCATCTTGGGTCGCCCGAGCCTGTTCCCCTGGCGGCCAAGGCTTATTCTTCGAGCACCTCTTCCAAGACGCATAAGAAGGGTCCCTTGCATGAATAAAATGGTTCGGTCTTGTCTTCCGATGGCTCTTTAGTTCTGTTTTCACATCCCCGAGCTATTTTTCCTTTCCTACCTCGAGTCTAGTGTAGCAGCTCCCTTCCGGTGTCTTTATTTCCCGCTGGCTTTCTACATATGCTTTTGGATTCTAACTGGTTGTGGGAAGGCAGTCTTCTTGAGCATCTTATCAGACCGCCCAGATAGATTCAGGCTCCCTCTATCTCTATTCCCCTGCTTTCAGAACATCATTCTTTTCCAGGCATGCTGGTGCAACCGAGTCCTGGTGATTTGGTACAGGATCAAGCTGTGGGGGTGGGGCGGTTTCACGACTTCCGGGTGCTGGGGAGGCGAGTCCTCCAGTCTCAGTGCCTGACCCCACACCGAATGATGTTGAAGCCAGAGTCTCACTTTCTCCTCCTCGTTTGCATCAGCCTCCCTCTGCGTCGCCAGACCAGAGTCTAGGCATGTGTACCAGGTTTCACCAAAAGCTGAAACAGCTGCATGATCAGTGCCCCCTGTCTTCTCCTCTCTTCAAGGGCCTTTTGTCTGGGGCCAAATCCAGATGTGATCGTCTCAATGTTTAAGGTTCTATTTTGGAACGCTCGGGGTCTACGGGCCTGAGCAAAATCTGATTTTCTTGCAAATGAAATCTCCAGCAACTCAGTGTCCTTGCAGGAGATCCTTGAACCCAAGTTGGCCTCGAGCAAAATCAAAGAGTATGCTCTTTGTTTCAAAACTCACGGCTTCATGCACGTGAATCCTCCGAACTCTCAAGTTTGGCTTTTCTGGAATGATCATATCAAAGTCGTGCTGCTTAGTGCATCAGACCAATACCTGGCTGCAAAGGTCTCCTTTGGTTCCCATGAGGTCTCTTTTGATTTAATCTATGCCAATTGGAATGCCATGGAGAGGGAAGACCTTTGGCGGGACTTGGAGGATCTCATCTCTGATAACATTCCGTGGGTCTTCGGGGGCAATTTTAACATTATGGCTAACCTGGAGGAAAAGCAGGGAGGTGGTGTGTTCCCCAGCTAGTTAGTCCTTTATTTCATTTATGGCTAGAAGCGGCGTCCTGGATGTGGTCTTTGAAGGCGATCGTTTCACTTGGTGTAATAACCAATGGGGTGGAAGGCGCACCTGGTGCCGCCTTGATAGTTGCATGCTTAACGAAGCTGCCATTTCTATTTTCTCCATCACTAAAGTTTCTCACCTTGTATGGTGGCTCTCGGATCATTCCCCACTACTCCTCAGTATGGGGTCCGGCTCCTTACAGGAAGTTCAGACCCAGTTCTTGAAGGCATGGGGTGAGGACTTTGGTTTCTTTGACCTGGTCCATGACGTTTGGTCGCTCACTTACCCAGGGAACCCGTGGATCTCCCTCTTCAAGAAACTCAGGCGGCTTAAGACTCAGCTCGGCAGCTGGAGGATATCCATCTCTGGCCACGATCGGGATCTTCACAGGCTTAGTGGGGAGGTGGAGCGCATGGAGACCTTCCTTGAATAGGGATGGGATGAAGCTCTGTTTAATGAGCTTAGATACACGAAAGATCGCTTATCCGAGATCCTCATGAGGTAAGAGCGGTTGGCTAGAGAGAGTGCCAGGGTTTGCTGGCTTCGCGAAGGTGATAGGAACACAAGTTTTTTTCATGTTTGTATCAAAGAAAGAAGAAGAGGTCACAGTCCTAATATTCTCAGAGGGGACGGTTCCTTCTCTAGTGATCGGGATGTTATAGGAGGAATGCTTCATGATAATCTCAAAGAGATTCTGGCTGGCCCTAACTCTTCATTCCATACAGGTTATCCAAGGGGGCCAGCAGAGTTTTTTGAGGATATCCCTGCCTGTGTTTCCCGGGAGAATGATGAGAGCTTGAGAATAATTCCCAACGATGAGGAGGTGCGTGAGGAGGTCTGGTCATTGAACTAGGATAGCGCGCCGGGGCCAGATGTCTTTCTAGGTTCCTTCTACAGGCTAGCATGGGAAATTGTTAAAGGGGACGTGATTCATGCACTGCAGAACTATTTTAGGGGAGGGAACATGCCACGTGTTGCGTGTGCTACCAAGATTGCCTTCCTTCCAAAAGTTGGCAATCCCCAATCCATTGATCAGTATCGGCCTATCAGCATGTGTAACTTCCCTTATAAGGTCTTCGCTAGTATCATCAACAGGAGGATGGCAATGTACTTGGACTCTTGGTTGGCCCCGGAGCATCATGGTTTTATCAAAGGCCAATCCATTCAGGTGGAAATTGGCCTCACGCATGAAATGACCAGTGAGATCAACCACAAGATCTTTGGTGGCAACCTGATTGTGAAGTTGGACATGAGCAAGGCCTTCGATCGGATGGAATAGAGCTTTGTTCTCAGGGTTTTGGCTAGCATGGGTTTCTCTCACTAGACTAGAGACCTCCTGTTCCGCTGCTTCAGTTCAGCATGGATATCATCCTTGTTCATGGGGAAATAGTTTGGCTTCTTCAAGGCCTATCGCGGCCTCAGACAAGGTGACCCCTCTCCCCCACCATCTTCATCATCTCTCAAAATGCTTTTAGTCACTCTATCAACTGGGGTATCCGTGCTGGCAAGGTCACCCACTATAAGAACCACTATAATTCCTTGAATATTTTGCACCTGATGTTTGCTGATGACTCCATCTTATTATGCAATGGTAGTAGGAGATCGGTGCAGGGATTACACAACATTATTGAGGAGTACTATCAGTTGAGTGGAAAGAAGGTTAACAAGGAGAAAAGCTTATATTACACTGCTATGAAGATCTCTGGGAGGAGGGAACTTAATCTTGATGTCATTCTGAACATGAAGAGGGGGAAATTTCCCATGTAGTATCTTGGAGCTCCGGTCAATCCATACTCTCCTAGAGTCCATAATTTTGATAAGCTTGCCAACAAGATCATGGGCCGTATCTTCAACTGGAAGAACAGACTTATTTCCTTCGGCGGCCGTATTGCGCTTGTGAATCATGTTCTTTTTTCCATCCCCATGCAAGTGCTCTCCACCCTGAAGGTTCCCAAAGTCGTTATTTACAATCTAGAAAGAATCATGGTATCCTTTATTTGGGATGGGGAAATGGAGGGTCATTTCCACTGGGCTTTCGGGGACCGCATGTCGAGATCTATCTAAGAAGGTGGCATCAACTTGAGGATTGTTCACATCACAATGCAGGGGTTTCATTCCAAGTTCGTGTGGGATGCCTTGGTTGGCGGTTCTTTATGGGGAAGGTCTATGCATGCTCGTTACGGCCATGACTTGAATTTGGAGAGGCCTCACCCCTCCGCACTTTGGAAGTTGGTTCACCCTCACATCGATCTGTTGCGTTGCCACTCGAAGTGGATCATGGGTAGAGGTGATTTGAACTTCTGGCTCCATTATTGGGGCATCGGCCGACTGTGGTTCCCAAGTTGCCCTGCTTCTTTAATTTATTTCTGAGAGGCAGCTCGTACCCTCTTTTTCTCCAGGCAGTTCTGAATGAAAGACATCATGTTTCCTTCAATAACATTGTGCCCAGCGAGGAGCCGGACGACCTGATCTTCTCTGCCTCTCCTTCTGGCTCGTTTTCTGTTAAGGAATTCTGGCGGCTAAGAGTGGCTCTATCTAGTGGTGATCAATTGGGGTAGATGTTGTGGTTTAAGGAGGTGCCATCAAAGATCAATTTTTTTCTTTGGCGGGTGCGACACAATTCCTTGCCTACTTAAGACAAGATTCAGTGCCTCAGCATTAGCCTCGCCTCGCGGTGTTGGTGATCCAACCATCCTCAACTTGAATCGGTCAGTCATCTTTTTTTGGGTAGTGACTAGGCGCGGAAAATCTGGATTTTTTCTGGGATCCCCTCTAGCGAACAGCATGACAATGATGTACTCGACAACACTCTCTCCTCTTGGCTCATGGGTTCGGGTTTGCAAGGGTCGGAGAGTCTTGGACGAGTTCTTGTTATCCTGGCAGGGTGTTGGACAATTTGGAAGGCAAGGAATGACGCCCGTCACTGCAACTCTCCAGGCACACTCACCAGCATTGTTTTCAAGATGAGGAACACCTTTCTGGACTTGTTTAGCCTGTGTAAGGGCTGCACAGATGCACCTTTAATCAGGAGGTTTAGGACGGCTCCGGTCATTTCCAACCTGGTGAGCACGCAGGGGCAGGGGCATTGGGTGCACTGGCATCCTCCAAGAGAAGGCTTGAAACTCAACACGGATGGATCTCTTCTTAATGGAATGATGCGAGGAGGAGGGATTGTTCGGAACCGGAGGGGCTCCATCATTTCTGCATTTTCGGCCTGCTTTGGCAAGGGTGACGTTATTCTGGCAGAAACAACGGCCATGGTCACTGGGCTCGAATTATGTGAACAAAGGCGCATCAGCCAGGTCGAGGTGGAGAAAGACTCCCTTACTCTTTATAATGTTCTTTTAAGGAAGGTCAAGGGACCATGGAATATCACTTATTGTAACAGAAAATGAAACCTTCTCTTGAGTGCAAGGACCGGCATTTCCCACACGTGGTAGGAGGGGAACATGGTGGTGGACTTCTTGGCCTCTAAGGCTCCTTCGGATCGAGTCACTGCCTACTTCTTGAGCCTGGGTTCCTTTCCCCTTGAGTGGGTCTATTTCGTTGTTAATGATGCTCTCGGACTCCATTACTTTCGGCCCCCACGACTCTTCTTTTATCTGGCCTTTCGGTCTCTTGATAATTGATAAAAAGTTTATTTTTAGGTCAGGGTATGCACACCTTCTTCATTTTCCTCGGTGTGTAACATATTATGGAGAATAACTTTATCTTCTGATTCCTCATAATTGGACTTATTTTCTGGAGGATCTTCTGCAATGGTGTTAATCACATTCACTGACGCATAATGCATCAATGGCATTTTGTCAGTGTTTTTGCGAGATCATATTCCTTTGTTTCTTCCATGAGATTGTGTTCTTCTATATTAAAAATTCCCTGGAACTGTCTGGTGGACAGTAACCTAAAGGGAATCCTCGAATAGTTTAGTTTTACACTTTCCTTTTGTCTTCTTCCCTAATTGAGAGAAAACTGACTTCCGTTGAGAAGGGTATTGCAGATGTGAAAAAACCCCTAGCCCTGCAGGCTGGGGCTCTTCCTATTCTTCTTCCCCTAATCTATGAACATTGTTTAATGAATTTGAAGGTTGAATTAAATGAGCCCCCATCCTTGCAAGATGGGGTGATTATTGAACTAATATGGATGAAATACTTTCAACTAATCTTCTGATTTTGCGAATTTTGGTTTGTATAATAGCTGGGTGCATCATCCGACAACCACTTAAATCACCTATTTTAGAATATCGTTGTGCTATTTCAAAAATTTTCATTCTTTGATGCCACACATCCTCTAAGCGGGATGCCTGATCAAGATTCTCATATGGTTGATGAAAAAGTAACTCAAAAACTTCTTTTCTTTGGGCCTGATTGGATGAGAACTGGTTTAGACCCATTCTTGAGCATACATTTGATTACATACAAAACCTATTAATTATGGTCAAACATGGGAAATAACATTGCATGAGACCAATTTTTGTGGACTTTTCTGATTTTGGAGTGTAGTGAAATGGAATTATCCATATGCACCTCATCCTCTGATCCGAACACTAGATGCGGATTCATAAATTAACTGGTGTATCCTCTTTAGAGCATTGAGGCATGAATGCTGAAGGGTTCTCTACTATTTTTTAACCTTTGGATATTGAGAAATTGAGAGAGATGCAAAGTCAATTTGGCACTACAACCCTTCTATTACCTTTACATGATTTTGATATTCATTATATGGTAATACTTTGATTTTCACATGACCAAGAGTTGTCCATAAGTTGAGGTAGATTTCATGAATGCAATCTTCTATCATCAATTCTGGAATGTTATAATGTGAATTTTCCAAAGGCTACAACATGACCGGTATTTCTCCTTTAGCTAATTGTTTCCTCGTGTTTCACATATCTTCATCATATTTCACTAGAGGTTTCTCCACTTGGTTTGACCAAAGTGGATGCTCTATATTAGAAGACAAATGACCCAAGGGAGGTTCGAATAATGACTATTACCTTAAGATGTCTTCTGGTTGAGAAAGTTTTTCACCCATAAATGACAAGACATCAGACATGACTGGACTTGTTTTTGCAAGTGCCTCGAGGTAGGAGGGATTTCTTATCGCTACATTTTCATTTGTGGAATTGTATTGACAATGCGAAATACTACTGTAGAGAGGACTTTCATAGCAAATTCCATCATGGGGAGGATTACCATGATGGATTATAGCAAGGGATAGATCTTCTTTCTCCTTGGTCTTCTGGCCACATGGAGGGTTTTCATGACTCTCATCTGGAGATAATCACTTGATATTGACTGAATTTTCATCAAGCAAGCCTTCATGATGAAGTGTATGATGAGTAACATCAGAATTACTACTACCAATCCCATTATTTGGTAATGAGAGGATAGGATCTTGAGTAGCAATAGATAAATGTCTGAGGACTTCAAGAACTCTAGCATTAAGAGGATCCAAATTACAACTTGACTCTTTATTTTCCAACAATGCATGGAGAGAATTCTTCTTGGATGTTCTCTTATAATTATTTGGGGCCACTTGTTGGTAAAAGTGGTTATCGTGGGATATTTTATGTTCCTTCCTTGGAGTGGTTACTGGAACGGACCGATTACCTCTAATTGGACAAGGTGTATGTTCCTGATCTTTTTCTCTGTATGATATGGGGGAGTATGCCCCATGACCATCCTGGACTAGAACAGATATGTGTATCTACTATGGGATGGCATACCGATGTTTCATCCCATGTGTGGGGACAGATTTATGTGTCTGTTCCCCTGATGCTGTTGAAGTAGTTGTTATAATATCCTGGCATGCTTCTAGAATATGGACAGGGATTTTTGTCTGCCCTTTCACCATTGATAAGATATGTTTGGTGACTTCAGCGACTGGAATGGGAATATACATCCATTCCATATCTGGATTAGGAGTATGTGCCTTCTCCTTTCCTCTTTTTCCAGTAAATGGGTATTGATAGTACTCATGCATGGGGGCAGAGAATTAGGTCTTCTACAGATTTATCGTCGGAGCTTTCCGACTGATTTCTCCGGGTGCTACCAAACGAGATTGTTGGCAGGCTTGATGAACATTGGAAGCTGTATTTTCCTTCTATTTGTTTCCCATCACGTATGGTTGACAGACTTTCTTCAATACTAGCAAACGAGACTGTTAACAGAATTGGTGATTGTAAATAGGTGTATGTTCCTGTTTACCAGTTTCCACCACATTAGATTGGTGAGCTTCTTTAAATGCAATCAGACGGTCCTGCTGACTGATTGATAACTTATAAGCAGGCATATGTTCCTGTTCACAGTACTCCACTGGATTTATCTGGTGGGATTGGTGGGTTTCAGCCAGATGAGTCTACTGAGCCGCCAAATTTGGACAGACGGATGTATGTTCTCGTTTGTTGTTTTCCATCAAGTTAAATTGATGAACTTATCCAGAGGAGGAAGAGGTGAGAACCAGCTCCCTGCTGACCGAACGTTGTCCCTGGAGATTCATCTTGTGTGCCCGAGTCTGAGAGACCTAGTCTGAACATCCAGAGGAAACAGCCCAATCATGTTGGGGGTACACTACCGCGCGATTCAGGCAGCGATTGCTGGTGGGAGTGCTCAGGAAAGATTCATGCATTCTTGAATTGAGTCCTTTAGTAACCTATTGATCCACCTCCCTATAGTACGGGAGAGATTGATCATTTCATTCTGGGGATAAGGACCCGAAATGGTTGAAGATGGTGGTTGTCACCGTCTACTTCTTGATCATCGGTCATCGTTGGCCAGATGATCAAGGATTTGTTTTGACCTGAAGGCCCTGTCGAGTAGCCTCCAAAGTCAGTATTGTACCATGCTGGTGATATTCCTTTACCAACACATTAGAGACCCAGCATTGAAGACATTGGGTTAGTGATGACGTCCTTCCCATGGATGGAGATCCAGCTTGAGCAGCGGTTAGGAAGTTCACAGATGTAGTCTTGGAGAAAGCCATTTTTGGAATGAAGGAAATTCTGAGAAGAAAAAACTTGAAAACGACAAAAAAAATTCCATTAAAGAATCATATTTTTATATGGAATCATGCATGATTGCTTCCTTGTCTGGCCTTCCTTTACTAATTGATTGGGGCCTAACAGGTGGGTAACAATATTAACTTGGTTAAGGATTCACATCGGGTTCACCATTTTTGTTTTGTAGTTCCGTGAAACGTGTGTTCTAGTTTTAAGAATCACTATTTCGAAGTGGTTTCCATTGGATTTATTTATGGAACCAGAAACATCCAATAGTTATTTATCCAAAGGAGACCTACTTTTAAAAGGCATCCATTCGTCAAGTTTGAACTTTACAATACATAATAATGTGCATTGGTCGAGATGATGGGAGGTCAGACTCATCCCACCCTTTTGGGGGGAATTATTGTCTGCTCTGAGACTCTCTTTGTTAATTTAAGATATTTTCATGAATAATTATTAATTCACCAAGTATATTATAAGTATCCCTTAGAATTTACAGTCACTTATTAACATGTGTAAAATTTTGAATCATCGGTATGAATTCAAGGTTCTTCAATAATGGAAATACCTGTATGTATTCGTGGTTTTCCATCAATATTATCCTCTAATATACTACTTAGAGATTATTTTAATCATCATTGTGATGATACTGGTTTTCTAAGCCACTCAGTGGGGCACTCTATAATTTATTTTCTTCCAGGGAGACGAAGTTTTGATTTTATTTCTTTGGGATCATGCCCCTAAAATGGGAATCCTATGTATCCTTGTAAAGGGAGTCAGAACCCCCATAGTTCGGTGCCACTAAACGGGACACATCATACCATTTAAGGTCATGTGATAAGGACCTAGCCATACAGTTTAATGCCATGTGGTATGGATATCTAAGCAGAAGGTTCTTAGTAAAAACATAGTGTGGGACTTATGCTGAAGCAGCCCAAGGAACTTGGAAAGGATATGGGATTCCAAGTAGGATCAGACCCTATTGGGAATATGGCCCAAGGAGAACAGGGTTAATTTGAAGTGTTGGATTTTAACCTCAAAGAGTCTTTCTACATATCCTATATAGATGGAAATCAAATCCCACGTAGTTCGATGTGTCTCACAGGAGAGTATGGTCCTTTGAGAGAAATCATTTTGGACTTACATCCTCAAAAGGATGCCTTGGTGATTTGGGGGGGTTAATTTGGGGATTATTCTTTAGGAGGATGCCCAGATTAAGGGAATTAAGGTTGGAATCCTGAAGAGGATATCCAGTGAGCTCAGGCTCTAAAATGGATTCCTACATATCCTGGTTTGAACAGGAATTAGAGTTCTCGTATTTCCTTCGATTGTGAAAATATTGTGACCATGAAAAATCTCTAAACCCACATGATTCATTCTCGGTGTGAGAAATAAGATGATTTCAAATATTCAATAAATGAATTCACACTTTCAAATTTTTCCTCCTCTGCTGGTTGAAGAGGGCGCACCTATGGTGTCCAAGGTGAATGAGGTCAAGGCGACCATGGAAGAGGGTGAGGTGAAGAGCCTTCCCTCTGTTCTATTTACATTGGACAAGGGTCCAATGTAAGGAGGAAGGGATTAAGGTTATGGGATTATACCAGGATGGATTCCCATGGTGACAAAGCCCAACAGGAGAGGGAAAGGGCAATGAAAGACCATGTTCCCATCTCCCCTTTGGTCTTTGGCACTGAATAAGAGAGGAGCAATGATACCACCTCCTGCAAGAAAATCTGGGGTCTTACGCCAAGATGGTTTCCCTAAAAAATTTATCCTGGTAGGGGAGGAAGACTTCTCCTATACATTCATAGAAAAGAAAGTGTGAATAATACCTTCCCTATGAGGGATCTGAGGTTCCGAATCATAGAGATGAGAAGGGGATGACAGAACCCAAACCCGTATTCTCAAAACTGGGAAATTTCCAAAACTATTCCTGGGAGAAAGGTCCATGTGACTATGGATATAAAAACCCACAAACATTCCATTAATCCTAACGCCATTGTGAAACAAATGTCGGAAACCTATGACTACAGAAATACAAACCCAAAATAGAAGACACGTTGATCTTCCTTTCCCGAAGGTTTGATATTTCAGGAGGATTTGGTGGAGGTCTTAATAGAATCCCTTTCAAACAAGGGATCCAATGAAGAATAATCCTTCCCATGAGTGGCTTTGAATAAGGCTTTATGGCTTATAGGCTGAAGATTGTGAAGAGAGTAAGTGAATCAAAGAGGGGCACCCAAGAAGAGATGGGTGTGCAAGTACACTTGGGTGACCTGATGTTCAATTAAGCGATGAACAACCTATATGTTAATACTTAGGTGAGACCTTTATCAAGCCATCAAGAGTATCCACAGGTATCCCAGAAGTGGGGCGCTCAAGTTCCTACGAGAGGAATGAGTGGCACACAAGTATTTCTGATTTTGGGAGGTTGGTCACTTTAGGCACGCAAGTGTTATGTTTTTCAAACACTAAAAAGGACTTAAGACCAATGATAATCCCTTAAATCCTCCTCTCAAGGTGTCAAAGAACTACCTTGAATGTTTCAAAAGATTGCGGCGAAGTACTAGGGCGACCAGAGCAGCAATTGGGCTTCAAGGAAATTTGCCCATAAAAATGAGGGCCCCAAGGATCTATTTATAGGAAAATATTGGCCCCTGGGTGAAAAATAAGTGGGCATGCAAATAAGATGTGAGACATATGGGGGATCACAAGTAGGGTTCACTCTATATTGGAGGTGCAAAAGTAGGCTGCGCACCAGAAGAGTTTTGGCTAGACTAAGGCGACCAAGAACTCATGCCTTTGAAAATCTTGAGTTTTCTTCATGTATTTTTCCTTTTTTCTTACTAATGGATTCCCTTTGCCATATTTTTATACTCTTTGATGGAATAAGGTTTCAACACTTACATTACACTAATTCAAAAATCCCATTCATATAGAAATGATTTGGCTTTCATTGCATGCCACAAAGACTTGGTGTACGTTAAACGCAACACAGAGTTTCTACGAGAAATAATTTTATTATTAAGATTATTTAAACGAGATAGTTATAAACTAGACTTTAAAATTTTTAATATGAAAATTAAAGACTACTTTAAAATATTTTTTATAATGGTCTTATATAACATAACATATTTATTATGAAAAATATAATTTTTGGTAAAGTCTATATGTTTTAAAATACTATTTTCTCAAATGAATTGCTTTTAATGTCCTTTTGTGAGAAGAAATAAAATTAATTTTCGACACTATTAGACTTTTATTTATATAAAATTAACTTTATTTTAGAATTTATAATTTCAAAATTATCTTGGGGTGAATGTTTTGTCTTTTTTTGAGAAAAATAATTTTTTGATTAATAGTGAAAATACAGAATTTTAATTGAATACTACATTTTCATCTAAATTTTTATAAGGTTATGTTATATTTTAAGCTTGTTTAATATATTAATTAGATAATATTTTTATCAATTAATCAAATTTATTCTATTGTAATCAATTTCTCATTAAAATTTGTTATAAAAACATAACAAACTTTTGGATGTCTTTACTTTAAAAACAAGCATTTTCGTCTCATTTGTGGGATGAAACTCAAATTAATTTATGAAAATTTATTTATTGGAATTTGTAAAAATGGATTATATATATGGAATCAGAATAATTTTTAATTTTTAACAAATTAAACATAGTTTTTACCAAAAACATTAGTGAATGTATTTAAAATTAATTACAATAAATATGGTAAAATAAAAATTATTATGGGAGTAAACCTTAATTTTAAGGGCCCAAATGATCTAGAAACGTGTTCAAGGGCCATTGGATTTCCATATATTTACCCAATATTCTATTGGATCTAATTGGGTCCATTATGGGAGCCACTTTACATGGGATAAACGTGGGTGGAATTCCCTTTCCCAAAAATTTTCAAGAGTGCCATTCCTCCACTATAAAAAGACCTCTACTCCTCCTAAATAATCACACCTCTCAAGAAACATTGGATAGACCATGATCTAGACACATAAATCCTCAAAATCTCACCAATAATCCTATAACCCTCCCCTTGGTCATAAATACTTCCAATTAATCCCATTGGTTCAAACCAAAAGGAGTTACTCGGATAAGAGGTAACATTCTTCATCAAACACTTTAGTTTTATTTATTTCTCCACTCTTTAAATTATCCTTGTTCCATTCTTATATAAAAACACCAGTATCCAAAATATATATTCCTATTGTTTTACTAAGGTTTTTATGTACACTTACATACACTTCAATCAAATAGATAACGAACATACTGTTTTTGTGTACGACTAACTACCACCTCACGAAACGACAATTGCTCATTCGTGCTTTAAAACCTCTCATTGTGTGAATTATGACATAAAATCTATTTATATATAATATATATGAAAATTATAATTTAATTATTCTTCTTTATTTCATTTATAACACATACTATTATACTTTCTATCTTCTTTAAATTTGATAACATCGTTTGTGGATGTGTGGACTACCGCATTCTCAAAGCGATGTGGTTCGATCACATTTTAAATGGAATGTATTAAGGATGGTTTTAGTAAAAATATATGATATATGTAACTTAATAAATATAATTTAATGATATTATATATATATCCATATATTTCATTTACTTTCTTTCAATATGACAACAAAATGGAATTAACTTTCATTCATACGTATGACATAATGTCTTCATGAATGTTGTATTTTATTTCATCTTTATATATTTTCTTGATTATTATAAATACATATATACTTAATATATATTATATTTAAATAATATTTTACATTTTTTAAGTAATTAAATCATGATCTATGTAATATGATAAAAAATAATGAGCCAAAACATGACCTGAAGCGAAACCTTAACATGGGATTGTTGATAAGAGGGTAATATAAATTCTTAATAAAATAATATATTCTAGTATATAATAGAATATAGTTCTTTTAAATATGTATAATAAACTTATATTTATTATACAGGAGGTTTGTATGAGTACAACGAGATTCATTACATAAGAAAAGGGGATTTCATCTCACTTTTTAATTTAGTGAGATACATGTCATATTCACCACCCACTTATTTTTTGTAGTGTATATAATACCCTATGACATTTTATATCATTAATTTAATTTATTTATTGATATTTAATGCTATATATTTATGTTATTCATTCATGGGTATCACGATTCTAATTTTTATCATGTCGAAAGGGTTTTCTTATCTCACTTTTATTTTTCATGACACACAATCCATGTTCACCTCGTATTTCTCATATGTGGTATGTATACTTAAAAAATATATATTATATGATTATAATAATTAAATATATGGTATTTTACAAATCCATTTCATGATATCTCTTTAATGGGGTTTAGGTTTAAAATGTTACAAAATTGTTAAAGCAATTTTCTCTCAATTTTTCTTTTTTGAGACACATGCCATGTTATACACTGATACTTTTCTATGAGGTATATAATACATTTGGAATGTTAAATCATGAATCTCCTTATTTTCATGATATTTTATGGTTTATTTAATTTCCTTTTCTTTCATGGGGAGTATAATTCAAATTTACCAAGTTGAAAGAGTCTATTGAAACAATCTCATCATTTATCGAGGTTGTTTATGATTATGATTAAATTGATGAAATATTATGATCCATATCTCAACAGAACTCATGAATTTTATTATAATCTATGTATTCAGGATATATTCATGTATGTTTACTATTTATCTACTCATTGGTAAATAATATGATAAATAAATTGTTTTCAAAAAATATTTACTTTACCTCTCTCTTTGGCCAAAAATCTATGTACATTCAAAACAATATTTTCTAAAATGGGTTTCAATAAATTTTCCAAAATATTTTATAATTTATTAATTTATCTTCAAAAAATAGTTTTAAAAAAGATTCAAAATTTATTTATATGTTTTCAATGTGTTTTCATGGAAAAAAATTTCAAGATGTGTTCAAGCTTCTTATATATGATTTCAAGAAAAAAATTCAAAATGTTTTCAAGAATCCTTTATTGGTTTTCTAGGAAAACGGTTTTCAAATTGGTTTCAAGCCTTCTTTCTATGTTTTCAAATTATTTGCAGTGGAATTTTTTTTTCAAAATGATTTATGTTTTAAAAAATTCCTTTTTTAAATAATAAAGTATATTTTCCTCAAGAATGTTTTTAAAATGATCATTCACAATCATTTCTCATCTAAAATGAAATCCATTTGTTTTACTCCTGCCTTTTTGGGAAATGATCCAATGGTTCCATTCATATTATTTCTCTAAATGGATTATGGTTTTTTGGAATATTTTTTGTTAAAACTTATTTATCGTTCATGAGTTATATGTTTAGGAAACTCAATCCTCTTTTGTGGGTTGCAAGATTATGAAACTCATTTCTCTTCAATAGGTTATACCCAGATAGATTCCTATTAAACCCGTTTATCCTCATTCGGTTATACCCTGATAAATGATTATGAAATACACTTCCTTTAATAGGTAACTCTAGGTTTAAATGATTATGAAACCTATATATTTTCCTTAAGTTATGATATTATTAACATTTCTATGATAGCTATTTCATTTCATTGGTTAAGATATGATTGTTTATGATTTTTTGGCACATGTATATTGGTTTCATTAAGAGATGGGTGAGACCTATATCTACCTCCAATGTATTGTGTAATGATAAATGGTATATGAACACAAAGGGTACATAGGTTGCAGCCCAATCATGAAAACAAAAAGGTACCTAGGTTGTAGCCCAAGCTCAAAAACAATAATTTAAAGGGGTTTTAGGACAAGCATGGAAACAAGAAGGTACATGGGTTGTATCCCAAGCCTAAAAATTAGCAAGTTCATGGGTTTTATCACAAGACTAAATGTAAAAGGGTATATAGGTTGTAACCCAGTCCCAAAAATAAAAGGGTATACGAGTTATTAGCCCAAGCCTGAAGTAGGTAAACAGGTCGTATCCCAAGCCTAACATGTTATAAAGGTCTTGGTAGGTATCCTTGACATAGGATTTTCTATATTTATGTGTATTCCTCAACTCCATGTCTTAATCCTATGTAATTATTTCATAACCCATTCTCTTGATTCCATTATGTTTCATGTATTATGATCTATCCATATTTATTAGATGATTCATGTTTATGATATATCATATGAAATGTATGATATTATAATTTTATGATTAAGTTCTCATACTCGTATGGTCATGTTTATTCTTATATATATATATCCCTTTTAACCTTGATGATCATTTGATCTCTCCACTTTTTATGTTTTGTTACCCAGGTTATGAATATATATTTTATATATGATATGACTAAGATGGGTGAAATTCTTGGAGAACCTAGTGTGAGATAATGTAGATCACCCATGCACTAGTGTTTTGTCTTCCATGTTTCTAAAGTAACTAAACTAATACAATATTTGGGCATCTATTTTTGTATTATTTTATGTATTCTACAAAAGATATCTAATTTATATGTATAAAAATTAAGGGTTTATATAGTTATTATTAGAGTGAAGGTTTACTCAACCTTTGGAAACTATAATGATAAAATAATTATGAGATCCCTAGGAATATTTCTAAGGATGTGTCTAGGGATATCTCTAAGGATAAATATAAGGATGATTTAATTTTTAGGAAATTGTACTGGAATTTTGTTCAAGGATAGAGAGAGTGGTTTCTCAAGAATACATCCACATCTGGATACTACAAGTGAATGTTCCTCTTGAATAGTTATACCTAAGGGTAACAGCTCTGACATGGTGTGTTGGGCCTAACTCGGTGTAACCTGGTATATGACAGCCAGCCTTTCTGCACACCTGGTTTGACACTCCTAGGGAATATGATTTGGAAATTTGAAAAACTCTTTAAAAACCATCATGAAATATTTGATTATAATAAAATTATGAATAAAATATTATAAACCTACCGTGTCATAGATTATGGAAGGTGTCATAATTTAGACATCTTGTGAGTGGATTTTCATGATTATGTGGTTCCTCACCATGAAAAATATTTATTACTCTATACTTTTTGATTTTAGTCAATGGTTTTAACTCGAAGGAACCGCATTAAGGGTGACTATGATAGAAAATATAAAAATTTTACTCTTGATAATATAAATTTTATGTGATCTGGAATGAAAAACCTTTTTTTTATTCTCACACATCTTTCTCATGCAATGAATCTTGATGAGCTTCTAAATGAACAAAGGAGGGACCAATATTATATTGAGTCCTTCATGTGGAAAATTCCACTTCCTTCCAATGGGTATTATGATGCACTCATTACCGAACAATGGATCAGTCCCACAAAAATGATATTCTTCATTTTCCAATGTTTGGATCATGATAAAGTCATTCTGTATGTTTATTGGTAAGAAGGTAAAGCAGACTAGCGGTGGACTCTAATAAAGAATATGTGGAAGACATATGAAATTGAATATGTTGATTGGGATGAGTTCAAGAACATAATCTTCAATAGTTACTTTCCTTATGTTATTCATATGAATATGGAAAAGGATTTCCTTGAGTTGAATCAAAAGGATGATGAATCTATCAGTACCTAAAAGGATAATTTCACAAGACTTATGAGTTATGATTCAAGAATTATCATTCAGCTAGAAAGTATGGTTGATAGGTTCTTCAGTGCCTTAAAGTCATTTCTTATAAGGGTGTCATCCATAAGAGACTTTAGTAGATATGAAGAGAGTGTGATTTTTGAAATCAAAGTTTTAATGGAAGTTGGATTTATGTATCAATATAATGTTTTTAAAAAGAATAAGAATATTGAGTTCAAAGAACAATCTAAAAATCATGGAGATTAGAAGAAGATCCTTCCTTTATTTTCTAAGTGTTGGAAAGAAGCATAGAGGGAATATTCCTAATGGGACTATTAAATTTTTTTTAAGTGATTATTTGAAGGAAATAGAGTGGTTGAATGATTAGGTGATTTGAGAAAGTTATATAATGAAGTGAATAATGATAAAACTCCACAGAATTCACCTCACATAATTTAGTGCTTCAATCGTAGGTATTTTGGCGATATTTCCTAAAAAGTGGAAAAATACAATGGTTAATAATGGATATTAGTGCTAAAAACCTATGTATATAAAGGAAATAAAGAAATATTATGCAATGAAAACAAATGAAGTGAACCATGATAATTTGGGAACTCCATGGTGGGGAATTTCCTGTGGTATTTCGTAAAAATATGATATATGAAAATATTTTTGTTAATCCTTTTTTGGGACATGGTGTGAGTCTAGGAATTCATTATCTATATCTAAATTAATTTTGGATTAATTAAATAAAATTTATTTTCAAGATTTACAAGGATGACCCTAAGCATAAAATAGAAAATATTTCATAAGATAATGGCCTATTCAAGGAATAAATGGTGAATTGTATTTTGGACGTATGTATAATTTCAATAAAGACTTATGGTAATTAAGGTCATTACCATGTTTCAAGATAATACTTCTGTTTGGAATTTTACAACCAAGATCTTCATTATAATATATGTGGGATCAATGTTAAGCTGAATTCATGAAGTTATTTATAATTTTTTGGATTTTCACCATTCGTAATGGTTATAAGGTTTATAATTTGTGGAATTTTTAGGTAAAACTTTAAATTAAATTTGTGAGATTAATATATTATCTCACCACATGAATATTAATGTATATCAGATAACATATTCTAACCAATTTATGTCGATGGTATCTAAAGATAGATGGGTTGAATTATCATGGATCTCATGATCTATTAAGTCATTATGAATGAAAAATTTACCCTTGTTTCATGGAATGAGAAATGAAGTGTAAGTTTATCAAGGAAAAATGAAGGGTAAGTTTGTTCAGAAAACATGTAAGTATATATGTTGATTAAAATTCTTTAACATTCAAAAAAGGATCTTGAAAGTAAAATTTTTATCCTAGTACCTTTATTTTAAATGAATCAAATAGCTCCTTATATAATTGATGATTTATGGGTTTATTACTTTTAACTTTCTCATAACAATGTTCTCTATCTCTCTCCATCATAACATGATAGTTAGATTTCTCTTCTATATCCATTTTTTCACATCCCACCTATGTTCTCCTAGTTGGAAACCTATTTATATATTAATTTTGGTAAATGTTATGTTTCAAAATTTCCCTATTTAAAGTAATTTTTAGTATTTATTTTTATGATGTGGGTTTATATGAAAGGAACTTTAAAGTGTTAATACTTTGATAACCCAGATGAATTTAGAGGGGGAAATTCATTTTAAGGGGCTAGAATTTAATAGCCCTAGTTTTTATGTAGATTTTTTTCTTGAATGAATTAATTTTAATTGATTTATATCATTTCACTAATTTAAAAATTACTTTCACATGGAACTAACTTGGCATGCACTGGATGCCAAATCGACTCGGTGTACGTTACACGTAACACAGAGTTTCTATGAAACATTATTTTATTGTTATAATTATTTAAAATAGATAGTTATAAACAAGCCATTAATATTTGTAATATTAAAATTAATAAATAAATTTAAAATAATGTTTATAATTCATTTTTATAAATAAAACATATTTATTATAAAACATATAATTTTTTGTAAAGTCTTTATATGTTTAAAAATACCATCTTCTCACATGATCTATTTTCGTGTACTTATGTGAAACGAAATAAAATAAAATTTCGACACTTTTATTAATCCAATATTATAAAATAAACTTAATTTTTTAATTTATAATGTTAAAATCATCTTAGGGTGAATTTATATATTTTTCTGTGAAACATCATTTTATGATGAATAGTGAAAAATACTAAATTTTAATTCAAAACATATTTGTCATATAATTTATTTATAAGGAAAAAATTACATTTTAAGTTGGTTCAAAAGTTTAATTAGATCAAATTTTTAACAATTAAACCAATTTAGGTAATTGGAATCAATTTCAATTTAAAATTGGCTATAAAAACGTAGAAAACTTTTGGATGTTTTATTTTTAAAACTCGCATTATCTTCTCACTTACATGATTAAATTCAAATTAATTTATGAAAATTATATGATTGGATTTTGTAAAAATGGATTCCATATTTGGAATAAGAATAATTATTAATTTATAATCTGTTCAACATAGTTTTTTACCAAAAAGATTAGTGGATGTAATTAAATTTATTTATAACGATTAAGCTAAAAAATTTCATAATAAAGGACTAATCCTTAATCGTAAGGGGATAAATGACCTATAAAATTGTAAAAGTGACATTGTATGGCCATATTTCGATCCTATACTCCCACAGATCTAATTGGGTTCATTATGGGAGCCACATTCCATGGGAAAAACATGCGTGGAATTCCCTTTCCAAAAATTTACAAGAGTGCCACTCCACCTCCCCTATATAAAAGGCCTCCTCTCATCCCACTTACTCACACCTATCAAGACACATTGGATCAGCTATGATCTAAACACATAGCTCCTCAAAATACCTCCCCTCATCCTTGAAGCATCCCCTTGGGTATAATGCCATCCATGGAATCCCTTTGGTGAAAATCTAAAAAGGAGTTACCCGAATAAGAGGTAACATTTTCCCTCAAACCGTTTAGTCTTATTTATTTATCCACACATTAAATTCTATTTATTAAAAAATTATATAAAAAATATCTTATCATCAATATATTTAGAAGTTTTTATACTAATTTTTAAACCTATAATTACACACATTCTCATCTAATGGGTAACAAACTTACTATTTATGTGTATGTTGAACTATAGTCTCATGAAACGACGATTATTTGTTCTTCCATTACCATCTATAATGGTATTAATTATGATTTAAAATATGTTTATATATAATATATATGATAATTATGATATATTTATGCTTATATAATTCTTTTATGACACATACGATTATACTTTCCCTCTAGTGCAAATAAGATAACATCATTTGTGTATGTGTGGGCTACCGCCTCCTCAAAGCGATATGAAATGTATTAAGAATGGTTTTATAAAAAAAATATATGATATATATAAATTAGTAATTATTATTTAATTATTTCATATAAATATATAAATATATTTCAATTACTTACTTTCTTTCGATATGATAAGAAAACAGAAACAACGTTCATGCGTACGTACGACCTGCCATCTCCATGAACGATGTATTCCATTTCTTATTTATATATTTTATAGATTATTATAAATAAATATATAATAAATATATATTATATTTATATAATATTTTAAATTATATAAGTATTTAAATCATTATCTAAGTTAGACTATCAAGAATAATGAGCCAAAACATGTACGAAGAACAAAGCGGATATTACCTGAAGCGAAATCTTAACATGGAATTATTAATAAGCAGGTAATATAAAGTCATAATAAAGTAATATATGGAATTATATATATGAATATTGTTCTATAAAATATTTATAATAAACTTATATTTATTATATAGGAACATTGAATGAGTACAGTGAGAGTTAAGACATAATGTAAGGGTATATCATCTAACAATTTAATTCCATGAGGAACATGCCATATTGGCCACTCGCTTATTTTTTGTGGTGTATATACTACCATATGACATTTTATATCATTAATTAACTTTATTTAATAATATTAATTGCTTTAAATTGATGTTATTATTTCATACGGATCACGATTCTAAAGTTACTCAAGCAGTATGGGTGTTCTCATCTCACTTTTATTTTTTGTGGGACACAAGCCATGTTCACCATGTATTTATTTTATGTGGTGTGTATAATAACCATATATGTATTATATTATTGTTAAACCTAAATATATGGGTATCTAAAAATCCATTTTCTGATATCTATTTCATGGGATTTAGGGTTTAAATGTTACCAAATTGGTAAAGTAATGTTTTCTCAATTTGACTTCTTTGAGACACATGTCATGTTATGCACCTATATTTTTATATGAGGTATATATAATAAATTTGGAATGTGAAATAATTAATATAATTATTTTTATGCTATTTTATGCTTTATTTCATTACATATTCTTACATGGGGATTATAATTCAAAGTTACCATGTCGTAAGATTTTATTGAAACGATATCATCATTTAACAAGGTTGTTTACAATTTTTCTTCAATTGATGAAATATTATGATACATATCTCTAGATAACTCATTAAGTTTCATATTATCTTTATATTAATTATATATTCATGTATTTTTACCATTGATCCACTATTTGGTACATAAGATGATTAAGAAGGCATTTTTAAGAAATTCCAAATTTACATATCTCATCAATCTGAAATCTGTGTTCATTCAAAACCATGTTTTCTAAAAATATTTTAAATATGTTTTCCAGAATTATTTATATGTTTTCAAAGTATTTTCAAGGAAATGGTTGTCAAAAAAATTTCAAGATTTAATTTTATGTTTTTAATTTTTTTCAACAAAAAAGGATTTCAATTTTTTTTAAGATTCTTATATATGTTTTCAAGGGAAATGGTTTTCAAGATTTTGTCAAGATTATTTTATAATTTATCAAGGAAAAATGTTTTCAAAATTATTTCAAGCCTTATTTCCATGTTTTAAAATTACTTTCAAAGAAAACTATTTTAAAAAGTTTTTATATTTCAAAAAAATCATTTTTCAGGTAACAAAGGATATTTTCCTCAAGAGAAGTTTTTAAAAAGACCTTTCCAAATAATTTACCTTATAATATGAAATCAAGTGGTGTTATTCATGCCTTTCTATAAAATTATCCAATGTATCCATTAATATTATTTCTCTAAATGGTTTATGTTTTTTGGATGATATTTAGGAAAACCAATTTTTATTTAACGGGTTATATATTTATGAAACTAGTTCCTCTTCCATGAGTTACATGCTTATGAAACTTGTTTCTCTTCAATGGGTTATACAAGGATAAGTGATTATGAAACCCATTTCCCTTCAATGGGTTATACCATGAGAGATTATTATGAAACCAACTTACTTATATGGGTTATTCATGGATGAAATGCTTATGTAACCTTTATATTTTTATTAGGGTATGATATGATTAAATGTTAATAAGACCAATTAAATTTCATGTGTTAAGATATGATGGTTTATGATTGTGTGACACATGTATGTATTAATTCATTACAAGATGGATGGGAGCTATATCTCCCTCTGATGCATTTGGTTATGATAAATGGTATGTGAGCTCAAAGGGTACATAGGTTGTAGCCCAAGACTGAAAACAAGAAGGTATATGGGTTTTATCCCAAGCCTAAAAACATGAAGGTACATCGGTTGTATATCAGGCTCTAAAACAATAAGGTGCATGGGTTCTAGACCAATCCTACTAATAGGAAGATGCATGGGTTGTATCCCAATTATAAAAGTTTGAGGGTACACATTTTTTATCCCAATCCCAAAATAAAATGTTATATGGGTTTTTATCCCAAACCTACAGTAGTTACATGGGTCATAGCCCAATACAAACGTGTTATGAAGGTCTTGGAAGGTTTCCTTGACATTTTATTTTATATGTTTATGCATATTCCACAATTTCATTTAATAATCTTATGTTATGCTATCATAGAATATAATCTTGAATCCCTTATGATTCAATTATTATAAAATATATATATATTTATGCCATGATTCATGTTTATGATCATTGAAATGTAGGTTATGATCATCTAATGTTATTATCACATTATCATACCCTTATTCTTATGTTGATGTTTATATATCTCCCTTGTTTACCCTTACTAGGAATTTAAGCTCATCCCTTTTTATGCTTCCTTCCCTGTGTTATAAAAAAATATTTTATGTGTGATATTTCTAAGAGGGGTCATAGTCTTGGATAACCTAATGGGAGATAATGTAGCTCACCCATATACCAATGTTTAGGATTCCATGTTTCCAAATGAACTAAACTAATACGGTCATTGGGTATCTATTTTTATACTGTTTTAAGTATTTCAAAAATGTTATGTAATGTCTATGTATGAAAAGATAGGGTTTCTATGCATAAAAAATGAGAGGAATCCCTTAAATGGGTGGAATTAACAGTAGTGGAATCAAGATATATTTAATGAGGCTATCAAATTCTCTCTGACAGTTATTGGTCCACTGATGTGTGACTCCCTTATTCATCATCCTGGTCAAGAGGAAAATATTTTCCAACGAGTTTGGATAATAATCATTGGATGTAGTATAGTTGTCCCTATAGTCCTATAAAATATTTTTAGTTTTGAGGAGGCTTCAGTAAAAGATATACTTTATCTTCTGAAGGTTTCATTCAATGTCGTGATGGTGTACGAAGACTCTGATAAACTTTCTCAGGGTCACCCCAAAGGCACATTTCAACAGGTTCATCTTCAAGATATCCTATTATAGTTTGTTGAAGATATAATCGAGGTCATCTAGTGGATAAGGAATATATCAAGAAATAACCACCAAACCATTGATGTTAAATTTGAAAAACATCCCCACAAATTGTTTGAAGATGTCATTTATGGAATGTTGGTATGGGGTGCTGATATATTTCAAACCAAACAGAATTACCCGATAGTTGAATAATCATGATGGGGATCTAAAGGTGGTGTATTATTCATCATATTGGTCCATCCATATTTGGTTTTACCCTAAATAACTATCCATGAAGGAGAGGGATTTATAATGAACTATTTCATCGATTAGAAGCTCTTTGATTGGAATCGGGAAGTCATCTTTTCGAAAGTTCCAGTTGAGATCTATGAGGTCGATGTAGACCCATATTTTCCCATTCTTATTATTTACTAGGATGATGTTATCCAACAATTTCAGATACTAAACATACAGGCTGAATTATTCCATGATTATCTTTTCACCTTCATCCTTGCTTTTTAAGCGTGAGTTAGGTGTGTCCTTCTAGATGCTTGTTTGTACCCCCTGATGGTTTTTAGGAAATCCCATCTGATGAGTGTACCCCTTGGGATCAATTCCTAGAATATATATGTAATTATAGTAAAAAACTACTTGTTGTTTCAAAAATGAGGTATACACATCTTTTTTCTTCAGTATTCATGGCTTCACTAATCAAAGTTGGTCACGTGTTTTCTTACGTTCCTAGGTTTATTTATCTAAGTTTATCAATGGAAGTAGTGAAAACTACATAAAACACTAGAGGGGGATCTATAATATCTTCCTCATATTATTATACTTATTGATCCTCTTATTAATTCCTTTAATTGTTGTGAGGGGAATTAGGTAATGAAGATATCTCTCCATATATGGGAATGGAGTTAACATTTTGATGAAATTCGAAAGATGAATAAAGTACTTCCAACTTAATTGATGATATTGGGTATTATTGGAGCATTAAAGGAGATGAGAGGGATAGATTATGATCATCCTCATTCTCAATTGTTCATTTGGTAACCTCATATATATTAACTTATGAGGTGGTGATTTTGTGAAGCTCAGTAGACGGAATGAGGACATTCTAACTTGGGATTTCATCACTATCTAAAGAGTTGAAAATTTATCCATTACTATTAGGTTCATTTTCCATGAATGATATCATGGATTTCATCAAACATGCTCCTATGTTTTGACCCACCCTATCATTTTGATTGATCATAGGGATATGATCTATACGGATCTTCTTGAAAGGATTAGTATAAGTCATCGCTAAACCATTTTGGGCATTGATTTGAGAAACATTGTCAATCATGGGTAGTTTACCTTCCCTCTGGTAGAATCCAGCATCAATGTATTGTGATTTAGTAGATTTAAATAGGGATTTATCACCAGGAAATTTCCTAATTTTACAATTAATGTAATATTTTAGGCATTGGTGGTATGATGATGGAATAGTTGTATATTGATGTAACAAGGTCCTTCCAAGTAGAATGTTAAAATATGTATCTTGCCAAAAAAAAATCCATTATGATTCATATATGAGATCCCCAAACATCGTCTTGAACTTAAGTTCACAATGATTATTTTTATTTCAATTGTAATATCATTATAGTGTTAGAGTAGACGAGGACTAGTGGGAATCTTTGTGATCCAGTTGATGAAGTCTTCAAATTAGAAGGAGGAAGAATCCAGAGGCATTTTCAATGATTATTACTAAATATAAATGTCATTTATCCTAAAAGATACATACAAATGTCTTATGTGTCTTTGTATAATGGATTATTTATCCTTATCCTTGGAAGAGATGATCGTGTGGAATTCTGCAAGATCTATATCTGCATAACATACCTCGGTAGTAGAAACTTTATCCTTAAATTAATTAGTGCTTGAAAATCCTCTATGAATGCTTCTTGGATGTCTCTTTATATACTCATAGAATTTGGCATTGACAACTTGGATGGCACCAGGGCCAATTTCTTTATGATTTCATAAACTTGACCTAAAGGTCTATGCTTCTAAGTATGGGGATTATCATTTATATTCACTTTATAAAATCAAGTACTATACATAGGTAGGTCAGACCTTGGGATCAGAGTTGGAGGAATTTATTTCCTTAGTGGATTAGGTTGAATAGGTATTCCTATGTACTGAGGTTTATTTGGAAATAGTTTCTGCTCTAATCTATCTTCTATAACGATCGAGCTAGGGAAAACTCAGTATTGTTTTGTGTAACTTTTTAGCTCCACCCAAACCTAAAATAGTGCTCTCCCATGAGTTTTGGCTATGTAGATGGATTGAGTAGGGATGTGGTCAGAGTATTGACTTTTGGAAGGACGGTTTCTTCCCCTTCATCCTTGGCTCTTCCAGCCTCTTCCCAAAATTCTCCAATAAAATTTAAGAAATTATGATTCATAGTTTCACTCATCATATGTGAATGGATCCATTAGGTTAATAAAATTAAGAGAAATGAAGATCAACTACACATCTAATGAGGAATTTGTCTAGTTTTTTGACCATTTTTTTACAATTTAGTGGGGTGGTACCCATCATTCTTGGATTGCAGGCATGAATTATGAGAGAGTCAAAGACAACTATTTCCTTGGCATAAGATTATCTTCATGTGTTTCCTTCCTTCTCTTTTGTCTATGTCGTTTATTATAAGACTATATTTCAGAATACTATAGAACTAATGGAGTAAGTTGTGTTGTAGTGGAAGCATATATAGGCATAGTCAACTATTTCAACTATTCTAGGAGGATTTTATGAGTATTTTTTATCATTATTATGACCATACAGTCATTGAACATATTCTTACCATTGATGTTAACTTCCTATCATTCCTTCTCCTCCCCCTCATCAGTGGAAAAAACACATGCTACCTTTCTGGATAGATTTCCCAACTTCACTTTTCTAGATTCAACCATCTTATGTCGAATATATTTTAAAAAAATAGTCTTCGATAGTGTGCCCCAATTCTAGATATAAGGATCAACAGTTCATGGGATATTTTTCACTACTCTGGTGGGGCTTCTTGGGATTTGGAAACATTATTAGGTTTTTCTCCAATGTCGAGATTAAGTAACCAGGTACATGGTCATTTTGGAAAGAATAAAAAAATTTATCTCCGAAAACTTTTCTCACCTCTTCTCCCTTTTCTCGTCCTGATGAGACAAGCATTGTTGTTGGTGCTCATGAGTGGGTAAAACATGATACGATGTAGGATTTAGAGCTGGAGTGGTTGCATGGGATGGAATAAGTTTAATAGTGGTGGATTATTCATTCCTCATTATCTTTCCTCAGGAAAATTTAATTAATCAAGGAATTTACATTGATCAAATGAAGTATTCTTCATTCTTCGAGAAATCGTGGAATGATCCCAAAACTCTCATGTGTATTTTATAGAGATAATTGGTGTTCGAAACTCGTTTTGATGATTCTCTATATATACGCAAAAAATAATCTTGAGTAAAAAATAATCTTTGGAAGTATGACATCCCCATCTACTGAGAAATGAAATATAAGACCCTCACATTATCCCACTATTTGTAGTTTCAGAGGTTGATGATTGTTTTCTTCTACAACATGGAGCTAAATTGGAAGATAATCCTCATATGGAGATCTTCTCACACTATAATTGATCATTTTGGTAAATTGGTGTATTGTACAAATGCTTTGACCTATAAATTTTTCATGAACTGCATGAGATTAACTATCTCATTATGTTTAGGATTCCATATCATGGGATCATAGGTGAAAAAATGTGACAAACGATGCTCTAGGTCCCCTAAACCATTGTAGATTAGAAACATAGGGTTCCCAAAGTTTGGTGGGGGAATATCTGGATCAACCCATTTAGGATAAGTCTTCTATTCTAGATGTACCGATGCACATAATTCCAACATATATTTCAATTGATCCATTAGAAAATCAATATTATTGATTACCACTTTACGAATTATTAGATGAGTATGAGATTCACTAGGGGTAGTAATAGGTAGAGCTAATTATATTGTCCCTACTGGTATCTATAGTGAGTAACCCATAGGGGAAGGCCTGTAAGGATACACGTAACCATGTTCTAGTTGTGTACCCAGTGAAGGGAAATCATGATCTACTATCCTGGGTTCCAAATATATTGGTTTTTGGAAACCCTCATTGAGCAGATTCTCAAGATCCATCATGGTTGTTGTGACGAGCCATCCTTATTGAAGCATACTAGTTCGGAGTGCGAGTTGAGGCTATCTTTGTATAATATATCTAGGAGGAACATTTACTCAAAGTATTTCCACATTGTTTTAGTTGAAATATTGTATATCTTCCTCTTTTTATAAAAATTTATACTCAAGTGTAAGGGGTCCATTCTCTTCTGGAGGTAGGTAGGACAACATATTACCTTTAACCTTTTCTTTATTTGGTTCTCTTTGAGGTGGTAATATTGGAGTGGTTGAGGGAACGGCCAAATTTCGAGCAATCCTATGGTTTTGGGGATGGAAACCTCCTTCAATTATTTAGGTGTAGACTATATTATGAATTTATGCATCCTTATATTTCTCCTTTGTATTAGCATCATGTTTTCTATAGTCCACAAGGGTGGGGTTAATGGAATTCATCAATGCATAATGCATTTTAGGAGCCTACCTAGTCTCTCTTTGGGGCTTCTATTGTCTTCTCCCTCTATGAGGCCTTATACTTCATTTCGCTAGTTCTCTTGGATCCATTTTTAAAATTTTAATCTGAAGGGAATATCTATAAAAAAATTTGTTCTTATTCCCAATGAGTATACTGGATCACGGGATGGGAACGACTTTGAGGATTCATTCTTCAGTGTTCCCCCTAATCTGGAGAATACTAAATTCTATTGAGGATGTGTTTGTTGATGTAAGATCCCGGTTTTTTGAAGAGTATGTTTTCATTATGTTTTGGTTGAATCCCTTGTTTCCAGATTCAAGGGATGTCTTCTGAACTTATGAGAGGTCTTGGGGGTGTTTTGGGGGCTTGAGGCATGAAAGAAAGGAAAGCTGGGCAAAAAAATCCCGGGCACACGGCCTGCGCACGGCTTGCGCACGACCAGGACAAACCGTGCAGCCTGCCCAAGTAAATCGTGCAACCCCTCCTCCACCAGATAGTAGCATGCGCACGGTTTGCACACGGTTTATCAAACTGTGCGACCAAACCGTGTGGCCTCTTAATGTTTGAAAAATTACAAAATTGCCACCCCGGGATTTTAAGAACCCACTCGGGATTTCCTATCCATTACTCCCTCTTCACCCTAGGAACGAACCAAATTTCCCAAGAGCTCTAAGGGGTCGATCAACCTCATTTATAAGCCGATTTTGGTGTCGTTGGATGCGGATTGAAGCTTTGGGTAAGGCTAATCCCATCCTTGTTTCTCTTTGTGGTTTAGGGTTTGTATCTTCTCTCCCTCTTGTTCTGAAGCTCTAAAACCCTATCTTTTGGGAGAGTTATAGGTTGAAGCTCCAAAGGCTGGTCGGATTAAGGTCTAAGGACTCGATTGAGTGTGCGTTCAACTACAGTTTCAAGGTAGGTGGTCTACAAACATTATCCCATAGTTTTATGGTGGATTTATGCATGCGTGGCTTTTCTCATGGTTTCCTTTTGATGAGATTTGATCAAACTAGATGCATTTGGTATAAAGGATGATTAAAAATGTTAATTGGGAACCCTCACGATCCCCATGGGATGTGTTTAGGATGACTTGACCTAATTGGGGCCATCCATGGGGTGTGTCGGCTTTTCTCAGGCTTAGGGATTGTTATTAAACAAGTGAACTTGTTGAAATGAATGGTAGATCCCTTGATGAATATGTTGGCAAGATTAGAAGAACTTGGAATAGACGTTAGTTGATGCACCTAGACTTGGCGATAAACTAAAGGTTATTTGGAATGGGTTGAATGGTTGATTCATGGAAATGATGAACGGGTTAAATGGGTTAATGTGTAAACTGATTAAAGACCATAACGGGATAGGTTATGGGTATTGTGTTGAATTCTTATTCAGATAGGCATAACACATGGGAATTGGGTGAATGGTTAAATGATGTGAAATGGTAATGTGTTAATGGGTTAAGGCATAATGTGAATTCTTGTGTGGTTTTTTGTGGATGGTGTTTATAAAAGGGCAATGGTATGGTGGGTTGATGGTTACTTATATATATAATCATGTACACATGGCTTGGTAGAGTGGGGTATGACTTGAGAATCTACGCCCACGGGTCGAGTGAAGACTGATGCTCTAAACTCCACCCTAAATGCACAGGTTAGGAATGGGGACTGGGGATCTATTCTCTTAACGGTTTCATCTAACCGGACTGAGGCTTCGAGGTGAGGATATGGTTACTATGAGGGGTTTAGTCCTAGTGAGATAGGATGACGATGTGTTTACCCTCTTGCATGTGATTGTTGGCCTTATACCCATGTAACATAATGTATGTGATTAACCCATGGAAATGTGATGAAATGGTAAGTGATGATAATTGGTGTGAAATGAATGGTAACAGAAGTGGTAATGGCTTTGGATTTGAACTGGTTAATGGAACCTTAAATAATTACTTGTCAATTGTCATTCATATTCCTTTTGCAAGCACTACCTATTCATACTAGATATTTTGTAGGCACTGTTGGTGGTGGCCTACTGAGTTGTACTCACTCCCTACTCAGGCCGCCATTGGGTACCCAAGAAAACTTCATGTTTGTAGGACAGGAGAAGGGCAAGGGTCCTTTCTAGATAGTTGAGTGGACATTGGTAGCACATGGTGGAGGATCCAGACTTCGAATCGGGGCCATTTTGGGAATTTTGGCCATTGTCTTTATTTCAGGATTTTGTTCAATTTTGCACTTGTAGTAGGACATGGCATATTTATTGCTGGAAATGGTTGTTATACATGTTCCTTGTTTATTGATTATTGTTTCCGCTATTGGTTGATTTTTATTGTGGCTTACTCTGATAAAAAGGGGGTATAGTCTCCCCACTTGACCACAAAGACCCCTGCTGCTAGTTGGCAGCCTTTGGCGTACGGGGAGGCGTACTTAAGGTTATGTAACTACCCAACTTGGAGGACCAGTTTAGTGGCTTCCAGGTTGGGAACGTTACAAAGTGGTATCAGAGGAGGTATTTCTTCTCCTTCTCTGAGGTCTGGTTATTTGGGATAGGTTTCCAAGGTTTAAGATGTGTCGGGCCTTGGTAAATGAGCTCGTGTTTGGGAGTAGCTAACCCATGTATGAGGGAAAACCCAAGTCACCCTAGGTGGGAAATGTTGTTCATGGTTGTGTGTCGTTAAAATTGATGATATTTTACTGTGGGGTGATGCACATGTGGTTTTATGTGACTGTTTTATGATATTTAGCTCATGGCCTTAACGGCACGAGGATTTTCATTCACGCATCATTGTAGGCACCTCGGGAGATAGGTGACATGCATTGTGTTATGCACACGCACGGGGTGGGTGTGTGAGGCAGGAAAGTAGGGTGCATCATGCATTTCATGAAACCAATAAATAATGAGAAGAATGAAATAAAACAAGTGGGTAAATGATGTTTAATGAAATATAAGGGTTTGAAATGAAGTGGAAAATGTTATTGTAAAATGTTGTGTGAGTTTGGTGGTAGTACATGGTTGTTTACCCCATGTGGACCATGGCCCGCGGTAGGGATGGTCGGGGTGGTGAATTTAAGGTGTTAATGTCATTAAATGAGTATATGAAAATGGGATTTTGTAGCTAGTAAAGAGATTTTGATGAAGTTGTGAAAGTTTTATGGTATGCATGCTAAATCTCGTGCTTGGAAATGTAGAAGGATACCACTATGACATTGGTTACCAGTTGGGAAATAGAAGGATGTTGCTGAGAACACTCCTTCGGTAGAAGAGCAAGAAAATTTGGTGATAAATAAAGGTAGAGAAGACCAGTTCCAAGAGAACTTGGCTCGTCTTATGCAGATGATGGAACAGGACCCAGGGCGGGTTGCACCGAGTATGTTTGAGCTGACCAGGGAGTTTCAGCTACATCACCCTCTGACCTTCACCGGAGAGGGTGGGCTAGAGGCAGAAGAGTTCTGGTTAGAGTCTATCCATATGATACTGGATCATCTGGAGACCCCTTTTGAAAAGCGATTAAAGCTAACCGTTTATATGTTGCGGGGCCAGGCAAGGCGTTGGGGGTATATTCAGGCTCAGACCGAGCAGGCTGAGGGGATTTCATGGGAGGTTTTCCAGGAGAAGTTTCTGGAGCATTTCTACCCAGAGACATTGAGGCAGGGGCAGGAAGCAGAGTTTATGAGCCTGAATCAGGGATCACTATCGATAATGGACTATGCTAGTCGCTTCACTGATTTGAGATAATTTTTCCCATTTTTAGCAGGGGATGAGGCAGCGGTAGCAAAGTGTTTCAAGGATGGGTAGAGACATGAGATTAGGTCTCAAGTAAATATCTTCTTCTTGAAGAGGTTTGCAGAGGTGATGGATCAGGCACTCATCTCTAAAGGGAACCTGATCGGAGCTTCAGTTGGTGGGCTTGTCGTGCCAGCTGAACTGACAAGTGGTGCATCTTCCGAAGGTCAGAAGCACCGTTTGGAAAGTTTCCAGCAAGGTGGTCAGAAGAGAGGGCTAACCTCTCAGAGTGGGAACTAGGTGTTCTTTTATCAGTGTGGTAGGTCATGGAATATGCATGGTCAGTGTCCTTGACCTCCAATTGACTATTGTTCATGTGGCAGGATGGGCCATGTGCAGAGGTTCTGCAGGAACCCTCAGCAGACAGGTGAGCATGATGATGAAAAAAAGGTACTGGGTATGGGGAGGGGTTCAATAGCCCCGTATCAAGCTGGAAGTTGGAGATCCATGGGTCATAATAGTAGGGTCGGTGGACGTGGAACTCTCGGGAAAGATATCTCATGCCATTAGGGTAGTGCGGTGCAGGGTGCTCAGGTTGGAGCCCAGGGTAGAGGGTCTGGTCAGCTTCAGGTAGTTCATTTTGCGCCTGGTGATGGTGAGGTCGGACTGTCAACTATTCGAGGTACGATCCTTGTAGATTTTATGTTTTCTAGTGCGTTATTTGACACAGTTTCCACACACTCTTTTGTTTCTGCTCAACTTGTGGTAGTTCTGGGTTTACCTGTGGAGGGGGTGTGTGGAGTTATGTCAATTGACACCCCGTTGGGGGTGCGGGTTGAGGATATCAAGTAGTGCAAGGGATGTGCCTTGGAAATTGGTGGGTATCGTTTTATGTGGGACTTGTTCATTCTTGAGATGTCAGGGTTTGACCTAATCTTGGTAATAGATTGTTTGGTTTTGTATCGGGTGCACATAGACTGTTATCATCGCATATTATCATTCAGGTCGCTTGAGGGTGACGCTTATGTCCACCGTGGAGAATGGGATGTTCGAGCGGGGAGTTCAGGGTCGTTTTCTCAACAGATGAGTGGACTCATGGCTCAAGTGGCATGTCTCATTCTTGATGATGATGAGGTAGGGTAACAATCTAATTTTCCCCCGTGGTGGATTAGTTTCAGGATGTGTTTTCTGAGGATTTCTCGGGGTTACCACCTGAGAGGGAAGTCGATCTCACGATCGAGTTGCTGCCGGGAGCGGAGCCAGTTTCTATTCCGCCATACCAAATGGCACTGGTAGAAATACAGAAACTGAAGGTTCATCTTGAGGAGTTAGAGCATAAGGGGTTTATCTGTCCTAGTACGTCTCCCTAGGGATCTAGCGTGCTTTTTGAAAAGAAGGTCGATGGGTCGTTGAGGCTGTGTGTTGACTATCGAAAGATGAATCAGATGACTGTGAAAAATTGGTAACCTCTTCCTATTATTGATGACCTGTTTGATTAGTTGAGGGGTGCATCAGTGTTTTCTAAGATTGATCTGAGGTCGGGTTATCACCAGATGAGGGTGAGGTCTTCTGACATACCGCAGACAGCTTTCTGGAGTCGGTACGGGTTGTTTGATTTTATGGTAATGCCTTTTGGCTTGACCAATGCACCGGTGGTGTTTATGGATTTGATGAACTGAATATTTCATCCCAATCTAGATCAGTTTGTGATTGTTTTTCTTGGAGATATCTTAGTGTACTCGAAAACTCATGACGATCATTCCCAACATCTTGACGTCGTCTTTGGTATGCTAAGAGAGCATCGGCTATACGCCAAGCTATTAAAGTTTCAATTCTGGATAGGTGAGATGCATTTTATGGGTCACATAATCTTAGAGGAAGGTGTGTCAGTGGATCCAAAGAAAGTGTGGGCAGTTGTATCTTGGGAGTAGCCCAAGTGTGTTTCTGATGTTCGGAGTTTTCTGGGTTTGGCCGGGTATTACCGAATGTTCATTCTGGATTTATCTCACTTGGCAGCACCACTCTTGGGCTTGAACAAGAAAGGAATCAGGTTCGATTGTTCTAAGTCTTTTGATAACGCCTTCCAAGAGTTGAAGAAGTAGTTGAAGACCGCACCTATCTTGATCTTACCTGAGCCGAGTAAGAAGTACATCATGTTTTGTGATGCGTCCGGAGTTAGACTTGGGGCTATGTTGATGTAGGATGAGCGGTTTGTGGCTTATGTTTCAAGTCAGTTGAGACCCCATGAGTGGAACTATCCCACTCATGAACTTGAGTTTCCTACAGTGGTGTATTCCTTGAAGTGCTGGAGGCACTATCTATTAGGATAACGGTTTACTATGTTTAATGACCATAAGAGTTTTAAGTACATCTTCTCAAAATGGTATTTTAACCTTTGGAAATGTAGATGGGTTGAATATCTCCAGTATTTTGACTTTGAGTTGGTGTAAATTGTGGGAAAGGGAAAAAATGATACTGATGCTCTGAGCAGGAAGGTTTAGAATCAGGTGGTTCAGGAGTCCAGCACCGAGTGGAAGGTGATGGCTTTGTTTATGGAGATACACCTGGAGGTGCAGGAGGAGAGTGGTCAGGTCACTCTTGCTTCCATAACGATGGAGTAGATGCTTTTTAGTCAAGTTAAGGAAGGTTAGCTTGATGATCCTGAGTGTTTGATCATGATGGAAAATCTTAAATGTGGGGAGCTACCGTCTGGTGGGGCTGTCGGCGTGGAAGGTGTTGTTCTGCAAAAGGGTGTGCGAGAAGAGTTTACGTGTGAGTTCCATGCATCAAATTGGGCAGTGGATCCTGGTTTGACCAAGATGTACCGTAATCTCTGAAGGTAGTTCTGGTGGCCTGGAATGAAGAAGGAAGTTGCAGGCTTTGTGGAATGGTGCCTTACCTGTCAGCAGGTGAAGGCCGAGCATCAACGCCCAGGTGGTTTGTTGCATCCATTGCCTGTTCTGAAATGGAAGTGGGACGATGTAACAATAAATTTTTTCATGGGTCTTCCGAGGATGCCACAGAAGAATGATGCAATCTGGGTGGTTGTGGATTGGTTAACGAAAGTGGCTCATTTCTTACCAATTCAAGAGACCTTTACAATCGACCAGTTGGGTGAGATGTATGTTAGAGAAATAGTGTGGTTGCATGGTGTTCCGTGGACCATAGTTTTGGATTGATATCCGTGTTTCACATCGCGTTTCTGGAAATGGTTGCAGAAGGTGCTTGGTACGCAGGTGTTTTTGAGTACGGATTTCCACCCACAGACAGACGGGCAGTCAGAGCGTACTATCCAAGTGCTGGAAGACATGTTAAGAGCTTGTGTCTTGGACTTTGGTGGTTATTGGGAGAGGCACCTATTGTTAGTTGAGTTTTCCTACAACAACAGTTTTCAAGGTACGATTCAGATGGCACCGTTTGAGGCACTCTATGGGAGGCCATGTAGATCTCTATTGTGTTGGCTAGAGGCTGGTGAATCAGAGTTATTGGGGCCCAGTCTCATGCAGGAGACTTCAAAGAGAGTTAAGTTGACCAGGAAGCAGATGGATACGGCTCAGAGTAGGTAGAAGTCGTATGCATATCGGATTCGTACACCTCTTGAGTTTGTGATGGGTGATAAAGTGTTCCTTCGGGTGTCGCCAAGCTTGGGTCACCGTCGGATTCGAAAGCAGGGTAAGTTGGTGCCCTTGTATGTGGGACCTTTTGAGATTGTGGGGAGGATCAGACCAGTGGCTTACCGATTTTCTCTCCCACAATGGTATGGTGGGATGCATGATTTTTTTTATGTGTCGCAGGTTCGACGGTATCACCCTGACCCATCTCACGTGTTTGATGTGGAGGATGTGGTGCTTGAGGCTGATGCGTCCTTTGAAGAGTATCTGGTTTGTGTGGTGGATCATAGTGAAAAGGTATTATGAGGAAAGGTTGTTCCATTAGTGTGAGTACTATGTCAGAATGTGAATGTTCATGAAGAAACTTGGGAGTGGGAATCGGATATGCGGGCCCAGTGGACCAAACTCTTCTCTTCGGTGGATCAATGAGGCTTGGAAACTCGGCTCGAGGATGAGCCGTTATAAGGTGGGGAGGTTTTAAGATCTCGTTTTTTGGAAGAGTATGTTTTCGTAATGATTTGGTTGAATCCCTTATTTCGGGCTTCAAGAGATGTCTTCTGAAAGTATGATAGGTCTTGGGGGTGTTTCGGGGGCTTGGGGCACGAAAGAAAGGAAAGCTGGGCAAGACAAGCCTGAGTGCACAGCCTGCGCACGGCCAGGGCAAACCATGCAGCCAGCCCAGGTAAACTGTGCAACCCCTCCTCCAGACAGTAGCATGCACATGTTTTTCATACGGTTTGTCAAACCGTGCAACCAAACCGTGTGGCCTCTTAAATTTGGGAAAAATTACAAAATTCCCACCCTGGGATTTTAAGAACCCACTCATGATTTCCTCTCCATTCCTCCCTCTTCACCCAAGGAACAGACCAAATCTCCCAAGAGCTCCAAGGGGTCGATCTCCCTCGTTTCTAAGGTGTTTTTGGTGCCATTGGATTCCGATTGAAGCTCTGGGTAAGGCTAATCCCATCCTTTCTTCTCTTTTTGGTTTAAGGTTTGCATCTTCTCTCCCTCTTGTTCTGAAGCTCTAAAACCATATCTTTTGGGAGAGTTAAAGGTTGAAGCTCCAAAGGATGGTCAGATTGAGGTCTAAGGACTCGATTGAGTGTGCGTTCAACCGCGGTTTTGAGGTAGGTGGTCTACAAACGTTATCCCATAGTTTTATGGTGGATTTATGCATGTGTGGATTTGATCATGGTTTCCTTTTGATGTGCTTTGATCAACTTGGATGCGTTTGGTATAAAGGATTCTTAAAAACATTAATTGGGAACCCTCACGATCCCCATTGGATGTGTTGAGGATGACTTGACCTAATTGGGGCCATCCATGGGGTGTGTCGGCTTTTCCCGATCTTAGGGATTGTTATTAAACAAGTGATCCTATTGTAATGAATGGTAGATCCCTTGACGAATATGTTGGAATGATTGGTTGAACTTGGAATAGAACTTAGGTGATGCACATAGACTTGGCAATAACCTAAAGGTTATTTGGAATGGGTTTAATGGTTGATTCATGGAAATGATGAATGGGTTAAATGGGTTAATGTGTAAACTGATTAAAGACCATAACAAGATTTGTTATGGGTTTAGTGTTGAATGCTTAGTCAGATAGGCATAACACCTGGGAATTGGGTGAATGGTTAAATGATGTGAAATGGTAATGTGTTAATGGGTTGAGGCATAATGTGAATTCTCATGTGGTTTGTTGTGAATGGTGTTTGTCAAAGGGAAATGGTATGGTGGGTTGATGGTTACTTCTATATATAAGCATGTGCACATGGCTTGGTAGAGTGGGGTATGACTTGAGGATCTACGCCCACAGGTCGAGAGAAGACTGATGCTATGAACTCCACCCTAAATGCACGGGTTAGGAATGGGGACTGAGGATATATTCTCATAACGGTTACATCCACCCGGACTAAGGCTTCGAGGTTAGAATATGGTTACTATGAGGGGGTTAGTCCAAGTGAGATAGGATAACGATGTGTTTACCCTCTTGCATGTGATTGTTGGCCTTAGACCCATGTAACATAATGTATGTGATTAACCCATGGAAATGTGATGAAATGATAAGTGATAATAATTGGTGTGAAATGAATTGTAATGGAAGTGGAAATGGCTTTGGCTCTGAACTGGTTAATGGCACCTTAAATAATTACTTGTCAATTTTCATTCATATTTATTTTGCATGCACTACCTGTTCATAATTGATATTTTGTAGACACCGTTGGTCGTGGCCTACTAAGTTGTACTCACACCCTGCTCGAGATTCCATTGGGTACCTGAGCAGACTTCATGTTTGTTGGACAGGATAAGGGAAAGGGTCCTTTCTAGATAGTTGAGTGGACATGGGTAGCACTTGGTGGAGGATCCGGACTTGGAGTCGGGACCATTTTGGGGATTTTGGCCGTTGTCTTTATTTTGGGATTTTGTTCACTTTTTCACTTGTAGTATGACATGGAATATTTATTACTGGAAATGGTTTTTATACAAGTTCCTTGTTTATTAATTATTATTTCCATTATTGGTTAATTTCTGTTGTGGCTTACTATGATAAAAAGGGGGTATAGTCTCCCCACTTGACCACAAAGACCCCCACTGCTAGTCGGAAGCCTTTTGCGTACGGGGAGGCGCTCTTAAGGTTATGTAAATACCCGGCTCAGAGCACCTGTTTAGTGGCTTCTGGGTCGGGAACGTTACAGTTGAGGTGAAAAATATCCCGTAACATTGGATGAGTGTTATTCCCACTCCATTTCCACAAACTTTCTATCACAGTTTTATGTCAATGGAGGTTGCGTTAAAAAATCACCCAGCCCTATGGGCTGGGGTTTCTCCTAGATTTTCATGACTGCTATTTCCATGACTTCATTCCCTATATTATGGTTTCATGTTCAAACATGTTCTAGATTAATCATAGAATTTTCACTTGATTTTCAAGCCTCTGAAGACATTTGTGTAATCTATGACATTTGCAATATCTGACAACTAACTACATTAACCATGAGGTGTTCTTGAGATTTTCAGATGACCTGTGAAAAATTATTTCAATGGATTGATCCCTGATGGACTAAAGTTTTTTATAGTCATTAGGGGACTATTTTCTTAGCATACTATCTATTGTGAACAGTGATATTTTTTTAATATGTCCTGGTATTATGAAATTGCACAATATCATCCCTAGGGGAATTTTTAGATTAGGGAGGGTGGTGAATTGAAACTCTATGTGTTCACCCTTACTCTTATATGAACATTGTGTGGGGAATTTGCGATTAGTTAACACAATCCTATTAACTCACTCAGACATGCATGTTGAATGGATCCTTGAAGTTTCCCTAATTTTGGATTTCATACTGCTAGGAGAGCCACAAATTCAATTTAGTGTCATATCCTTACTATACCTTCACATGGCATAGGTACTCATCATATGGTAGTAACTTTTCTCTCATGTGAAAAATAATGTTCCAGATATTGAGGCATATGTCATGCACATAATATTCAGATAATTTCTCTGGAATTCCCATCCAAGAAGTGTCTAATGGCCATAACATAACTAGTATGTCATTATTAGCCATTTTTTTTCACATTCAATGTATCTTGTTAGTATTTTTCTAGAGGTTCCTCCCTCATGTCTCACTAGAGTGGTCATTTCCTTTTACCCTTATTACAGGCTTTGATATTATTGGGTACTTCCACTATTATGTTAGAAGATAGTTTAACCAAGGGTGGATCAAAGAGTGATCATCACCTTGGGATTTCTTCTGATTGAGAAAGAATATCACTTTTCAGTTAAAAATAATTAGATATTACTATACTCATTTTCCAAAGTGCCTTATGGTATGAAGGATTTATAATTATTAGGATGTCAAGGGAATGACCCTCTTAACTAAATGAAACCCTACTATGGAGAAAAAATTCGTAGTGAATGCCATTATGAGGAGGACTTCCATTATGTCTTGACATCTGACTGCAAGGAGTATTCTGGAATCATATACCATGGGGAGGACCTTCATGGATGGAAAATTTAAGTGGGATATCTTCATTCTATTTGATCTTCTGGCCAAATGGATGGATGTCGTGACACTCATCAGTAGATTGGCTCTCAATATCAATCAAGTTATTTACATGAAGCTAGGATTCTTGGTGAAGTGTCCAGGGAGGACCTTTAGAATTATTACTACTGGTCCCATAATATTGTGATAGGAACATAGGATATTGATTTTCTATAGATAATCATTTAAGGTCTTAAAAAACTTCTGCATTAAGTAGAAAAGTATCATAGATCGTTACTTTATTTTCCAATCAACTTAGGAAAGTCTTTTATTTGGATTCCTTCTTAAGAGTAACTGGTGAAACTACATAGGGAATGTGTTTTTCTGGTACAAAAATATTTTTAATTCAATCCCATATAACTATAAAAAAAATTGAAAGGCATCTATAATTTTGGAAGGGATCTGTTCCTACCTCATAGTGGCCATCAGAATAGGCCGATTTCACTTAGGTTGAATGGAGGTGTGGACCCGATCCTATTGTCTGTATATCATAGGGGAGCTTTCCTCACAACCTTCCTATACTAGAACATAGGTTTTTTTCCGCTCTATAGTGACATGATGATGAATTTCCCCATTTTTGGGGATAGAGTTGTGTGTCCTCCCCTTCATCAATACCATTTTTATTATGATATCTTGTTAGGTTTGTACGATGTAGGCTAGGATTCACTCATTCCTTTTCATAGTTCTCAGGATATGATTGGTAAATTTAGTAGCTGGAATGGGGATATATTCTCATTATGTGGTTGTAGAATGGGTGTTTCCCTACTCTTTTTCTCCATTTCCTATAGGTGGATACTGGATTTACTTAGGTGTGAGAATATATATTTTTGTCTTCCCTTGTTTGACAATGACACTTTCTTACTAACTTCTCCAGTTTCATCCAGAATAGACTTCTTGTCGGCTTGGATGATGTGGTCAGGTATTTGATCATTCTCATGGTATGACACTAAATTTGAATGTAATTCTTCTTTGGGTGCTTCCATATGAGGTTGATGGAAATCATGGCTGGTGAGAGCAAGTGTTTGTGCCTGCTCACTATTTTCCAATGAATTTGGTTGGTGGGAATCTCTGTAGGGGACAAAGGTGTATCCCAATTCCTTGTTGAAATTTTTTTCCTTGGTGGGATCACTTGTGTACTTGAGTCTGGTTACCTAGACCGGAACCATGAGGGATGCTCCCTCATCATATTGATAGTTCAAGGACACATGGAATTAGTGGTGCTAACTATAAGAAGGATCACATTGAATAGATCCTTTTGTCTTCTATATGAGTCCATTTTTGGCCTCTTCATCTACCTCCTTGAGATAAGAGAGGATCTATTTGTTTCATTTTAATGATAAGATATTGAAATAGTTATAGTTAGAGACCAGTTTTATTAGCTTCTGGACCATCGATCGTTGCTGAGTGGAAGACCAGTAGGGCATCATGAGATGGAGGTCCTTTTGGCCAGCCTCTACGATTAGGGTGGTAATATTCTGGGGGTACTCCCAAACAATTTTATTTGAGACCCAATGTTGAATATGCTATTTTAGTGACGGTATCCACTGCTTAGATGAGGAACCAACATAAATGGTACCCATGGAATATGTATTTGCAAGGTATTGTTATTCCATTTGGATTAAAGGGATATCTTGTTAAAGGTTCCTAAAATACATGTGAAAAACACATTTGAGAAAACCTCATGAAAGAATCATCCATATAAATGAACACACTAACATTTTGTTTCCTTGTTTGGCACTCTTTCATTATGAGAGATAAAGGGTCACGATATATGGGTGACACCATCATCTTGGTTAAGGATCCACATTAGGTTAACATTTTTTGTTTCTTTCTAGAATATAGTGTGGGTTGGAATGGTAATTTATGGTGTTAGTGGGAATACTTTTATTTCATACACATATTCCCATGTATTTTCTAGGAATTATCCAATGGGGTTTGTTTATGGATCTGGAAACACCCATTGTTTCCCTTATTTGAGATTATGAACCAGCTTCCCAAATGCATATGACTGCTGAGAAATGGCTCAACAACACTTAGAGACTCCCATTGGTTGATAGGATGGGATGTTGGGGTCATCACCCCCTATTGTGGTTAGTTTTTTCCAACTCCAAGACTCTCTTATATATTTATGATATGTTAATGAACTCTTCATTAACTCCAAAATACAAGGTGAGTCTCCCTTGAATTAACAATCTATTATTATCATGCATTGAACCTAGAATCATTTGTATGTAAATGAGGTTCTTCATCGATGGAGATATCATTATGAATTTGAGGTTCTCAATTAATGGTAGGATTTTATGAATGAATTATAGATTCTTTTGTTGATTATTATTATAATGCTAGTTTTAATCCATGCAGTGGGCCTCTTTGGAGTTTATCATCATCCATGAAGATGATAGTTTTTTGTGTTTGGATAAGACCCATGATATGGGATTCTTACATATCATTATGAATGGAATCAAATATCACATAGCTAGGCTCAACTTAACTAGAGACATAATACATTTTAAGGCCATGTGACAAGGACCAAAACATGCAGTTTGATGTCTTGTGGCAAATAATTCTAGGCAGAAGGTTCCAAGTCAAATATTGTTATGGGACTTATGATGATGTGGCCCAAGGACCTTGGAAGGTATATGGGCTCCCATGATGGATAAGAACATACTGGGAATGTAACCAAGACAGAAGTAGGGTTGATTTGGGTTTTTGGTTTTAGACCTCATGGAGACTTCCTACGTATCTCATTTAGACAGGAATGAAATCACATATAGTTAGGTTGTGAGGACCTATGCCTGTTGAGTCCCTCTGAATTTTTTTATCAAAGGGAATGAGGCCCATTTTGAGGATAGATTTGGGGCTTACACCATATTAGAAGGATTCCCATTTTTTTGCTAACATAGTTGGGGATTTTATCAAGTATGAGGAAATTTTTTGTTAGGTTTTACAATTGAAATGATTCCCATTTGATTGGAAACAAGGATTTGAAGACCTACACATGTGGAGGCCCTTTGAATAAAGGTGAGAGGAAGATCTAGAAATAGATTCACTGCCAATACATGAATCTGGTAGTGAATATTCAATTATCATAGCTAACCTATAAGCCCACATGATCCATGCTCAGATGTGTGAAACAAGAGGAAGAAGAGGATCTGAAAAACTACATGATCCTTCCCCCAATTGTGGAAGAGACCGGTGATATAGGAGAAGATAAAAGGGATTTCATGTCGTTGTATCCTCCCATAATTTTATCAAGGGTATTCATGTCAAACTACACATATGGATATAGACCAGGGTCATGAAGAATGTGGGAGGAATGATGTAGGAGAGGTACTTCCATAAAGACTAGGGGCTTACACTAGGTCAGATTCCCTAGTGAATGTTTCCTGGGGAAGAGAGGAGGGTAATGCACTACAACTTAAAGGTAAATGCATGTGTGATACTCTCCCTCCCCACTAGAATAAGAGGTCCCCCATCCTAGGGATAAAAATGGAATGAAATGATCCAAGCCCTTGTATCTGAGACTAGGAAATCCCTAACACCACCCACAGGTTTAGGTGACTTTTGACCAAAGGGATGCATATTCAAATGAAACCTGATGACCCTACCCATATGGTAGTAAAAGTGTGGGACAATACTAGTCTAATGAATGAATATCTGAATGGGAGGCATGATGGTGTACCACTTACCATATCCTTTTAAGTCTAGAGTTTTAGGTGGAGGTTTCAATTACCCCCCCTCCCCCCTCAGATAAGGGATACAAAGGAAGGGGTTCCCTACCATTAGTGCCATGAAAGAGGTTGTAGGGGTTGACCATTTATGTGAAGGCTGGTTGAGACAAGGAGTTATCACATAGGGTCAACCTGGGTGTACTGTAAGGGACTCTCATTAGGAGGCATGTGCGAAATGATGTTTTTTTTGGGTGACAGACCACGAAACAACACATGGGCGAGGCCTTTCTCTAGGCTCCAAGGGTCTACTCAGGTGTCCCAAGAAGTATATCAAATAGGTCTGTGGTTTTTAAATGGACCTTCAAACTAGTACATGTCAGTTAAGGGGCTATGTATTCCTCACACAAGAATGTCTTATTTCAAACTATGTAAGGACATTAATTCCACTATACATAGATTTTTATATTCTCTTGGATTTTAGAGAGCTAATCGAAAGGTTTATGAGGACTTGGGTGAAGTATGATGGAAAGTATATCTTTGAAGGATTTTCAAGATTTTATGTCATCTAAATAAGGATCCTTAGGGTCCTATTTATGGAAAAATATGGGACCCTGATACAAGATTCTTGTATTGTTCTCATACATAAAACTAGGTAATGTGTAGTTGTATCTTGTCTAGCATGATGGGTGATCCGTCTATAGGGCATGTACAGAGCCATTGTATTTGAAGTTCAGCCTTATATGTTGATTCTAATCTCGGGGGGGGGGGGGATTTCATATAGAGGATTTGGTGAACAATGCGACAATATTCATTCTTTTCTTCCCTTATTATTTTATCCTTGAGTTATTTTACTTTGACATATTTTCATCCATATGAAAAAATCATTGTAAATATTTCTATAATGAAATGAAATACAATAATTTCTAGAACATACATGCCATATGTAAAACATATATCTCCCACTAGAATGATCACATATACAATATAAAAAACCAAAAAATAAATACATCAAGATCTATTTCAAACATTGATCCATATCACATACCCGATCTCTAGTACCCTTTCAAGTTGCACCATCCCAACCAGTGAACTCCACATGAGAAACCTACTAAATCATGGAATCATTTCCCTCATATCTATCCATAATGTATCCATGATCAACCATGAATTGTAAAAAAAATATATGTATGAAGATCATTATGCATGTGCAGGGGGTGAGAAATAAATCTCAACAGTCCTTCCCAAAAGTGAACCTATAATCTACTTCCATAAGTTCATGATCATGCAACATTCTCAAACTATATAAAACATAACTGAAAAAATAAATACAAATAAAAAATAATCAATCATTATGTTTATGAAACTTTCCATTCGTACATGATTTGTCCATTTTTTAGATGTCTCGGAGCATGTCTCAATGACCGTGAATCCCAAATAAACTCTAGGCTCCATATTCATGATATCTAAAACTAAACCTAATGATTCCAGGGTTCCATATTTTAATAGTTATATCATATATGAAACTTAAAAATGATTTTCACCTACTATTTCTTCAAGTTTCTAATCATTATCTCACACATTGTAACTAGAAAAATATATCCAGGCACCATAAAAAGTACTATCAATCCCAAACCTTTAGTGTGACATGTAACTCATTTAATATTTTCAATAGTTCCTAGAGAATAAATCCAGTAACTAAACCATATATCAAATCAATAATACCTAGATCATCATTTTGGAAGCTAAACCATGGATGCGGAGCATTATCCCACCATCCATCCCAATTGGGATTCCATCATTTTCTAGAGCGTTATCCTAGAATATAAACAAAAAATGTATACTATATGTGTCTAGATCCTTCTTAATAGACCTAAACCATATAGCATAAAATCCATTCCGAAAACATCATTCTATTATAGGACCACATATATGTGATGTCACATCTACTATAATCAATAATATAAAACAATATTCCCTGAACCATGGTCTATCCCTCAAAACATAAACAAATAATCATTACCGATATGAAACCTCTTTTCCAAAATTATCAATTATGAATCGCCTGAAATATAACTATGGAGCATCTTTCTAACTCCATCATCATTCACAACCCTTAAATATAAACTAGACTCCAAAACATGGCAACCCAATTATACCAAAAATATCATCACAGGTGCAAAACAATCCTTGTTATCTCATAAATCAACTCAAGTCCCAAGGGAAAACCCATAACCAATACAACTCAACCATTCACACCAACTCAAGGTCTTCCTGTCGATAATACACCAACCTGCCCCTTTAAATAAACACACAACTTGAGGAATCCATCCTTTGATCCTCAAAACTAGTTCAAAGGTGGAGGCTACCCACTTTGGATCCTCTATTTAAAACATAAACATAAAATCTCTAATGAATCTTAGTGGACTCCAACTAGTCCTCAATCAATAAAGAACCCAAAACAGAATCCAAAAGTAAAACACACCTACATGACATTCATAACATTCCTCATGACCACCTTAGAAGTAGTAATCAAAAGTTCTCTTCATCCAAATCTAATCCATTCTACTCAGATATTCTAAACGGTCGACTATATAAACCATTGATCACTCAATCTATAATCATCTCATTTTGGAATCCTTGAGAGTCTCCAAGATTATCTTAACTATTTCATGAAACCATATCATAACCAAAATCACACACCATGAACCTAGATGAAATGATTCAACAGTATAGTCCTCAATCCAAGGATATTAAACTCAACTACTCTACCATTAGGAAACTGTTCCTAATACACAGGGAGAAACCAAAATCAATTCAGATATACTAGTTGATACTAACATTAAGGATCCATCCAAAAAACCTCAAACAGATCGCTATGGAATTCTTAGTACAACCAAATCACCAAGCTCACATCTCTCACCTGGGCCTCATATCTCACAACCCAACCCACTAGAGAATTCTAAATCCAAACCTCAATAAAATACTCATATAAAACTCTCTTGGATGAAAGCACCATTCAGACAAACACTATAATATGAAAGGATTCAACCATCACATCTTTTTGAAAAAATGATCAAAATATTGTACTTAGAAGTCCAATTCTATCTCCATGGAACAAATCATCCAAATCGCCAAGATGAAAAAAGGCAATGACATGTTCTTCGAAGCACATGGAATGTACTCTTCAATCTATACCTGGCCATAAAATTTTACATGGCCTAAGAAAACACTAGGCATTCCAGTGTACCAATACAAGGCCAGGGCATACATGGGGTCTTATTGTGTACTTCTACATGGTCATATACCCCTCACATGGGGTGTATTCTTGATTAAATTGAAACATGGACACGTATTACTACATAACGTGTACCCATAGTACATGGTCTGTAAACTCAATAATTTTTTCTTCTGATGTTCTTTGCTACATGGTCAAATACTACTACATGGAATGTAACTTAAGTACATGAAATATACTTCTAAAACGTTCACCTTCCCTGAATGGGAATAACACATGGACTGAGTTCCTAAAACCACAATCCAAGTAGTCAAGGTTTCCAAATGGGAAACCCCTATGAACATCCCAACCACCCACCCCTCCCCAGATTTATCACCTATTAACCCCCACGGGGTCCTTAACATTCATAGTAGGGATTAAAAAATGAAAACGTATTATCTATGGGGATCAGGGAATAAAACTCAATAAAAGTCCTACCTCATAGAATAAATTCATAATCTTTTGGTCCAAATCCACTCTTAAAAGCCACTTCACCTCAATTCAGGGTCAAAATCCACAATGGATGAAGTCTGGAAAAATATCCTCCTTCTTCTCTTGGTCATTCCATCACATGATGGAAAAATCCCTTCCCCCTTTCCCTCCATGCATGGGAATCCCCAAATGGGGGGGTAGGGTTTACTAAATTTAATTAATTAATTAATTAATTAATTAATCAAATTCCCATTTAATACCTTTCTTGAGTCCTAGAACCCAAAATGGGTTTATAACTCACCTATGAAAAAAACCTCATTCTGAATTCAACTATGGAGTTAGAATATCAATTTTATTCTCTATATAAAATTTACAGCCACCCAAACCCGAATGAATAATTTAATATTTAATTTATATAATAAATATATTCTATTAAAAAACAAATGACTTTTAATTCTAAAAAACTCTTATCCTAGGGTGAATTCCCAATTTTAGGACAACTGAAGTGGTCAAAAAAATATTTGATATCATCTTCTATGTGAAATTGAGTATTTTACCCATCATGATCTCCAAAAAAATTCAAAATTCTTCTCAAAAGAAATATCTATTGAAATATGATTCTTTAAAACCTTTCCACCATAAACATTATCATCCATGAGAAGCCTTAGTAGTCTTCCAACCACACAATCTTACCAAACATTTTCTACAACTGAGGCTCAACTCGTTGCATTCTTCTTAGGGATTCCCACTGAGTTTCTATACATTACTCAAATGATAGGGTGTAATAGCCATCAAAGTCCAATCTACCGCTTTCCACCATGAACAAAACACTAGGAAAACATATAACTGACAATTTAATTATTGATACATCAAAAAATCTTCCAAAAATCATCATCGGGATCATAGTGCACCCTACCATAGAACTCAACCAACAACAACAGATTCTAATCCATGATTCTTCCCATAATTATAGTTTCCTTTCAAAACACATCCTCAGTAATCCACCAACCAGCTTTATTTGGTCCTCACTACATACTCAACCCTAACAAAACAATGGTAACATCACCATGATTGATCTGGTACATCAAACCATAAGATTATCAATACAGTCACCTCACATCCAAACTTGTTTTCAATAACCCATTCCCCATTCATAGAAAAACATCAGAACTACAAATAGTTGTCTCTCACTATCACCAGTGAGAAAAAACCAAAAATAAACTATCACATGTTCCCGATATCCAAGAATAGCACCCATGGTATTAATGAACATCTGATATTTCACAAGGACCGAACACATAAACATTTGATGGTGTATCTCCATCTATACAGATTCACATACATAACTCCATGACTGAAACTTCCCAGGGGCCTCTTATCAACCTTATGAAACATCTATATATCATTTTGTATATCCAATACACATTCATCATACTCATGAATATGTCATTATATTGTGAATTATAATCTCTATACTATGAGTACACTAAGATGTCATTAGCGAATACCAGCACAACATATTATATTCCATAACATCACAGTTATATTCTAAGGGCCTCGAGTCACCATGTCCACAAGGCCCTAATCACACCTGAAATGATTCTCAGCCATCTCATAGATTCATTCCCAACTTAATAACTTTGGATTTACACACCTATAAGATCTAATCAACAAGAAAAACAATACAACACGTCACCAGTTCTTGCATTTCCATGATTCTTCTATCAGATAGCCAATAAACTCTTGAGTGTAACCAAACCAAAAACCTTCTTCGACACCACTTTGCAATATATTTCACTTCATGTTCTCTCAATAAATCCTAGAACATCATGCTCAAATTTCATTAAAACCCAATTTCCTATCTAGGAACTCAAATGAACTTTCCCCTATTGAAACCAATTACAAGGAGGACACACTAGCACACAAGTACTTCTTTTAAAAACAAACGGTATCTAAAAAGGGTAAAACTCAAACCCTGTTACACCCTTCAAGTACCATTTTCATAAGAACAAAAAATTAATTTGTTCCTCACACTCAATAAAGCACACGTAACTTTGTTGACCCCTCTCATGGGTTACCCATGAAATTCATATAGCTCTAACTATCTATTTTGGAGTTACATAAAAAATGTCACTAGGATCCCCCACCCATCCCCACCGATCAATTCACATGTCATGTCACTATTCCCAACCACCTAGATTCATTCCAACTTACTAAAATCCATTACTCTTGTTGTGTCAACCCACTACCATCTCATTATCATGCCACATCATCATACCAAAATTCCCATCTCTAGTGTCTCACATCCAAAATATGTCCCATATAAAACCCACCTCCCATATCTAAGGCATTATTCCTCTCCAAGAATCTTCATATTAGACCTCTCCCTGAAGGACTAGGATTTATAACAAATCTCAAGCAAACAAAACCCCACCAGGGTCTAACAATCATATAAATATTCAAAAATTACCCACCAAGGACACTACACCTACTATGCACAAGGACTGCACTGATATCCTCATTATCGATCATGTCACTATAGATTAATAGAACATTAAAACATATGGAAATCCATAAAATCAAACACTATGAGGCCTATATAATGTGGTTCATATGTTCCTAACATGATGCACGAGATTCCTCTTTCCTATACATAACAAGAGTCAAAACAAAATCACATGCCTCTTACCAATGGGATAAGAGCCTAAAATCTATCATAAACTGTAAAAATAATAAAAAAACATGTGTACCTACCAAGAATAATAATATGAAATTGTAAATTGAATACCAAGAATATCAATCCAAAGCCTGGTATCTTGGACTTCCTATTTGAATAGGTGTTTTGATGCACCAGCCAATATCCATCACAAGCTCTGACACATTTCTATATCTCCTGTCTTCCAAACCCCAAATAATGAAATAATAGGAATTTAAACACCTTTGATACAACTTTTTATCTCCCCAGCCCAAATTCCACTAAAATGGTGCTCCAATATTTTTTTCCATAACACCTCAAGCATTGCACCTCATATGTCAAAGGTTGAAGACATGTTATAGTGGAACTATGAGGAGACTATACACCGAAATTAGAGTGTAAAAAAATCAAATAACAAAACATCATACACATCAATGTACATGGAATGAATGAATAAGATGAAATAGAAGAATGTTGTGATGAAATGAAATACAAAAAAGGCTTGAACAAAAATTAAATAAATACAACATCTATCAACCACTAACCCAATCATATATAAAAATAAACAGATGAAAAATAAATACACCAGTATCAAAAGCCAACTCTAATCCATATCACATACTTTGTCTCCATTACCATGTAGAGATGCACCATCTCAACCAGTTGACTCCACGTGATCAACCTTCTTCATAATGATGTCCTGGAATTCAGTCTAATCCATCATGCATACTTTTTCAACATCAAATCAGACCTAATTTCTTCACATAAACTAAGGTGAAGATATTGGGGTAGGATATAAATCTCACTAGGACACCACTAATGTCCAACTAATAATATACTTCTATAAGTGAATTATCATGAAATATAATGAGCCTGTAAGAAACAAAACTAAAAAAATAAATACAAATAATACCATTATTGATCCTTAGGTCTAGGACCATGATTAAACATACTAGCTTTATCCAACACCAGGATGTCGATAATCACATATTGATAACTATGTATCCCTAATAACATGTGGTCTTTATAACTTTTATAGATGTGACCATACCTAATGATTCCAGGAATACATCCTATGATAGTCCTATAACATAGGAAAGTAACTAAATACATTCTTGCAATATGCCATCGTGACCCTAATCATTATCTCACACTTTGTACCTAATCACATCTATCCCAAGTACCATAAAAAGTACATTCATGCCATGAGAATCATTCTAACATTTAACTCATGTACAATAAACAATAGTTTTTGGACCAAAATTCGGTTACTTTAACCATATATCAAATCAATAATTCCTAGGTTATCAATCCAAAAAAATAAACCATGGATGTGGAGAATTATTCCACTATCCATGCTAGCTAGTATTCCATTATTTCACAGAGCATTAGTCTTTAACATAAAAAATAGCATATATTATCTATGTCTAGAGCCATATTCCAACACTTAATCCAAATAGTGTACTATCTTGGCTCGAAAAATCAATCTAGAATCTAACCACATATATGTGATATCACATCCACTATAATAAACAACATAAAATATTGTTATTGTATCCTTAGTCTCTCAATCAAGACATAAAAAACTATCGGTACCGATATGAAGTACCTTGTCATCATTATTAATTTCAGATATCTAGAACCATAACTATGGATTTTATATCTAAATATATAATCCATCACAACCCTTACTAGTAAACTAGGCTCCAAAATGTGGAAACCCAACCATATAACAAAATACTCATAAGTAAAAACAAATCCTCAAAGGCTCATACATCAAATTAGGTCCCAAGGTAACACCCATAGAAAAGTAGAGGAATCCCTCCCTGGATCCTCAAAACATGTACAAATGTTGAGGAATACAACATTGGATCTTCTAGGTCATACATAAGAGGAAAATATATAATAGAAATCTATGACCTACAACTTATCCTCATTCAATAATGATTCCAAAAAGGGAATCCAAAAGAAAACCAAACCTAAATAGAATTAATAATAGTTCTAAAGAAAACCTCAAAATAAGGACTTGATGAGGGCTCTTTATCACAATCTAAACCATTCCACTCGATTATTTTAAATAGCCAACTATGAAAACCACTGATCACTCAATTCATAATATTAAAATAAGGAAATACTAAAGATTCTCTTACTCATATCAATAACATGAAAAAACCTTTTTGTAATCACAACCCCATTGTATCAACTCATCCCAAAGTCTTCGACCGCTCTGGTCCTCAAATCAAGGAATTGAACCTCAACTGCTCTAACCTTGAGAAATTGGTCCCGACTTTGAGAATAAACCAAAATATCCTCAGAGATAATACTTTATCTCACTTTTAGGGATCTATCCAAGGAAATTCAAATAGATCATCATGGAATGGTGAGTCTAGGGTGATCCCTGATCTCACATCCCCCACTTAGGCCTTGTATCTCGCAACCTAACCCAGTGGAGGATTATAAATACAAACCTCCATGAAATACTTATACTAAAATATATTTTAATAAAACATCATTCATATGTCCTCTATATTCCTATGGGATAACACCATCACAATATTCATTAAAAAATTCTAATACTGGACAACTCAAAAGTTCGATTGTGTCTTGAGGGAACCAAACACCCAAAACCCCAAGCTGGAAAAAGTGCACTATGTGTACATATGAGTACACAGTTTTTACTCTCAAATATGCACCTTGACAAGATCTGTTAGATTCCCTAAAAAAACATGGTGTATTCCCATTTACTACTACACGACCGAAAAATATATGGGGTTAGCCTGTGTACATCTACAGGGCCATTTACCCCTCACATGGGATGTTAAGCCAACATGGTAACATGGCCATGCCATACTACATAGTTTGTACCCATATTATATGATGTGTACTTTCCAAAATGTCAACATCCATTATACTCTTCAACATTTCCATCTATAAGAACATATATAAATATATTTTTTGTGCTTCCAAAAATCCCATCATCCCTAAATCACAAGAACACATGGAGCGTGTTCATAAAACTACATGTAGTGGAGTTGGGTTTCTGAAAAAAAACCCCTATAAACCTCCTGAAATCCTATTTTCCCAAAATTTGACATAGATCAACCCTCATGAGGTCCCTATAATTCATAATAGGGATTTACAACATAAAAAAAATTATCTATGGGGATCTAGGAATACAAAATAAGACATTATCCTACTTTGTGGAAGAAATATCGAAGCTTTATTTATAAATATGCTCACAGAATCCATCCCACCTTGATCTGATCGCAATATATAGGATGGAAAAAGTCATGTGGAATCTCCTCCACCTTATCCTATTTCTCTAGCATTACAACATAGGGAGAATCCCCTCCCCCATTTCTTTCTAGCGTGGGCAGACCCAAATGGGTGATGGTGATTTACTTAATTTAATTAATTAAAATCACATTTAATACCTCTCCTCAGATTTGAAACTTGAAGTGTGTTAATACTTCACCTATAAAAACCTCCCATTATAGACTAAACCATAGAGTTGGAATCTTAATCAAATGATTTGTCCCAAAGATACAGCTACTCAGACCCATACAAATAATTTAGTATTTAATTAATTAAATATTAAATATTCTTACAATACTCGGATGACTCATAATTCATCCAAAACCATATTATAGGATAAATTACCCATTTCAGTACAAATAAAGTGTTCAGAAAAATTACCAAAGATAATATTCAAGTAGACAATGATCATTTTACCCCTCACGAGCACCCAAAAATAGTAATTCCAAATTCTGATCAAAATCAATATTCATGGAAATGCAGGTATTTACAATCTTTTATCATGGTTCTATAGTTTCTATAATGTTAAAATTGATATTAATAAAATTTATTTTCACTGTAATAATATTTGAAATCAATAATAATTGTTTAAGATATAAAAATGATTTACATCGTTCGTGGAGATAGAAGGTCATACAAAGGCATGAATGTTATTTTCATTTTGTAATGAAAAGATAGAAATAATGATAGATATTTTTTACCATTCCACTACCATAAATATATAATGAATAAAATAGATAAACAGTGAATAATTTCTTAGAACAATCCATGAAAATTAGAAACAAAAAAATAGATAACTTCATGGAAGTGATAGTCCACACTTATACACAAAAGACATTATAGTTTTACAATGGATGGGATGGTAAAAAGGTATATATGATATTATAATTATGAAATACTAATTTTTTCATCAGTATAATATATAATATTTAAACCCATCATAATAAATATACATGTTCTATGTTGTGGTAAAATGAATTATTTTTTGTTGTTGATGTTGTAGTCGATACGTAAGCATGAGCTATAAATTCACATACCATTTTTATGGAATGAGTGTGAATAATGGTGATTCCATTTTCATAATAACATATCTTTATATTGAGGTTACTGAAGTTATTATTATATGATGAATTTCATTGAATTATATGAGGTATATGAATAAATATTATAAAATAATTCGAGTAGGAAGATTAAATTTCCTTCTATTTTCCTCCATTTTATCCCTTCTCAAGGACCACTGGAATGGTTTTCAAGGAAGACTAGAACATTTATAATATTTAATCTAATGTTTATAAAATTATTTTTGAGGGGTGGGACATGCAACATACCTCAATATTTTATCAGGAAGGAAAAGGAGGGGTGTTCTTTTGAATGTTAGCGAGAGGGCACACATGAAATATCAAAAAAAGATAAAAATATAATAATGTCGTACTGAATCCAAATTATTCCATATTTCTAGAGATATGATTTTGGGATATAATGTGGTCAAAATTTAGTAATCCAATTGGACTTATACATGTTTAATTGTAAAAAATTAATTATTTCTTTGTTTAATGCTTGGTAAATATGTTTTAACCTTTACCACGGTAATGAATATTTAATGATATTATTATTCATTATGAAAAAAATAATGATGATTATTTTTCTTGAAGATTTTATTACCCTAGAGAAAAATGATCTGATTGGGACATGGTAGTATATCCTTTTATCTTGTGAAGTAGGTTCTGTAATTAAGTTACAAATGTTATGTTTACCATTTCATTTCCAACACCATGGGATTATGCCTGGTTGGGTTGATTTTTGGGGGTTGACTGGTGTGAAACAACTTATGTCGGGTATGATATCTTTGAATAGTCTCCAATGGTTTTTTTGTAGATCTAGAAACACCCAAACGCTCTTACATCCTGGATTCATGAACCTTCTTTCCAAAGGCAGACATTCATTGGATTAATTGTCCAATGACACTTAATAACTCACATTGGTTGAGAGGATGGGAACTCGGGATCATCAAACCCTTTTGGGGGGAACTGTTTCCTATTCTATGACTCTCTTATATATTTACATCATGTTCATATGTTCTTGAATCTTTGGTTCATTCCCAAGAATGTGTCTTTGGATTACCCCTAGGTCACAATTGATGATAAATATACATGGGTTTGTCTCTGAGGTTCTCCATCAATGTCACCACTTTTATGGATATATCAGAGATTACTTAGTCATTTATTGAGAATATTCTGGTTAAAGCCACATGATGAGGTGATCTTGAGTTTATCATCATCCAGGGGGATAGTAATTGTTTAAATGTTGGTATCAACCCCATAAGATGGATTTCCAACTTACACTCATGAGAGGAATTAGATCCCATGTAGTTTGGTGCCACTTAACGGGACACATCACCTTTTTTAGTGTTATGATGAGGACTTTTCCATGTAGTTTAACATCGTGTGTCAAGGAAATAAAGGTAGAAGATGAACAACAAGATTATATGCAGAACATACGCCTAGTGGCCTAGGGGACCCCGAAGAGATTTGGTATTCTCTGTGGACATGACCCTACTGGGATGTTCCTTGAGAACATTAGGGTGGATTTTGGAGCTAGGTTTGGATCTCAAGGAGGCTTCATATGTATCACAGTTAGTTTCAAATCAAATCCCACATAGTTCAGTAGACCTATGGAGGTTAACCTCATGTAGTGAGGGAAATATCAAACCATCGTGAAAATGATGGAATGGATGAGATTGGTGAATCTTAGGGCATGATCCTCATTAAGTTTTCCTATGAATCCCCTTTGTTTGGGAATCAAATTCCATGTAGTTTTGAAAGATTGGGACTTATACTCTTCGTAACGAACCAAAATTTTATTAATGGAAATTCTTCTTGATCTAATTAAATGTATTATTATGTAAAATGGTTATATAAAACATATGAAGTTACCTAGTTTTATGTTTTTTTTATTTCAAAATACTGTTAAGAATTATTATCATTGCTGATATAGCTGTTGAACAGTTATCACATGATTAGTATAAATATAGGGCTTTAAAAAATACAATTTACTCAGACAAAGGAAGCGATGACCTAATCCAGAAGAATTTCTCTGTACGACACCGATTTTTTGGATCTCAGGAAGGAGGTGGCATCACTAGGATTTTCTCTTGACCAATCCAAAGCCTAGCTTCAATACGTTAAGCTTGAATGAAGCCGCATACGAGAGAATTGGAAGTTAACAGAGATTAGAACCTGAGAGATGTTGACCGAGCCACCCAAAGAGATTGTCACCATCGCACACCTTAACCTTAGGTCTTATGCTAGTGTTATAAGGGGTTAATTAATAAGAACCTATCACTATGATTATGTCCCTTACTTTTTTATATAAAAATGAATATGTATTCATTTTATTATTGTTACTTTGTAAATAGTATTTAAAGCACAACTAGTATTTTTAGTTAATATTCAATTAAGAAATTTGTTTTGATAAATTAAGGGATTTTTTAATTAAATAAAATTTTAATAAAATATTATTACTAAATTACTTTTTTATTAAATATAAATGATTGTATAATTTTTATGAATACAATTGTAATTTTTATTAAAGTTTGAAAGATGTTTTTGTCAAAACCCATGAATCTTCGATAAATGATGATTTTTATTATAAAAGTAAAAAAATCACTTATTTATAAAATTATTTAGATAAAATGGATATTATTTTTGGATTCAGGATGTCAAAATTATCTAAAAGTGAATTTTTCATAATTTTCCAAGACAGTTGAATTTTTGGGTAAAAATTAAATACCGTTTAAATATATAATGTGTGTTATGACATCATAATGAACCAATATTGATTTAATAAAATACTATAAAAGGGTCCTTCGGCCAATATATGTTTTACCCTTAAAATAATGTGATTTTCGATTTGTTTTTTTAATTTTATGATGCCTTAGTGGACCCTCCAAGGCTTATAAAATATTTTATCCTTTTAAAATGTTTTCCTTGAGAGTGTGACTCACCTCCAAAAAATAAAGCCTAATGTTTTATTAAGTTATGAAATTGGAATTATAAAAAAAATTCCACTCCACTATGGAAACAAACATGGTAAAAACCCATGGGATGGTTTGTGGTTTTGATTAGTTTAATATGTAGTGTCCAAAACCTAAATGATAAAGAATCCCTATGCTTTCCTATATAAACCCACCCAATATCACATTCCTCTTCACTAAAAACTATTGGAGATCAAATAACCTCTAACCTCCTCTCTCTATAATCCTCTTAAGGCACCCCATGATCTCAATAATCCACTCTCAAGCCTCTCTCAGGCCTTTGGGATCACACTTCCAAGTAAGTGATTTCTTCCTCTCTCAGTTTTTTCTATGTTTCTTTATGTTTCTATACACATGTATTTTCAATTAAAAATGTTGGGGTATGATTTCAAACCTCCTATATACTTTTCTTCTTATTTTTTAATTATTATTAACCCCTTTATCTATCATTAATTCCTCCCATGTACACCTGTTACCATGCCAAAATTCTGTAAGGGATTTCTCTCTCCTCATTTACATTCAAGCAATTCTTTTGTATTATGAATCTAAATTTCATTACAAATGTTAGGAAATATATCTATATTACCCCCTTACTATCAATCTAATGTAAATATGATGATACACCCCATTCTCTCTCATTATCTCCTCTAATGTACACCCTTTACCATGTCGAAATTACATAATGGATTTCTCTCTCCTCATTTACATTCAAGAAATTATTTTATATTATTAATATAAATTCCATTATATATGTTGGGAAAGTATCTATATGAACCCCTTACTTACCATTTCTTGTACATATGATGAGATACCCCTTTCTCTCTCATCAACCATTTTTATGAATTCTTATGTCATGCCGTTATGCTGCTGAAATTGCCCCGCGATTTTCCAAGCCAAAGTCATTATGTAGTGAATACCATGTCCATTTCTATATCAATGGTATTCACCGTTATGCACATTTACTTATTGATTATATAATTTCATGTATGAATTTCACATTACTTTATCGTGGAATAAATGATTATGTTTAATGAATCCATGTTATATGATCTATGTGGAACACTTATGCATGAAATAAAATGATTAAGAAGGGTGTGACTTGATAGCGCTCCAATGCATTGGTTAAAGATTAGTATCATGATACATTAAGTGAAATGATGGTATAATCATGATAATTCATGTGAAACAATGGTTTACTCATTCTCCATGTTCAACAATACTTGGATCATGCTAGTATCATGTTAAATACTATTTCCACATTTCCATGTTATGATAATCATGCTATATCATGACTTTATGTTCATGTTTCTCTTGTTATCCATTAATATGACTATTTCCTAACATGTATTGTATTATTAATTTTATGCCTTGATTACTCCCTTACTATGATTTATATCTCACCCTTTTCTTATTCATGTCCTCAGGTTATCCCATACAATGCTGAGTACGAAGGAATGTTGTGGTCGTGTAAAAGAAGTTTTCAATAAATATGTTGTTATTTATGTTATAAGTTGTTGTGTAATGTTCCTAATTTCCCAAGACACTATACCTATTGATCCTCAGATTTTTCTTAAGTGAAATTTTATGTAATAAATTATGTTTGTGTGTGTAATAAAGAGCAGGGTTGTTATAGTTGGTATCAAAGGGTAGGTTTAGTAATTTTTGGGATTAGGATTAGAAAACCCTAGTGAAAGCCTTAGGGATAAGACTAAGCATAATAAAAACATACCTAAATTTTGGTGTGTATTTAGTAAGTGGTTTATCAATCTGGACATGATTAGGTAGAGGCGGCTCTGGCACAGATTTATCTAGGGGTAAAACCCGAAAAAACCGCTTTAAGCTAAACTCGAAGGGGAACTGGTGCATGACAACAGGCCATGCTGCACTCTTGGTTACGATAGAACTAGGGGATATTCTTTCATAATTCATGAGAATAGTATGAACCATAATTAAGGGAATAAAAAAAATTCCCCTGAGAATATATGTTGGGATGTAGATCAAGGATAACATAGATTGAAGCCTATAAATTTCTATGTTAAGGAAATAAATTTAATTTATAAGTTGTCCATTTTTTTCATTGGATTCCCATTTATGTGTTACCCCAAACATTACTTTTATTTTAGCTAATTTCTAGTAATAGGAGGACTCAGGCTAACAATCGATACGAAGATCAATGTGAAGATTTTTCTAATGAGATACCCAATCCGATGGGAGCGAGAATCGCAAACTTTTTTATGATACTCTCTCAGTTAAATCATGTTTTGAATAGAAACATGGGTTAAAAGGAATGTTCAACCCCCCCCCCCCCCCCACTAAGAAAGAACAAGTTGAAATCGAAAGCTTCATGAGACAAAAGACTCCTACTTTTAAAGGATCATAGAATCCATCAATTTCCAAAAAATAGATCAACTCAATTGAAAATATATTCTTCATCCTTCAATGTTCTAAAAAAAGAAGGTTCTTTTGACTGCTTATCATATGGAGGGTGAAGCTTATCAGTGGTGGACATTGATCAAAAATACAAAGATTGAGGAAGATATAGAGGTGTTGGAATGAAAGGATTTATGAAAAATGTTTTTTGAAATGTATTTTCCTCGCACCCTCTGACTTAAGATGGAAAGGGACTTACTTTCCATCAGAAAAAAAGATGAAAAATCCATTATATAATACGAGGAAAACTTCACAAAGCATGAATGATACGTCGTCGGCCTTGTCATTACCCCCAAATTCAAGGTTTACTACTTATTTGGTGGGATAAAACCTAGCCTACAGAAATCCTTGGCGATTCGTGACTTGAATATCTATGAGGAAATTGTCTGATGTTCCCTCAAAGTCAAAATGGAGATCGGAGAATCTTAGGGGTATCATGGGGATAAGAAGTGGAATGTGTAATTTAATTCTAGTAGTCTGATGGATAAATCCAATGGTGCTAAGAAATTCCATCACCCCACTTTCCAAAGGTATAGAAATAAGCACCTCATAAATTTCTTGAAGGGGATGAGGAAATGATTTAGGTGTTGAAGATAAGGGCACCTAGCCATTAACTGTTGACAAGAAAAACCCACTTCTGTGATATAGGAGATAAAAGCTCCATTCAACCCTCAATGAACTGTTCATTTATTCAATTTCAATGAACCAGGGCACTTTGTAAACTAGTTCCCTAATCCAAGGGTTTTCAGAGGCAACCAAAAAACTCCAATGAAGCAAGAGTGATCTTTTTCCATCACTACCACCTAAGAAAACCCCAACAAAAAAGTGCTGATAGGTATGCTAGTTATTCATTCAAAAATAGAAAATGTACTTTTTGATTCTGTTATTACACATTATTTTATATCTTGAAAATTTAGTAGAACAATCCCAACACCACCACAAATCATGGAAGTAAATATGTCGGTGAGAACAGAAAATTGGGCAATTATTGAAACCCATGAATATAAATCCTCCCCTGTCACAATTTTTTGTTTGAACTTCCCTGCAAACCTCATCATACTCTCTCTTGTGGAATTTTATTCACTATTGTCTTGTATTCGAATTCCCTATATAGAGCCAATATAAATTTTTGTAAGAGGGAAATCACTCTCCATATGGTGAATCAACCCCGATTATATACAACTAAAAGGAGGAGGATTAATCTTCTTTAGCACCATTCTATCAATCATGGATATTACCGCCCTATGATAATTCGTATCTTTATCAAATGATTTATTATAAGGAAGAAATCATCCTTGAAGACATGCCTATTGTGAGGGAATTCACTGATGTGTTTCTGGAGAAATTTCCTGGTATTCCTCCTAGAAAAGATGTTGAATTATCGATTGATCTTATTCCTAGGGAATTTCCAATATCCCAAAATCTGTATAGAATGGCTATTGTACAGATTGTGGAACTGAAGAAATAACTACATGAGAATTTGGATAAAGGGTTTATACACCCAATAGATTCACCATGGGGTGAACCGGTCCTCTTCGTCAAGAAAAATGATGGTTCAATGTGCCTTTTCATTAATTATCGTGAGCTCAAAAAACTCACAATAAAGAAAAAGTATCATATTCCCCGAATTTATGACTTTTTTGATCAGATACATGGAGAAAAATACTTCTCCAAATTGGATTTTTGGTTGGGATATTACCAAGTAAGGATGAAGAATGATGTCATCCCCAAGACTGCTTTTCGTACAAGGTACGGGCTCTATGAATTCATAGTAATTCCATTATGACTCACTAATTCTCTATTAATCTTCATGGACTTGATGAATGGAGTCCTTAGATATTACCTCGACAAATAATTGGTAGTATTTATAGATGATATTATAATATACTCCAAAACTAATGGGGATCATGATAAGAATCTAAGCACTATACTAGAGACCTTCCTAAAGCTCTATGAAAAGTACAGTAAGTGTGAGGTCTGTTGGAAGGAAGTCTTCTTCATGGGTCATATAATCACAAGAAATAAGATATATTTGGATCCATCCAATACAACTACAATTGAGGGGTAGTTGAGGCCAACATCAGTGATGGATATCAGTAGCTTCCTGGGGTTAGCTGGATATTGTCACTGATTTCTGAGAAATTTATCATGATTTTCAAACCCTCTTATCAAGATAATTCAGAAGGGAGTCATGTTTTCTTGGAGTGATGAATGTGAAGAGAGATTAAAGGAGTTGAAAATGAGGCTTATCACTGCGCGTGTGCTCAAATTATTCACAAGTGGAGAAATTTTTGTGGTATTCAGTGATGCTTTGAAGAAGTGCATGGGTTATTTGTTTATAAAAAATGAAAAATTCATTGCCTATGATTCCAGGAAATTGAATTTTGAGGAGAAAGATTATCCAACACACGATCTGGAGTTAGCTGTAGTAATCTTCATTTTGAAATTTTTGTGGTATTACCTCTTTGGGGAGAAGTGTGAAATATATACGGATCATAAAATCACCAAGTATATATTCACACAGAAATATTTGAACATGCGCCAACAAATATGGTTAGATCTGATCAAATACTATGACTTCTCAATCCATTTCCACCTGGGGAAAGCAAAAAAGGTGGCAGATGCTCTAAGTAGAAAGGAACCATCAATTCTATCACTGATGAGAATTGAAAAGGATCCAATATTATTAGATTTGATGAAGATGGACATGGGAATCATAAAAAAGGAAACATCATCAATCCTTTCACAAATTATTTCTCAACCGTCTCTTTTGTAATGGTTAAAGGATGTTCAAAATCATGATGTGGGAATTTAGAAAAAAAGTGGAAACTATTTGAAAAAGAAAATCCTCAGAGTTCAATGTTAATGAGGAAGGAATTTTGAGATTTGGGTCAAGACTATGTGTTCCGTCAAATCTGGAGTTATAGAATGAACTTTTGGATGATGCACATAGTTCGAATCTCTCCATTCACCCAGGAAACACAAAGATGTATCAAGATATATGAGAGAATTATTGGTGGGGTAACATGAAGAAGGATATCTATGAGTATACCTAAAAGTTCCTAGTAAGTCAGAAAATGAATTCTGAGAGGCAGAAGTCTGAGGGGATGATGGAACCATTAACTATACCAACATGGAAATTGGAGAACATCACCATGGTCTTTTTCACCAAATTTATGAAGAAATCCAAAGGAAAAAATGTTATCTGGGTTGTTGTGGATTGTCTTACAAATACTTCATACATCATTGAAATTCGAGAGGATTTCTCATTGGAACAACTTGAATGAATATATATTATAGAAGTGGTAAGGCTGCATGTGGTACCACGATCTATTGTATCAAATCGATATCCAAGATTCACCTCTATGTTCTAGAAAAGTCTCCAACACACTCTGAATACTGATCTGAAATTCAGTACGTCTTATCATCCTCAAAATGATGTCCAATATGAGTGGACTATCCAAACACTTGAGGAAATTTTGATAGCATGCTCAATAGACATCAAAGGAGGATGGGATCAAAAAATTCCTCTGGTTAAGTTCTCTTACAATAATAATTTCCACTCAAGAATCCAAATGGATCCTTATGAATCCCTTTATGGGAAGATGTGCAGAACACAACCATATTGGGATGAAGTTGGGGAGAAAAAATTCCTAGGTCTAGAAAAGGTCAAGGAAATTTTGGAGAAGGTTAAGAACATCCAGCAGCACATGTTAGATGCTCAGAGTCGACAAAAGAGTTATGATAATAATCATCGACGGTACCTAGAGTATAATGTTGGAGACATGGTATTCCCATGCATATCACTGTGGAAGATAGTTATGAGATTGGTGAAGAAGGTAAATATTATTCCAAGGTACATCAGCCCTTTTGATATCCTTGATCGCATTGGATAAGTGGCATATCGACTAGCACTCCCACTGAACCTGTCTCAAGTACATGATGTATTCCAAGAATCACTCCTGAGGAAGTACATACATGACCCATCACATTTACTCAATATAGAGGTGGTACCATTGGAGAATTACCTCTCTTATGAAGAGAATCTGATGAAGATCTTAGATCACAGGGATAAAGTTCTATGAAATAAGAGAATACCCCTCGTTAATAGGTTGTGGAGAAACCAAAAATTTGTAGAAGCAATGTGGGAATCAAAGGAAGTGATGAAGTAGGGTTACCCTCATATATTTTAGTATGGGAAAAGGAAATTTCAAAGGGGAAATTTCATAAGGGGGGAGATTGTAATGACCCAAAATTTTATTAATAAAAATTCTTCTTGATCTAATTAAATGTCTTATTATGTAAAATGGTTATATAAAACATATGAATTTACTTGGTTTTATGTTTTTTATTTCAAAATACCCTTATGAATTTTTACTGCTGCTGATATAGTCATTGAACAGTGATCGCATGATTAGTATAATTATAGGGCTTTAACAAGTACAATTTACTTTGACAAAGGAAGTGATGACCTCATCCAATAGAATTGATCAGTATGAATCCCATTTGTCAGAGCTCGGAAAGGAGGTGGTGTCACTGGGATTCGCTCTTGACTAATCTCAAGATGAGCTTCAACACTTTAATCCTGAATGAAACCACCTACGGGAGAAGTGGAAGTTAATAGATATTATCACCCGAGCGATGTTGTCTGAGCCACCCCAAGATTTGGTCACCATCGCAAACCTTACCCTTAAGTCTTATGTGGTTGTTATAAGGGGTTATGTAATAATACCCTAGTACTATGATTATGTGCTTTAGTTTTTTTATAAAATAAAGAATATGCATTCATTTTATTATTGTTACTTTCTAAATAGTTTTTAAAGCCCAAATAGTATTTTTAGTTAATATTCAATTATGAAATATATTTTGATGAATTAATGGATTTTTTAAATAAATAATATTTTAATAAAATATTATTACTAAATTACTTTTTATTAAATATAAATGATTGAATAATTTTTATGAATATAATTGTAGTTCTTATTAAGGTTTGAAAGTTGTTTTTGTCAAAACCCATGAATTTTCAATAAATCTCGGTTTTCATTTTAAAAGTAAAAATTCACATATTTATAAAATTATTTAGATAAAATGAATATTATTTTTGGATTCAGGGTGTCAAAATTTTCTAATGGTGAATTTTTCATAATTTTTGGAGACAGTTGAATGTTTGGTTAAAAATTAAATATCGTTCGAATATATAATGTGTTTTATGAGATCATAATGACCCAATAGTGTTGCAATAAAATACTATAAAAGTTATTTTCGGCCATTATATGTTTTACCATTAAAATATTGTGATTTTATATTTGTTTTATTAATTTTATGATATTTTTGTGGACCCTCCAAGGCTTGTAAAATATTTTAACCTTTTAAAATGTTTTTCATTAGAGTGTGACTCACCTCCATATAATAAAGCCTAATATTTTTATAATTTAGGCCATTGGAATTATATAATAATGTTTTCCAGTCCCCTATGGAAACAAACATGGGAAAAAACCATGGTATGGTTTGTGGTTTTGATTAGTTTAATATGTAGTGTTCAAAACCTGAATAATAAATAATTATCTCTCCTTTCCTATATAAACCCACTCAATTACCCATTTCTCTTCACTAAAAACTATTTCAGATTTCCCAAACTCTTTCCTACTCTATCTATAATCCTCCCATGGTTCCCCAATCTCCCAAGAATCCTCTCTCAAGCCTCTCCCGGACCTTTGGGATCACACTTCCAAGTAAGGGATTTCTTCCTCCCTCATTTTTTCCAAGTTTCTTTTGGTTGATATACACTTGTATTTTAAATTAAATATATTGGGTTATGATTTCTCAACTCCCATATACTTCCCTCCTTATTTTTTAATGATTAGATACCCCTTTCACTCTCATTAATTCCTCCCACGTGCACCTGTTACCATGCCCAAATTCCGTAATGGATTTCTCTCTCCTCGTTTACATTCAAGTAATTATTTTTTATTATGAATCTAAATTAAATTAAACATGTTGGTAAATGTATCTATATGAACCCATTAGCTTAAATTTCATGTAAATATTATTATACAACCATTTATCTCTCATTAATTCCTCCAATGTACTACTATTACCATGCTGAAATTCCGTAAGTGATTTCTCTCTCCTCATTTACATTCAAGAAATTCTTTTAGAATATGAATCTAAATTACATTAAATATGTTGGTACATGTATCTATATGACCCCATTAATTCCCATTTCATGTACATATGATGAGATACCCATTTCTCTCTCATCAATCCTTTTTAATAATTCTAATGTCAGATCGTTATGTTGCCGAAACTGCACCGTAATTTTCCAACCTAAAGTCATTGTGTAGTGAATACCATGTCCATTTCTCTATCAAGGTTATTAAACATTATGAACATTTACATATTGATTATAGAGTTTCATGTATGTATCTCACATTTCTTTATCGTGGAATAAATGATGATGTTTAATGAATCCATGTTGTATGATCTGTGTGGCACACTTATGCATGAAATGAAATGATTAAGAAGGGTGCACCCTGATAGCGCTCTAATGCATTGGGTAAAGAATAGTATCATGACACATCAAGTTAAATTATGGTATACTCATTCTAATTCATGTTCAATGAGGGTTTACTCATGTTCCATGTGCAATGATCCATGGCTCATGCTAATATCATTTTAATTTTTTTTCCACATTTCCATGTTATGATAATCATGGCATATCATGCCTTTATGTTCATTTTTCTCTTGTGCTCCATTGATATGCCTATTGCATAACATGTACAATATTTTTCATATTATTCCTCATTTACTCCTTTACTGGGCTTTATATATCACACTTTTCTTATTCATGTCCTCAGGTTATCCAATGCAATGCTAAGTACGAAGTAATGTTGTGGTCATGTAAAAGATGTTTTCAATAAATATGTTGTGTTTTATGTTCTAAGTTGTTGTGTAATGTTACTAATTTTCCAATACACTAGAACTATCAATCCTCAGTGTTTTATTAAGTGAAAATTTATGTAATAAATCATTTTTATGAGTGTAATAAAGAACAGGGTTGTTATACTTTTAAAGGAAGCCCATTAAAGTAGGAAAGATCGAGGATTACGCATGGGAGCTTCCCATTGGATTTATGGATGGGGATTATATCTATGGGGAAGGTCGATTTTATGTTTGGGGTCATGTGGATTTCATGGATGAGATAAATCTATTATCGCACATGATTCATGCTCAGTGTGAGAAACAAGATGAAGTAATAGATCTGATGATGACACAACCCTCCCTATCCACTGATGGATGGTGCTGGAGCCCAAAGTGCAGGAGAGAGTGTAAAGACCCGTAAATTTCAAGGAATTTTTTTTTCTTAATTTTCTTTGTAATTTTACAAGAACGTAGTTTCAGACGTTACCTGATTCCGAGGCCCGGTGTGCCCGGAATCATTTTCCAAATTTTGGCTCGGGTACATTCAGTGAACGGACGAGCGGGTTTTTCTAACTTTTGGACCGGTGCTCAGAATCGAATTCCGAGGGCACCGATGGAATCACAACACCAGTACTTTCTTAGAAACGCCTCTTCCGGAGTTGCGTTTTCTCGGGTGTGGTTTTTAATTTTTGGGTTAAGTTAAGAAATAAAATAAAGTGTGCGACAACTTTATTTTTATTTCACTTAAAGCCACTTGAAAGCCACTTAAAGCTGCTTAAGCTGAGTTGATCCGGATAGGGTGCTATCCAAAAAATATCCTACCAAGTGGGTAGGATATTTGTGATGTGGGGCCTGCATGAGCCCCACCGTTTCTTTTCCGCTAAGTAACGCACCCGCGAAAACCCCTATTAAATGAAAGTCAACTGGGGCGTTTCCTTAAACAATTAAACGCTCCTATTAAATTAGGCGGTTTATTCGTTGAAATTAATTCTATGAATTAACGGGTCGTTACTTAGGTTGTTTTTCGTTTGTTGGCATGTAATAAAATAAGACCAACATTTTTCTTCTTGAGTGTTGAGAGGATTTGACAGAAACCTTAAGTCCTTCATCCTCCTTCGCGAAAAACGTGAAGAATGCGAAGAACGTGAAGAACGCGAAGAACGCCGGCCTCCAACGAAGGGCGACGAAGAACGCTGAGCCCTCGGAGATCGACGACGCGACGCCAAGTACCGCGACGCCGACGATTCTTCTCCCGCGACGTTCTTCTGCGACGTTCCTTCATCCGCGACAAATCTTCAATCATCCGTTGAGGTGAGAGATTGCGGACCTTTTAATTCCTTTGTGGATTTTATACTTGACATGGATTTAATTCGTGTAAATTAAATCTGTGTGTTTTCTTTACCCCTCGGAGATCGTCGACGCGACGCCGTATACCGCGACGACGTGACACCCTTTCGCGATGCGACGATCCTCTTCTCCCGCAACAATCAATTCCGCGAAGAACGCACGTTTGACGACTTCGATGAGGTAGAGGTTTGATTCTTAAAAATCTTTGTGATTTATACCCGTGACGTTTGTTAAACTTTTGTTGTGTAATATTTCTTTTAAAACCGCTAACGTGGTGGGTGCAGACTAACGAACAAGTCCGAACCCACCGCACTTTTTTGTTCTTGGTGCGCGAAATGGCGGACGATGACAAATGGGGCCGCAATGGTAATTTGAGGGCCTGACAGTGAAGAATGGGACCCGGGAGGAGCCACGGAGCAGACGGAAGTGGAATCGGACCACCAGAGCAACTCCGGGGGCCCGCGGAATCCACCGGAGGTGGCGGAGCCGGCGGACGGAGGCGGAGGCACCCCGGCGCGCCACCGGATGGAGCCGCGGCGGCGGCGGCAGCTAGCCAGACCCGCGACCGTGCGGGTCCGACGACACACGGGACGCGACAAGGCTGCGTCCGCTGACCCAGCGCGGCCCACGCGGGCCGCGGAGCTTCATCCCGCGGGGGCAGCGCCCCGCGGCTTCCTCCGCTCGGCCGCTCGACCGAGCCGCGCCAGGCCGACCCGACCGGCCGGGTCGCGCCCAGGCCGGGCCGGGTCGCGCCAAATCGGGTCGGTCCGGGCCCAGCCCCTCGTTTCCAGACTTTTTCGGTCTTTTTCTCATAAATTGAGCTACAGGACTCCGAACGACGCGCCGTCAGCGGAGATACGATCCTTGTATCGAGACGGTCGTTTTGGTATATCACAATCAAGGTTTCGGAATACTTCAGGTTCGGTCGGGTTGGTTCGTACACAAAACCAACTGGGCCCTCGGAGCGGAAACGCTCATATCGTGAGCTTCGGACGTCCGATTGACGTGCCGTCGACTTTGTTGTTTTCCTCTAAGTGAGACAGATCTTTTGGATTACTCCGCCCGAGGTTTAGATGCAGGTGGAGTACGGTTGGGTTGGTTTTGACTTTAAAACCAACCGGGCCCCTGGGACGAAAAAGCCAATAACTCTCAGACCGGGCGTCCGATTGACGCGCCGTCTGCGGCGTTGAGTTCTTGTTGATGATACGGAACTTTTGGATACATCAACTCTGGAATATGTGTCAGTTGATGTATCATCCTCTCGGCTCGTGGAGCGGACCCTCCGAACGAGCTTGCTGTGTGCGGAAACCCTAGAGCTGGCTGTGACTGCTACTGTGACGACGACGACTGTACAGAGATCCTCAGTGGATTCGACTGCGACAATGATGAAAACAGTACGGGAATCCTCCGTGTTTTCGGCAGTGACCACTACGGTATATCTTGGGATACGTCAACTCCAGACTACATGTCAGTTGATGCATCGACCTCTTAGCTCGTGGAGTGGACCCTCCCGGAACGAGAATTTTGTGGGAGGAAACCCTAGAGCCGGTTGAGACTTGACGATGGCTGATCGAACGACTCGGTGTGTTACAGATAGCTCAGTGGGGAGCGCTTGGTTGTAGCGGCAGACCCACGGCGGAGGAGCGCTTGGTTGTAGGGGCAGACCCGCGGTACTCAACAGAAGGAGTACCTCTGGAGGCTATGAGGGGGAGCGCTTGGTTGTAGCGGCAGACCCACGACAGAGGAGCGCTTGGTTGTAGCAGCACGGGGGAGCGCTTGGTTGTAGCGGCAGACCCACGACGGGGGAGCACTTGGTTGTAGCAGCACGGGGGAGCGCTTGGTTGTGGCGGCAGACCCACGATGGAGGAGCGCTTGGTTGTAGCGGCTGACCTGTGGTACTCAACAGAATGAGTACCTCTAGGAGATATGAGGGGGAGCGCTTGGTTGTAGTGGCAGACCCATGGTAGGAAGCGCTTGGTTGTAGCAGCAGGCCCACAGTACTCGATAGGTGGAGTACTACAGCAGTCCAAGGTAAGAGGGAAGCGCTTGATTGTAGCAGCATAACCACTGTACTTGATGGAGAAGGAGTTTCCCGATAGCTATGGGTTCAACTTCATGATCGATCATGTGTGGGTCATTGCGGGGGTTAGTACCTATCGATCCTTTGTAAGCCCGACGGCTTAGATGGATCATTGATCATCTCTATCGTCATTCGAAGATGTATACCTGTGTGAGCTGAAACCCTGTTTTGCTTTCCTTTGTGGATGGTGTTGTGCTATCCTGTGTGGATTTGCGTTTTTCTTTCCTTTGTGGATTGTGTTGTGCTATCCTGTGTGGATTTACATTTTGCTTTCCTGTGTGGACTGGGTTGTACTTGAGCTCGGATGTTGGAGCTGAGCAAGAATTGATGACTTAGGTATATGTATGGGCATATACCTAAGCCGTGTCGGATGTTACTTCGTGATTGTATCTTTCCTTTGTGCATTATCCTTTGTGGATTCTGGGAGACCTTCGGGGGTCTCGGGGTCCCTACTGAGTAGCTTATGCTCACCCCTGCATGGGCTATGCCCGCACTACGTTGTGTTGGTTGCAGACGACGGACAGCGCTGGTCGTGGTGGAGGCTTGCGGAGCAGGACGGTACCTGGAGGTGGACCACTGGGCGGGACGTACTCGGAGCGGTCGGCTGGACCCGAGGAGCAGTGGAGGCTATCTGTACCCACCCTTTAGGTGGGAATTCCAGTGGACGGCTCGACGTTGCGGCTTTACTTTTCAGTTGTTGTTTTCCCTTTCGAGTTGTACTTTACTTCTAGTTTGGGTTTGTATTCTGGCCCACTTACTTCCGCACTTACTGTTGTACCAGTTTTTACTTAGTGTTTACTTTTTCCTCTTTCTTACTCTGTGGTGCTTGTTTACTTTACAAAGGCAATGCCTTCCCTTTAGTGGGATTTACGCCTTGGTGCTAGTCGCCATCCCCTGGCCTATGGAAGGCGGGCTTGGGGTAGTCACGGCACGGGCCCTGAGGACGGGTCGTGATAGAGAGGGTCTTTGAATGTGCCTATTTCCTCTCACTTTTTCCCATATCTGGGATAGTCATGTTTTGAAATCTATCTAGATATGTCTTAATATGTGTCAAAGAGGTTAAAGAGATAAGTCTCCCATAATAATGGTAAGGGGATTACCTCTAGAGAAGTTCCCTTGGTTTGGTTCTAGGAAAAAGGGAATAATGTTCATCATTGTCCCTCATAAATTGGAAAAGAAACAATTCCATTTAATACATATAACTAGGAGGCTCACATGAGTATCCCAAGTTTAGAATTTGGGTTACAAAGGGAATATAAACTTAGAAACACTCTGGGGGTATTCCTTACTGTAGGTATTACCCATTTGACCCCACTTACCATGGGTATGTATGCTCAGAAGGGTCTGCTGATGCGCCTGATTGTCTCATCATACAAGTTAGGCAGGTTTGGGAGATGCTACTGCCAGATTCTGTTGGACTAGATCATGGAGGGACTGTCGAGGGATTATAGAAAGAAATTAAATGATTAGATCCAGAATGTAGAACTCCATACGATAATCCATTCCACATATCATGATGTTAAGCAGGATAGAGTACCCTCCAAATAGAATGTTTTTTATGTGGGTTAAGGATTCATCTACATGCCATGTTGCTATGTAGAACTAGGTTTGATCTATATAGTGCTTTTCTATTCTAGGATAGCTTCTATCTGCATTGCATGATACTGCATGAGGTTGACTTCCATTCATTTGGTGATTTGCTACACCGGGCAGAGTTCATCCCGCATAGTTGTTTACTATGAAGGATGCCTTATTGTAGAAGGTATATTGGTTCTACACCTCATGGGAAGTATATATACAAAGGATTTTGGTTCCATGGTCTTTAAATTGTTTTATGTTTTCTTCTTTAAGGATATTCGATGGGTTTTACCTATGGTGAATCATTGAATGAGTCAATATTTTTTGATGATCTCTTTCAATCCTTGTAGTCCCTCTCCAATCCATTTATCCATTGATCTCATTTTCGGTTCCCATCAGGTTATATTTATGTATAATTACATGAAGAATATACCAGTGTAGTTGACTATCCATGATAGGTCGAAATCATCTTCTAGGGAATCCCCTGAAGTACATAGCTAGAAGGTGCCTTTTGCAGTCGCCAAAATCCTTGGTTGGATCTGTAGAATACATCATTGTGTTTTCGAGAGCTGATAACATTTCCTTTCCCTGAAAATGATTTCATTTAGGGGAATGTTTTTGAATGTGTAGATATCACTGCCACTTTCTAAAAACATATTTATGTAGTTTTCAAGTGTTGTGGGATCCACCCCTTTTGTGAATCATTTCTGTTTGAGGGTCTATTGTGGAGTGGAAAACCTCCATGTGGATTGGAAATCTACAAAGGGATCCTTACTTCACATTACCGCCTCCTTCTTTTGTAATTATTCACCTTCTTCGATTATTTTTTCATCAACTATTCCTTCAATTTGTTTTTTTATTCCTTTATCAATTCAATGAAATTTTCTTCTTCTTGAATGTGTAATTTTTAGGACCTAAGAAATTCCCCCCATCTGAATAGGATCTGATAAAAATGAAGAGGAGGTTATTCCAATTTACAAGTGGTCCTGATTTAAATGAATTTTTATATAATGCTCAAATTTTTTTCTGAGCCAAGGGTCTCAGTGATCATAGTTTTAATTTTTATATGGTTTCCTAGAAAACCCTATGAAATTTTTTCTCTCTTTTTTTATTACCATATTTTTTTCCTAAGTCCACAGTGATGTCGGCTTAGTGGGAATAACTAGTCTTTTTCTTAGGCCTCCCTTTATGGGTTTTCGACTTAACATGTTTTGTGCATAATTGAATTCTTGATTGCTCAATATTATTTCTAAACCATACAAATTTTAGGTCTAGAGATTTTATACTTGACTTTTACCTGAAGTTCCCTTTATAGGATTTCAACCTAGAATGTTTCGTATCCCTTTCTGATGGTTAGTTTGGAGTCTCACAACCCAAACTAATTTCAATGATGTTTTAGGTCAAATATTTTTTAAAATGAATTATGGAGAGAGGGACACGATGAAGATTTATTGGCTAAGGATATCCTAATATTTTTTAGGAATGAATGTGGGATTTTTTACTGGCACTAATTTTGTGGTTTTTTTATATATGACTGAATATGGGGCATAGAATCAATTAGGTGTACTGAGGTGGGAAAAGCCTCTCCTGAGGGAGATTTTTCCTTTGGTTGAGAGGATTGTTTTGTGGAAAACTTATCCATACCCATTAGGGAATATTTTTTATATTCAAACAAAGGTTTCCTTATGACACTAACCTACTATTTTTGATGGCCAGGTAATTTTATGCAAATTTGTATATTCCATTCTCTCTTTTTTTTCAAGTCCAAAGCAGGTGGTCTATTAAGGGAATGATGTCTAAAAATAATAGGGGCATTTATGTCAAATATGTATGAGAAATTGCTCCTGCAAAAATTTTACTTGTGTAAAGGAGTGTTGAAGCATGGTGTAGTTTTATTTTGTACATCAGGGATGTTTGAGACTTATGAATTAAAGTCATTTTAATCTGACCAATGGGGTAAATGATTTGACCTTTTCATGGTAGTTTCACCAGGAATGTTCTGTCATTTTTAAACATAAAAGGGGATAAAATATGTAAACTTTAATCCAGGGGGTTTCCAAAACCATGGAGTGAGATGGGATGTAAACATCATAGGGGAATACGAAGGTAGAAAAAGCCTCTCCTGCTAACAAATTTTCCTGTGGTTGAACTTCCTTTTTCTAGGAAACTTATGCAGAGCCTATGAGGCATAATGTGCATTGTCAAATAATGGTTTCCTCATAACACTTACCATCCATTTATTATGGATAGGGATTATTATGAGGATTAAAACCTTTACAGAAATAGATTATGGTTTGTGAAAAGGGGGTTTCTAAACATGAATAGGGAATTTTAAGCCTAAATTTCATAGGAAAATGTAGATTTTTTCTCCCCATACTGGTAAGAAGAAGTTCCTTGTGCAGGTCTGAACCATGTGTAGAAAATGAGGGGATAATTTTTTTTCATGTATTAACCTGAGATATGAGATTTGGGTATCATTATATATCCTTTGATAATTGGAATCAATCATTATGTAGTTATTTTAAGGTTTCTCCATATGAGAATCTCGTTCACACATAGGAATGTGGTGTTTTCTTTATATATACGAGATCACCAATGAGGTGGGACTCATGTTTGAAATTCCTATGAAGATTTATTTCATGCATAGGAACATGGTGGAATATATTATTTATCATTTCTAAAAATTTATCTTGCAAGTCTGAACTATAAGTTAGAACATGGTATTTACAATTTTTTTGGGGCTAGGACCGAGGATGAGAATTGGGTATCAATCATCACGAAGATTTAATGTTATGTGATAAGGATGTAGATATAGAATCTGTTATTAACTAGAGGATAATTGGTGTAGGATATCCTGACATGCCCAAGAATGAGGGGGATGAAGAGTGTAAACCATGGTTCTAGGGGTTCTTAGATCAGGAGAAATGATATAGGGCATGAAAGTTTTTGGGGTGTATAGAAGTAGGAAAATCCTCTCTTGAGGATGAATTTTCCCTTGGTTAACTTTCCTTTTCTTGTGGGAAATATATACAGATCTATCAGGGTATATTGTGCATAGTCAACCAAATGTTTCTTCAAAACACTGACCATCCATTTTGGATGGTTGTGGAGGATTATGGAGATCTAAAATTTCACAAGGCATGGATTTTGATAAATGTTAAGGATTTGTATAGAAATATTAGAAGCATTTGGTCCATGATTATCCATGCAGTTGGGAACTCCCGATATAGATCTAACTCGATGTTGGGGGGAATTTTGATTTGGTTGTTGCAGCTGGACCTGGGTTTGAAGATCTTGGTGTCACTATGTGTACTATATAGACAATAATCAAGCCACACCTAGTTCTTTGAATTTGAATCCCCTCATAGGTTTGGTCCAAATGTAGGGAGAGGGGAATTTTTTCTATATTTGTCTCCTTTGGGGGTGGTTGGGCCTAAGATCTCTCATCCAAGCATCGCTACATATCCTGAATGTACAGGAACAAAGCCAAAAATAGTTCTTGGGGTACCATGTATTTTTAGTGTCCTAAAATTAAAAAATTAGGTGATTTAGTATAATGTTATACAGTGATGAAAATGGGACATGCAGTTTAATGTCATCCAGTTAGGACAAAGGAAGTATAGTTTATTGTAATTTTTTGGGAACAACTTTTCATAGAAATCATCAGTGAGTAGAGGAGAAGTGGGTTAGGATATTCTAGCATACTCTAAATGTGAGGGGGGGAGTGTAAACCATGGTTCTGGGAATTTTCATATCAGGAGAAATAAGATGGGGCATGGAAGCCATGGGGCATACAAATGTAGGAAAATCCTATCCTTGGGAAATATTTGTCTCTAAACTTATTCAGAGACAATAAGATCATATTGTGCATAGTCAAACAGTGGTGTTCTCAGGACACTAACTATCTATTTCCAATTTTCATGCGGGTTTATGAAGATCTGGGATCAACCAGGGTATGGAGTTGGATGGATGGAAAGGGTGTGTCTAGGTACATAAGAAATATCCAGATAATGATTGGACATGGAATGTGATTTCCTCTACATAGATGTGAATCACACATAGGGGTATATTTCTATTTCTTTAATAAATCCCTAAATAGGGGACTTGATTTCAAGCTCTCTTGTATAGACTTACAAATAGGTGTAGGGTCACTTTTTCTTTTCTTTATTCTTTGTCTAGGACTAGGAAAAAGGGTCATAGGAATCACTAAGTATCTTATTGGAATGAGAATCAAGCCACAAATAGTTCTTGATATCCCATTCAGTTTAACATCATGTAGTAAGGATGAAGATGAACTGATGTGGATGAGGTTAAATGATTTCGCCAATTGTTTCCATGGAAATAAATGTGTCACACGGATCTTAAAAAGAATCCATTTATATATTTCATCCATGCACTAGGATTGGTGGATTTTTTTTAATATGGATGTACCTATGATTAGATATTCGGGTGTCACTATGTATCATGTAATAATAGCATTCAAGAAAAATGTAGTTCTTGGGGTACCTTGAGGTTTTAGTGTCGTGAAGTTAGGAATTTGGGTTCCCCAATGTGAAGAGAAAAACCCTAACATTACTTTTATGGTTATTCCACCATGACCAACTATTTTTGCATTTATTTTCCATGGCTCTGTGGGGAATTCCCCAACTGAGGTCCCTAACCCAAAGTGAGTTGTGCTCAGTGTCAGAAACAAGGGGTGGAAAAGGATTAATCGAGCACCTATGGATGGAATAAAGAAGGATAATAGCATTTTATATTTTTGATGGATGGAACATGATGAATATATAGGCATCTCGAAGTATCCGGTGTGGAAAGGAATCATGATGTACGTAGTTCTGTAACACAACATGGTGGGTGACCGATGTTGGGAGAATTATCCCTTTGGGTGAGAACATTGTGATATTTTGTAGTTTAACATCATAAAAAAGGAAATTTTATCATGCCATTTAATTTCACATGATTAGAAAAATTTCCATACAGTTTAGCATCATGTAGAAAGGGTGTTGCTGCCATGTAATTTATTATCATGCGGTGAAGACATAGATACCATGATGTTTATAGTCATTTGGTGAGGACATAGATTCCATGAATTTTATTGACATTCGGTGATGATGTAGATGACCCAATGTGAAATAGAGGTGAATGGGATTATTCTTGAAGTGGTCCTACAAATAGGGCATGTTTGGGAGTCCCCTTCTTTGACATAGTTTGAGTGTAGAGTAAATTTTTATTCATTTCGTAGTTGGGATCAACTCATAGGATCTAGGTTTCAATATATATCCCATGGTATGGGAATCAAGTCACAAACAGTTTTGTATAGAATGAACCATGCATAGGTCTAGCCCTACGTAGGGGTATATTTTACTTTTGGGGTGGCTAGACCAGGATGAAATTTTGGGAATCACTACATATCCTACTTGGGAAGGAATCAAGTTGGACATAGTTCTAGTACATATCCCTGTGCATATCTGACTCGTACATAGAGAAAAAGAGTTATCTGTTAACAATTATTTTTTGGGGGATGAAACATGATTTTCAATCTAGGAGTTTCTACATATCATGTGAAGAAATGAATCAATCCATACGTAGTTCTATATCATGGAATGGTTGGTGGCCAATATCATAGGCAATGTCTTTTCAGGTAAGAACATTATTGTGATATGTATTTTAACAACATGCAGTGAGGAAATTTTTCATGTAGTTTAACGTCAGATGACTAGGACAATTCATCCATTAAATTTATTGTCATCCAGTGAGGACATTTATCCAACAGTTTAACACCATGTGATTAGGATAGAGATTCTTTTGTCTATATGAAATATTTCTTCAAGAATCTCACATTGGTAGGAGCTGTAACGAGTTTTCCATCTGATGAAATTAAGGAATAATCTTTATTAGAGTGGACATTATTTATGAAATATGGACCTTCCCATTTATACTCTAGTTTTGGAGGTTTATTTCTGAGTCTCATTAGAGTTCTTAGGACCAACACCATTTATCCTTCGAGGAAATACCAAAGGAGAACATTTCTGTTAAAGGCTTGTGCAATCCGGTTTTGGTAAAACTCCAAATGGTGAAAGGTTTGAAATATCTTTTCCTCGAGTCACTCTAGTTCATACATCTATTTTTGTGATTGTTCACCTATGGATAATTGATAGAAAATGGAAACACAGAGATAGGGAACTGAACGCCTTTGGGTAGAACCACTTATGTCCCATATACTAATGAGTACGGGGTTTCTTGAGTGGTGGTGCGGGTTATGGTTCTGTATTCCCACAAAGCAAGGAGGTCTTGTTTTTTCATGATTTATTATCCTTATATACCATCTTCTGGATAATAATGAATATTTTCTTATTAAATGAGTCTATCTATCCATTATTCACTATATGATAGAATGATAAATAGTTAGTCCTGATACCACATTCTGGATATAGTTTCTCAAATTTACCAGAACAAGGTTGGTGTCATTTTTCATTAGTATTGTTTGAGGGATACTAGATATGGTGATGATGTTGGCTTTCACAAAGCTGAAAATGCTTATTTCCCTGACCTCTTTGAGGTTCATAGCTTCTTCCCATTTGGAAAAGAATTCATTTTCTATGATAATATACTTTAATTGTATAACTGTAGTGGGAGGATATAGTCCCACAATGTCCATTCCCCATTTGGAAAATAGCCAAGAGTACTTGGTTGTCTGACGTAACTATGGGGGTAGGTGGATGAAAATGGCATGAACATGATAGGAATGGAACTTCATGGTAAATTTCGTGCAATCCTACATCATAGAGGGTTGATAGTATTCAGTCCTCTGAATTTAATGAGAGAGATTGGATCCTAATTGATGTACACCACAGGATCCATAATGCACTTCCTTCATGACAACAATTGTCTCTTCTTTATCAATTCACCTGAGAAGGACCCAATTAAAGCTCTTCTTATAGAGTTATTTTTTATGGTTAGTGTCATCATAAATAACAAAATTAATTACTATTCCTCATATTTCATCTCTCCCAGATCTGTCCGGTGGGATCTATCCTTTCTAAAGGTAGTCCAAAATGGGTTTCATTCAACCGGTTATAGGACCATACAACTCTAGTATGGGGATAATCTCATTGATTTCTTCCATGTTGGCCTGAGCGAATGGTGACACCATCCGATAGTGGGAACTACTAATGATCATTTCATCTCATTCTAGATCACCAATATTTGTGGCTTCATTTTCTATTGCAATGTCCTATGCATTTTGAGACTAGTGGAAATGAGTAATGTCATCTATAAATATAATTCCACCATTAACCCTCATACATGGTCTAAAAAGGGGATTATTTCTTCCTTTTTGATATCATAATATCCATGGAATTTCTTGATGACTAGTTATGAATCTCCTTTTATCTTCAATAGTTCTACTTGTACTTGATGTTCTAGCTCCAGTCCTTCAATGAGAGCATTGTATTCTACTTATTTTTTGGGTACCCCTATCTTAGTAGGAAGGAGTAATGCATGACTTCCTTTCTTGGAGATATGAGTATCACTCCCATCCCCATATTTATGATCTTGGGATATTCCATACATTTTCATGTCGGTCTTTTAAATTCACTTTAAAAATTCATCTCCCATGTTTTTGAGTCCTCTGGAATAGAGAAAACCCCTTCATTTGGATGTTCAATATCCAATTAAGTCATTTCTATTGAGGGCTTTTATACAAGAAAATTCACTAACACCTAACCTTTTAAATATTTTGAGGCACAAACCATATGTCAAAATGCTTCAAGATAACCTCCCAATATGATAGATGTCTAATCAATATCAGAAGGCTATGAATATACTTGAACGGGTTGTTGCACAAGACCAAATGGACCTCGTGGTGTTGTAGATAGTTCCACAGCTTCTAGACCACAAAGATTATTCCAGATAGCCCTTCAGGATATTTTAATAATGAGTCCCACTATCAATCACAGTCTGGTTGAGGTAATAAATGAATTTCTTTATTGGAATCATTCTTCTATATAGGGAAGGTTCTTAGTGATCAATTAAGTGTTGTTACATACAAAATGAGTGTTCTTCTTTCGACATGTGGAATTAGCACTGGAAATGTAAAGATATATTGCTTATGATTGTCAAATTCTTCCTGAAATTCATTTGTCTATTGATATTAAACCCCTTTTTTCATTAACCTGGTGATTGGAAATCATTTTCCTGTAAGGTTTGCTATGAAGCATCGAATGCAGTCCAAGTGTCCATGAAACCCTTTAACTCTATGAGGTTGTGAGGAGGTGACAACCCAAGGATAGACTTTTTTTTTCTCAGGGTCGACTTTGATGCCACGATAGTGTACAATAAAGCCAAGAAACTTCCCTCAGTTAATGCTGAATGAACATTTCAAGGGGTTCATTTTTAAACTGTGTTGTTATTTTTTTTTGAATACATTTTCAAGATTTGATGGGAGGTTTAAGAATTTTCATGACATAACCACGAGGTCATCAATATAGAATTCCGTGAACATTTCTAGTAAGGGTTTGAATATGAAATTCATGGAACATGGATATGTAGCACTATAATTATTTAGACCCAATAGAATTAACTTGTTGAAAAATAATCACTAGGGCCCCAAAGTTAGTGGATTCTTCTTCTTATAGGTCCATTCAGATTTGGTAATATCCAAAATATCCATATATGAAATAGAGATCCTGATATCTACTAGTTTTATCAGTTATGTATTCCTTGATCGAGAAAGGGAAGTCACATTTTGGGCAGTGTTGATTGATATACCTAAAATCGATGAAAAATCTAATTTTCACATTCTTCTTTTTGACTAGTACTATATTTTCCATCTATATGGGATATTGGACCTCTTGAATGAAGTTTTCTTTGATGATCTTGTTGACTTCATCCTCTATTTTGGAATCATTCATCATATGTGTCCATCTTGTTGCTTGTTTATAGTACCAATGTTCTTTTGTTAGGCCAAGGTGGTGAGTGGACACCACGGGATTGAGTCCTAGAATTTCTATGCAAATATAGGTGAATACATATTGAATTTTCCTTAGTAATTAGTTGTATACCTCTTTATCTATGGAAGACATGGACGCACTAATCAAAGTGGCCCAGCGATCTTCTTCTATGACCATGTTTATTTCGCTCAGTTCATCAATGATTGTAGAGACAATATCCTCAAATGATGGAGGGGAATCTTTAAGGTCGTATTCTTCTTCCTAATCTTCCTCCTATTTTTCGTCCTATTCACCTTGTTCTAATGGAGAAAAAATTCTTGATATGAGCTCCTTAGAGTTAGGAAATGAGTCACAATCTTGGAATTTCGAAGATGAGGAAACTTCTTCTAACCTGAATGACAATGGGTATTTTTTTGGAGAAGATGGAGTGAGGGACTCACAATTTTCTTCTTTCTCTTATAACATAGTGGATATAGAAGGGATTATCTAGGGATCTAATGATGGATTTAGGGCATTTCCATTTGATCATTCACCATTATTTTGGGGGGAAATATTTTTTAATCATTGTTATGCTTGATGGCCATGACTGACATTGTGATTACTACTAATTACGTGTCAAACTTTGAACTCATGCACTCAACCTAATTGATGGGAAATACATATTATTCTCTTAGCTACTTTAATGGGTCATTGGGGACCATTTCCAAACTATTTGGGGTGGTGAACAAATCAATACAATCGACTGAGGGTTGCTTCCCTTCCTTGTCATAGAATCCTACATTAATATTGTGTGACTCACAAGATTTGAATGGGGAATTATCAATGTGCAATGTCCCATTCTATCCATTAATTCAATATTTGACACACTGGTGGTATGATGAGGGAATCATTACATGATGATGTAGCCAAGGATTTCCTAACAAGACATTGAATGTTGTGTTTTATCGAACCATCAGAAATTATGTGTCAACTCTGAGTTCTCCAAACCAGGTTTTAATCTTTACTTGGCTTAATGGATTATCCACACTTTTGTCACATCCCAATAGTGTTGTAGTGTAATACATCAGGTTATCCTCATTGCAGCCCAGTCGATGAAGTGTTCTTAGTGGGATGAGATTAACTCCAGAGTCATTTCCAATGATGAATTTTCAAATATTGATAGAATTTATCCTTCCTGACACATATAAGGGTCTGATTCTTCCCTGCATGTTGGAATATTCACCTCATTTTGTGAAGGAGATAATAGTGTGGCATTCTTTAAGATCTATCTCTATCTGGTAAACTTTAACGGTGGACACTTCGGTTACATACTTATGGAGGCTTAGAAAAGAATATATAAGCGCTTCCCTGAGATAACTTGAAAAAATCAGGGAATCCAAGATTGATAGTTTTTCTGGAACTAAGGCTAACTATTTTAGAATATCATATTTATGTTCTAAAGGCCGATGCTTCCCAAATTGGGGGTTCCATTTCATAGGATCTTTAGTGTGTTGAGTATTGGATGTGGATAGACCTTCCCATGAGATAGAAGATGGATGTGTTTTTGTGTGTTTTGGGTTTTGTCAGGAAGGTCTTATTAAACCCCATATATGATTAGACACATGTTCCTCTTCTGATGGATATTCTAGGATAATCGGTATAGAGTGGATTCTGGTAGGGGAAGGGTAATTTTCATGTTCTTATTGGTTCCACTAAATGGATCTTCCATTTGTTTCAGAAACATTTACGGTTTTATCTGGGGTGAAGCTTTAAATTTGGATTATGCCACAACTACACATTCTATGGTATCCTCATCTCCTTCACCCTCTTCCACTAGCTCCCCAATTGAGTAAGGGTTATTTTGGTTCGTAACCATACTCTTCATCGAAGAAGGGATCAATTATGTGAAAAAAATTAATGGATTTGAAGATCAGTTCTCCATCAGATGATGAATATGCCGAATTGACTACTTCTGTTGGTATTGATTGGTGGGGAGGTGCATGTTCTTTTAGATCTATTGTTATAAAATATAATAGGTTCCAAGTAGACTTTTTCCTTAACATGATTTCATCTTATTCCCCTTTCCCCCTCCCTTTTTGATCAAACTTCTTTTTGGATGGTCGACTCTTAAAGGATTGTGGGGCCGAGGATGTCAGTTGTGTTTCATTTGGAGCTATTGGGGGAATAGTTTTTTGGGTCAAAAATTATTAAAGTATTCCATGAGATCAGTTGAATATTTTCCCAATCATCCAACTATTTAAATTCTACTCTCTTTTTCTAACAACCTTTTTTTACTCATCTCCTTCATCAGGGTTGGTGGTTAAAACATATGTCACATGGGATGGTGATGGTCCTACTTTGACTTTCCTAGAATATATCATTCTTTGTCAGAGGTCCTTGAAGAAAAAAATACTTCTGAATGGTGTGTCTCAATATCTGGTGGAAGGGATAATAATCTAGTCATTCACCGAGACCTACTTCATTATCCCTCTTGGGCTCTGGTAGACAGAGAAAGTTACAATTCATGGTGTCTACAAAGTATCCACAAACTTGTTCATCTAAAAACAAGTAATTTTTTTTACTATGTTTATAAAATTGATTTATCCTAGGTCCCACCCACTTGACTTTTCATGTCAGGGGTGACTGTTGACATCCAGGTGGCCATACATGATTTAGTGCAGGCCTCGGAGCTAGAGGAGGTGTAGGGGTGGTTTAAGCTTAACAGAATCCTCTTCAGCTCTTCCCACTCTTCTTCCTAGGGATGGTGGGTCTACCTAGGACTTGAGTTTAGTACAATGTAAGAAGTATTCTATTCATTGGGAAATGGAAGAGGAATCATGAAACTCACTTGTATATTTCACTGGGATGAGTAGTGTTCACAACTTATCAGGGAGGTTATCGATGCACATAGAAAGAATCTCATCTTGGGTGAGTGGCTGTTTCAAAGAGTAGGTCACACCTTTCCATTTGGGAATGAATTCTGAGACTCCCTTATTATCCTGTTGTTTTAAATTTTAGATAACGCTGGCTATTTTATTTGAAATCATTGAGTTTAATTGGAAAATGAACTATTGACAAAGATCCTCTCATCCTATTATCAACTGATACAACAACCTGGTGTACCATTCCAAGGCTGACCCTTAAAGAGTTCGCAAAAAATATCTTAGTCTCAATGATTCTTATTACACTGGGGTCCCTATAATGGGATCAAAATATGATTCATAATGCATCAGATGTTGCTTCGGGTCACCTGATCCATTGAATATCGAGAGGATGGGACTCCAAAAATTTGGTTGTGGCGGAGTGTTACTCACCCAATCGGGGTATGGTTTCTGTTCTGACTATACCAGTGTTCTATACTCCTCCATGGATTCTAATCTATCATAAAATGACTCGATGGTATTAGTAAGAGCTTTATGTTTGTCCTTTTGAACTTTATCTTGGCTGGTCATAGCGGGAAAAAGATTTGATACGCTAGTTTTGCTGGTACTTGTGGTGGATATTCGACCATGTGCATCCTTTGGGGATTTGTCTGATCCTATTCATGTTGTTCCCATAATAGAGGGAATTCTTTATATCTTCCAATGACTGAGTCCAGGTAGGTTGATGGTCTAGTCATCGTGTTGGGAAGATGTCCTAGCCTTGCTTCATTTGTTCGAATAAACCCTTGTGGCTGAGGTACACCGATTGGAAGTGTACCTTGATACTCTTTTTGGGGAGTGTATTTGATAGGATGACTTCCTTAGAGTAGATCAACATTGATTTTCCTTAATTTTTTCATTTCATCCTCTTACCGAGTGAATCTCTCCTCAAGTGTTAGGGACTATTTCTCATTGGTAGGAGGCGGGTCATATGAGACCTTGTTTTTGTTCTTCTAGATGTGAGGGATTCATGGAGGAGGTAATAAAGGATTTTGACGAGGGAGTTACCAAATTTTAGGAATCCCTCTACTTCCAGGTATTCACAACTTTAGGTTCGGTGTGAATCGGATTCTTGGAGGAACCATCATCTCCTTGTTTTTCTGTATTTTCATCATTTTCGGTTCGGTCTATAGGATTAATGTCTATGATGTTCAACAATGCATAATTCATTATGTGTGTCGTACTAGCTACTGAATTGTATGATTGTTCTCATCCTTTATTGGATCTTCTCCTTCCATTCTTGGATACTCTTCTAACTTCTTGGTGAATGGTAACTCAAATGGAACCTCTATGTGACCATTTCAAAAGCCTCCCTCTTATAGGGAATGAGTAACGAGATGGGATTGAACAAGGGACCTCCCTTTTTTCCATCCTACCTAAATGAGAAAAGAACTATTCCCATCAAGGGGATGGTTGAGGTAAAAATGGACCTAACCCTGTGGGCTGTGGTTGCTCCCATTTTCTGGGTATCATGCCTCATCCTAGATTTTTCATTCATACGAGGGCATTTTCTTTTCAAAATTTCCCCGTCCCTATGGGACGGTGTTGATCCCGGATTATGTTAGTTGTTGCTACCATTGTCTCTTTCTTGATCTCATGTATCCTTGTTTAAGTGAAAGACAAATATAGTTTTAGGTCTGGACATGCATTACTTTTTTATGAGGCTATTATTAGGGCTTATTGATTTGATGCCCTAACAAGAGAAGCCTTCCAAATATTCTTGGTTTCTAGGATTAGGAGCCTTTCAATGGATTATTCCCATTGGGCCTCCTGCTTTTAAGGACCAGAGCTGATCTTTATTGAGCATGTCTCCTTTCCTGAGTAGGAATTCCATTTGATTGCGTCCCAAGGATAATGAAATTACAGGAATTCATTTTCAATGGGTCCTTTTGGATGGGACGTGGGTTGAAGTAAAAAAGCTCCATGCTCTCCCCATCCATAGATATGCACACCAGGTGGGGTGTTGACAATAAAACAATGCAACAATGCAACGCATGGAGAAAATTTAGTTCTATATCTTTCTTTTACCTCTTTAATTTTGGTATCCTCACAGAAAGAATGGATTATATGTTGAATTGATGACAGATCTCCCTCAATACTTTGACATGGTCTACATAGCCATCATAGGGAATGAATTTGGTTTTTAACTTGTAGAGAGTTTTCCAGAGATTGAGATGAATGTTATATATTCATTCATCCAAAAACTCTCTTTCTATGTCGAACTGAGAAGTGGATATGGGTCAATAAATTATAGGTATGTCATCCTTTACTAATTGTATTCTCATGAGAAACATATCTTTTTGTTCCTCCACCAAGGACTCCTCTACTTGATCTACCCAAATTGAATTCTTCTTAATGATTTTGTGACATGTATTGGGTCTCGTAGGGGTCTTACTGATATATAGATGGTCTGGTGGTAGCTCAGATGATGAGCATGGTCTTAGGCCATCTTATGGCTAAGAAAGGATGTTTCTTGTCATTGAAAGTGTATATAACATGTTTAACCCCGCTATTCCAAACAAATCAGCATATGAGGGATTTCTCTCATTTGAATTGACAATGGGAGGACCACCTTGTTGATATGAAATGTTGTTATGGGGAGGACCTTTTCAGTTGGCGCTATCATGGAGAGTAAAACCATCACAGCTTTATTTCTGAATGTATGGAGAATATCTACAACATATACCTCGTGGAGGACATTCTAGGGGGACTACAGTAGGGGGAAGACCTTATTGTTTACTGATATTCTAACTACGAGGAGGGATACCATTACACTAATCAGGATATAGGCTCTTATAATGGATTGTTTCTTTTCCACGAAGTAATCCTTCATGATAAGTTATCTGAGGAAGTCCATCAGAGATGATGGTAACAATATTTTAGGGAGGACTTTAGAAACTGCTACTACCACTTCCATAATTTTTTAATGGATTGATAGGATCCCGATCCACCAAATATAGGTTCTTAAGGGAATCAAGAATTCCAGATTTCATCAGATCAAGGTTATGAATACTATTTTCATAGTTCTGCTTCCTTTGGCATGATTTAATTTTGGGCACTCTATTGTAGGAAACTGGGTTCATTTTTTTTGGGTGACAGCCTTCATATATGGGTGTCTATTCATAGGGCTCATGTGGTGTTGTTGGGATACATTGGATAACATCTTGAGTTCTAGAAGGGATATATGTATTCCCTAGAGTGGCCATCGTGGTGGACCAGTGTCCCCCAGTTGGAACAATTATTTTTTCCCTATCTGGTTTTCCATTTATTAAAGAATATTTCTGACGACCCTCCTGAATGTTAGTAGGGATGCATGTATGATCCAAAGTGACCAAACGATTTGATGGTTGAATAACTAAACTTGGGGAGGTAGAGTTGTGGTCCAGAATCATTGTTATTGTCATGGATGTGATTAAATATTGACAAGTTTATAGGATGTGGTTCGCGATTGATGTTTGTTCCTCCATCATTACTAAAATTTGTTGAGAGACGTCCTTTTTTAGAATGGGAATATACCCCCTTTCTGATGTCAGATCAAGAATATGGGGCTACTTTAATCCTCCATTTTCTGTAAGTGAATACAGACAGTTATCCTATTTGGGGGAAGAGGAATGATTCTTCCCCTAGTTTATAGCTAGTATAGACTAGCTATTTTATTTGGTTTTCATCGTATTTCACTGATGGGTTTTATATTTATGAGTAGGGATTTATGTCTTCTCATTTACCGATATATTTTTCTGATGGGCTTGGTATGCATCCATAGGAATTTGACTCTGGTTATATTTGTTTGGAACCATATTTTATTGGTTGGATTCATATTATCAAGCAGGGATTTGTGTCTTCTCATTTGTTGTACTATTTGGATGATGGTCTTGATGCGTGTTTTCATGAATTTTCATCTGCCTGTAATTTTCTACCCTATTTACACAGTGGTATTTGTGATTATTAGTGGGAAATTTTGCATGCTAATATCATGCCACTGTATTTTTATGGTGGGATTCAAAAGAGTGAGAGGGAATATATGTCCACCCATAGGTTGACATTGTATTTCCTTAGAAGGATTCTTTTGTAGGAATGAATTTAGTGACTTGTTTCTGGTTATTCGATTGTCACCCTTGGGGGCCACTCGGGGGATCCAGGTTCGTCGGACTTCAAAAGAGACCCTCGAGGTGGTATCCAATTTACAGTAAGAATACTAGGCTGTATGGTGTTGGAGTTATCATCTTCTAGTAAGGAACCTTGAGAGGGATGCATGTACCACAGGGACGGATTCATCTACATCCCTAAGATAATTGATGTACAGATTGTCATGTTCCATGGATGGGCCCTTCAAATGATTAGAGACAGCTATTGGTGTCGCCTGGTCATGGACTGCCAGTCACTGTTGGGTTGGCGGTTGGTATGATTTCATCAATTGGAGGGTCTGTCATGCTACCTCCAGTGTGGGGAGAGTACCGTTCTGTTGGTAATCCTAAATCAGTGCATTTGAGACCCCACTATGTAGATTCTAGATGGGCGATGGAGTCCTCTATATCATAGAGGACCTAGTCGGGGTAGTAGTTGACATGCGGGTCTCTGAGAACTTATGGGATACCATTGGATTAAATTAATCTCTAAAGAATGCCTACAATATATTTGACAAGTACAGACAACAAAACCACGTCAAAGTAGAATCTCATGACCACATGTGTAATTGATGATCTTGATTGGCCCTTATACCTTCTGTATGCGAGGGGCCTGCATGGGGGTAACACGACCACCTTCTTTTAAGGATTCATGTCAGGTTCACCATTTTTTTTTCTCTCAAATATTTTATTACCTTAGAAAAAAATGGTCTGACATGGACTTGGTAGTATGTCCTTTTCATATTGTGAAGGAGAATCCACAGTTGAGTTACTTATGTTTGGTTTACCATTTTATTTCCAACAGACATGAGATTAAGCTTAGTTTGGTTGATTTTATGGGTATGACTGGTGTAAAACCACTTATGTCCGATATAATATGATATAATGATATCCAAAGGGCTTGTTTTTTTTGCTAGAAACACCCAATGGCTCTCACATCCAATATTCATGGACTTGATTTTCAAAGGCATCTATTCATTGAATGATTTGGCCAACAACACTTAAGAAATCAAATTGGCTGAGAGGATGGGAACTTAGGCTCATCTCACCCTTTTGGGGGAACTATTTCCTATTTCTGGACTCTCTTATAGATTTAATTCATGTTCATATGTTCATGAAGACATACAAAATTACCAAGCATGTGTCCACAGATTACCCCTAGGTCTCAATTGATGAAAAATATGTCTGGGTTCAGAATCATTTGTATTTATCCAAGGTTCTCCATCAATGTCACCCATTTTATGGATAGATCATAGATTCATCGGTTGTTTACTAAGAAAATGCTGGTTTAGAGCATGTGATAAGGTGCTCTGGATTTTTTCATCATCCTGGGGGGATGAGAACTGTTTCAATGTTAGGATCAAACCCATAAGATGGGTTTACTATGTATCCTAGTGAGAGGAATTAGAATCCACATAGTTTGGTTCCACATAACTGGAAACATCATCTTTTAAGGTCATGTGATATGGACCCATCCATACAATTTAACATCATGCAGCAAGGTCGTCTGGACAGAAGATGCCTAGTCAAGATTTGATATGGGACTTACGTCAATGCGACCCAGGGGACCCAAAAGTGATGTGTTATGCAAGGTGGAAATCACCCAACTGGGATGTCCTTGAAGAAAATAAGGGTGGATTTGGGATATGTGTTTGGACCTTACGGAGGATTCCTACGTATCCCAATTAGTTGGGGATCAAAGTCCATGTAGTTCGGTATCCCTATGCAGTTTAACATCATGCAGTAAGGATGAGAGAGAACCATCATGAAAATGATGTAATTGATAAGATAGGTGAATTATTAGGCTTGATCCTCACGTATATTTCACACATATCCTAGTTAGTTGGGAATCAAAGTCAACATAGTTCTGAAGAATTGAGACTTATACATCTAAAGGAATCTCGTTAAAGGAGGCACGATCAGGGATTAATCACGGGAGCTACCCATTTGATTTGTTTTGTGGGATTTTATTTGTGGATAAGTCCCATTTGAATTTTGGGGTTTTGTGGATGTCATGATCGCCACTAATCTCTAAGCCAACGTGAGTCATGCTCATTGTGAGGCACAAGAGAAAGCAGTAGATCTGATGATTGTACAGCCCTCCTGATCCACTGATGGATGGTGTTGGAGCCCAAACGGGGGGACAGAGGAACTTTGAATGTGCTTGTTTCCTCAGTTTGATTCTTTATCTGGTATAGTCTTGTTTGGAAATCTATCTGGATATGTCCTAGACTGAGGTGAAGAGGAGAAAGGGTGCTACCTCTCGCAAGAAACAGTAGGGAATTACCGTAGCGGGAGTTCCCTGGGTTTGGTTCTTAGAAAATGGAAAGACTTTTCATCACTGGCCCTCATCAATGGGAAAGGACATCAATTCCCCTTAATCCTAAGAATAGGGATGCTCATGTGAATGTAAAGATAGGGATATTATGGGGGGTCTGCCTTTCTGCCAGGATTACCCACACGACTCCACTAACCATGGTGTGTAAGCTCAAAAGTAAGAGATGATGAACCCGATGGTCTAATCATACATATCGGGTGGCTTTAATAGATTCCTTGGCTTGATGTCGTTGGACTCGCACGTATTGGGACTGTCAATGAAATGATATAAAAAGATGGAAATTATTGGAGCTAGAGGGTAGAACACCCTATGATACCCCATTCCGCATAGCACGGTCTTACACAGGATGGGTTGCCCTCCACGTAGCATGTTGATATGCTGGTAAGGGTGTCGTCTTCATACCATGGAATCGTCAAAGTAGTTTTTATTTTGCAGTTCTCTTGACTGATCCCTTTATTCCCTCTATAATCCTTCGATCCATCGATCACCTTTTCGATTCCCCTCGGGTTCTATTTATGGAGAAGTTGGGGAACTGGATACTTGTGTAGCTAGTTGCCCGGAGTGGGCTGTGAGCGTCTTTTGTAGATTCCCATGAGGGACTTAGTCAGTGGGGGCCTTTCATGGTTGATGAAATCCTTTCTTGACTCCATAAATGAATTCAATGCGTTTTCAAGAGCCGGTGATGCAACTTTTCCTTGTCGACAAATCGGTTCTTGGGAAAAAGTTTGCAGGAGTGGATATCACAGCACCTTTCTAAAAACGTCTTTATGCGGTTTGCGAGTGCTTCTGGACCCACCCATTTTGCGAAAAAATTAATATTCATGGGGATATTTCGGAGCGGCAGACCTCCATACAGAGCGGCGGTCCACAAAGAGATCCTTTCTTCACGGTGTCGCCACCTTCCTTTGTAATTTTCACCCCTTTGAGCATTTTTTGATCAACTTTTTCTTCAATTTGTTTTTTTTCCTACCTTTTTCTCTTCTTCTTGAATGTAGAATTTTCAGGACCCAACAATGACAATATTATATAATATTAATTATTCTAATTCAAAATATGGAATTAATTTTATAAAATTTATTTCATTGATTTAGAAAAAATATAATTTAATATTAGACTAGGAAAACGTGATGGAAAACTGTTTTCTATAAAAATGTTATCTTATGTATACTTCTTTTACCAAAATCCATTATAAAATTGATTCTAGAGAAATTTATAAGAGTATTAATAATATAATTAAAATAATTTTACTTTCAAATTATTTGAAAAAAATTAAAAATTATTAGATTCATAGAATGAAATGATAGTTTTTAAAAAAAATCGTATTTATCACTATTAATTGAACAATGAAAACTTATGAAAATTGTTGAAATTTCACTGTAAGAAATTTTTTACATGATTATTTCAAAAATGAAGTTCATTTTTTGTAATATATTTTCTAAAGGTTATAAAAAATAAATATATTATTTTCACACAAATTGTAATGAAACCCATTATTGATGACAAATGTGGTTATTGTCATATAAAGACTTCACTAAATTTTGTTATTTTATTTATGAATTTTATTTCTAAAATGATAATACAGAACTATCAAAATGTTTTTATTCCAATTAATATCAAAAAATTAATACCTTGGTTATAAGGGAATATATTATTATTGTTCATTTAGATGCAAGTTTGTGTTTATTGTATCCTATCAAATAAATTTATTTCAAGAGAAATATGTCATAAAATAAAGAAGTCTTACAATAACACATCATATGACCCTTAATTACACATTAGGTCTCATCTTTCATTGGTTTCTAGGGTTTCACTTGGGTTATAAATATAGCATGGTGTAGTTTTTGATACACATGACAATTATATATTGGTCACATTACCCATGTTGTAATAAGTACCTTCATAGATAACCTCTTAGCCACGCCTGTCATGGGGGCTATGGAACATGATTTATATTTGGTAAATATGACTTCGTGTCTCTAAAATACATTCATAGTCCTCCTGAGAGTCCCACATGCCATATTTATTGAGGCGAAATCTCTATAGATTCACTCTTCATGGACAAACCAGGATAATTATTTCCTAACTTCTATTCAATGCTCACATTTCCTTAGTCAAATAAGTACATGTTATGTTATTTTCAATTCGATGAGTATTTCATATAATATATATCATGCATAAAAATTGTATTATCCAATAGTATATTCATAATTACCATCTATATATAACATGATTGTGCAACCCTCTTTCCAATAAGAGGTCATTTACAAGGTGTTTTGAGAATCAATAATATCTTATCAATATGAATATTATGATGTATTATGGATGCGATGTCCATGGTGACCATGAGGATGGTACTCACTAAGGGACATCCTAATTATATGGAATGGGTTGCCTTCATGAGATGAAGAGTTTGAACTTTGTTATGTGTAGATGGAATGGGTCTACTACATTGGGAATCGATTTAGTACTCTCTTAGAACCGACATATTGAAACTCTACTATAAGATAGATAGAGAAGATACTACACCATTAGACAAGGAATGAGAATAATTACACAATCAAATGATATTTTCTTCTAACATGGTATTGTTCCTTCATAGGGGTAAGTAATCCATCATATGAATTCAATTACACGGAATTATGTGGGTCACCCAACATGATTCTAGAGGCTTTACAAGGAATTTAATATGTTATGAAATTCAAATATGTATAGTTTTATATATTCTATATATTAAGAGATTCACATTAGTAAGTGAACTTTGTGGAGATGATCTATGATTATTTGGACATCACCTTTATCCTCGTTCCTCTCAATCCTTAATTAATATAAGGGTTTATAACTATCTATTTTTTTATACTTGTTTTTTCATCATTCCATGTGTTTTTAGGGAATCCTACTAGGTATTCTTAAACCCAACCCTACATGGTACTCCATACCAACATGTGTTATGTTTTTGCAGATGAAACGCAATTTGAAGGATACAAATGTTGATATAGATCTTGGAAATAAAATGATTATTGGTTTATAATATTGATAGTTTCTATCAATGTTCATGATGGGAGATAGTGTGGAAAGGGGTTTAATGCTTTCAGTTGTTCACGGTTGGCCATTATTAAGGGAAGTTGGGATATTATGTTTTCCCCTACTTTTATGTGTCTTATTAACCATACACTTTTTAATTATTGAAATGGGTTTCATGTATATTATAGTACAATTGAATAATAAGTTAGGTTCTAGATTTTTATATTATATATATATATATCTGTGTGTGTGTGTGTCTAGTTTCCTACATGTTAATTCTACTAAGGCCTCTAATACATGTTTAGCCTAATTAATGCTAGTAAATAGTGCTTTTCATATTAAATTTAGGCCTAGGGTGGCACACTTGGCCTTATTGATGACCCAAATGTGGTCCTAGTGAGTCAGTTGATGTCACCATCTCCACTAAATGCCAATATAAAAAAATCACGATGTAAAACCAAGTAACAGACAAAAAAACTTACATATCCACAACTATAGCTCCTTAATAATTTTTTTTCTTCCATAAATAATGGAATTTATTATCATAAATTCCTAAAATTCAGTCCATGTAATAAAATCCAACTTTTTATGATGTACCAACACTTGCAATTACTTCCAGGAATTTCCCTTTATTATGGAGGAAGTAAACTATACTAGTTTATCCCTATGTTTTATGACTATTTATAATAAATATAGGATCCACTCTTCCCACTCCATTGTACACTATAGTATTTTATAAGTAGAAACATTTAAGGGATATTATAATTGGAAAACAAGAGTAACAAAATTCATTATTAACACTTTCTAAGAAACTCCTTATCTATATAATTAAACAGTTGAGTCAATCTCTCCTTGAGCAATGTCTTGATAGAAAATCCCATAAATACGGCTTGATCGATCACATATTTCTGATTTATCACAATACACCATCAATTTGAGACATTTTTATAATATCAAAACAAAAGGTTTAAATTAATTAATTTATAACTTTGATATAATATGAAGTATTATACATATTCACTTTTATACTCAATCAATCAAAATAGAATTTTCTATTCAGAATAACCCTATAAAGTAGAGAGGCGGAAATATTGGAGACTAACTGTGTAACCATTTATAAAGATATTACAATCAAGAAGAAGATAAATGTATAATTAAAGAAGTGAAGACATTTAGTACAACTCCATTTACTAGCTAGAATATCAGCTACAAAATTCCCTCCTCTCTGTGTGTGATTAACATTCATGCCCTATCTAGGGTACATTTTGAACATCTTGATGTAATAGGACAAATCCTAGGGCATGATAGAACTATTACTAAGGAAAAAAATAATAATAATTGAATCATAATCCACCACTATTATTATAAATTTATATATCATACACAATGAAAGACCATTATACATTTCACTTTCCTCTTCTCCAATGAAATTTTATGGTTTCTAAATTGTGATGAAACCACTGATTACCGAACCATTTAAATTATGCGCCAAAACACCCCTCTCTTATCTTCATTCACAAAATATCATTAGTCATTAAATTTTATTATTGAAGTGGGAGGCCCCCATTTTTCCCAATTCCCATGATGTTTTTATCACTTATTATATGTAGGCAATGTTCCATTAGATAATCCACCTAAGGGAAGATGATTTACACCTTTCTGAGAAATGGGAGTTGAGGTTTGCCACCAGTTCTTTTACAAGAAGTTGGATAAAGGATGTGAGAAACCCCTTCTATATCTCTCATTATTCCTTAATTCCCAAAGCATAGAGCACACTTCTGAAACACCATGTCATGTTATTGGTTTCATTACTATGTTTCTCAACCCCCTAAAAATGGTAGTGAAAATATATTGTTTCAAATCCACATTATTTGAAATCTTTATACACTGGTAAATGTTCTCTAAAATTAAATTACCTCATTCTCCATTAAATAAGAGATTCTAGATGGATTCTTAATAGGGGGTCTCATACCATTCTTCTATATGTTATCATCCATAGGAATATATTTTTCCCCATCCACTAAATCTGAAAATTCTTCTTCATTAGAATCTCCCTACAACAGAAGTTTTATTCCAACTCATAGAACTCAATCTCCTCATGTATCAATGATCCAAAATCACTAAAATTGAATAATAACAGCTCTAACATTAAAAAAATACACCATTCTCACTCTTCCACCAAGATTCTTTCACATGAAATATCATCTACTACTCAGTGAGGGTTGTGTTGATATATCAAATATGCATGTTCATCTCCCCAAATGATATATCATTGGCTATGTGGTACTATAAGAAGATGATATATCCTAACTAGTTCTCCTTCCAATATCTAATATCACCATTTCTAAAAAAACACCAAACCATATCCTACTTAATGTCCAAATGATGGATCATGCATTACACAAGGCTTCAAGTACACCTTTCTTGACCAACCCCACTCATATCCTCCCCATAACCATCCAACATACAAATCACCTAAAAGGATTCCCCTTTAATTATTTCCTATGCTAGTCTCAACTGCATTTCCATCATGGAACCAAAAAAAATATGAAAATCAATTCCTCCTTCCTCTATCGGCTTTACTATCCTTTTCTAAAAGGAATTGTGGTGTTCTCCTCAATTGATGTTATCCCAAGTGAATAAAGTCATGATTTATCATGATTCTTTGTGGTTTGTTTTCGATCATTGATGAAGGAGTGGGCATACAATGGCATGGATTTATGTATATTGTCCAGCAGTGTAAATCTCCCTTGAAATGAGGGGAATTTATTTTCCAATTACAAATACGAGCTGTGATGGGATTTTTAACACCATTAAAGAAAATATAACTGATACTACCATACATTATGGGAGAGTTAAGGTACTCCATTAGGATGATCTATTTTTTAATACCTAGATATTCAAGAATGATATTACTGCATATTTTCTTGTACTGCTTTAAAATTTAAAAAATTATCATCCCCTTTTCAAAATATTTCCCACCACATCTTTCATATATCTCCAATATCCCATTGAATCCATTAATATAAATATTTTTGACATTAATAAAGAAAATATCATCATTAGAGAACATCATATGGGAAAAAAATTAGAAGTGGACTAATATCTCGTGTCACAATTGTTGTTTTCGGTAAGGTATTTTGGTACAAGAATGATGATACAAGGTGACACGGAGTCTCCCTATATTAACTGATGAAAATTATAGAAAAACCAAATGTTCCTCCACATAAATGAAATAGAAATTCATAGTGACTCATCAAATTTAAAAAAAAAGTTACAATCCCACTCCTTAAATCTAAATTTTATCATGATCCTTACAATGAATCCCCACTATAGATAGTTTTAGTCTTCATCCTTGTATACACTAGTCATATTTTTAGATCCAAGGGCCTTGTTACTAATATTATCCACTATTTTTTTCAATCTCGATCACCCCTATACACTTCAACCATTCATGAATCCATTTTGTACCTATGAAATGATCATTGGCATTACCAACCCAAGGCATCTATTCATGAGGCATTTGAGAATCTTATAGTATAATGTTTAATATAATATGGTTCTATACTTATTATGAGTGATGGGATTTTTTAAATTTGGGATTAGAATAACTGTGGATGTGAAAACTACCCTTGTGAGTTCTTAGCCTACGTAAAAATATTGAATGACATTAATCACATAGCCCTGGATGATTTCAAATGCAACAACATAAAAAATGGAAATCAATCAATACCTAGTGTGATGTTTTTGATTCGTTTTGTATAAGTATTCTTTGATCTCTTTCTCTCCTGATATTCCCTCTATCTCATCATTATCCATATCCTGCAATAGTCTGAGAATATTATTCTTGAATATTTTCTCTCTGTTTACTCATGGATTCCAAAATTAATCATTGTTATATGTTTCACAACTTATACCATTGAAGTTTTACATTAACAACCCCCTACCACATCAATATCCTCCATATATGATCCATTATCAATACACAGATTTATCCTTCTCTAAACCTTCTTTTCCTTTATGAATGCTTGGAAGTAGATAATATCTTTATCACCTGCTCTGAGCCATAGTTCCCATGACCATTCACTAATGATTCTCTTGATTTCAGGTATATTTCCAGATAATAGGTTTTTCTAATGCACCATGGTAAAAAATAAGTCATCATTATAACTCTCTTGAGGCCTCACCCATATCATATGAATATTTTTTTTTATCATCCCAAGACTGTGTTGATTTTATACACTCTTCAAGATCCACTCATGTACATCATTATTTATCAATTTTGGGAGGTTGATAAATCCCACCCATGAAGATCCATTCACCTATAGATTCTGAGTGCTTATCACTATCATTAGGTATTCATCATCCCATGAAAATCATGAAAAATAGATGAAACATTTACCAATCCTAACCTTAATATTTAATTATATAGTATTCGAGGAGTGTTATAACAATGAACTGGGATGGTTAATAACCATGGATTGAGGAAATGAGTCAATTCTTTTTAGATTTGATAAGTAGTAGTTCAAAATACACTATATTTTCCTTCGACCCTTTTCGTTTTTTCACCAGGTGAATAGATCCCTCAAAAATCCAATGTCCCTAAGCCCATTGTGAGTGAAAGTTTCTCTTATTTCATTCATCACACTGTTTACATACATTTCAACTCATTTGATATCTGATGAGTATACTATTGTATTAACTTCCAACAAACCATATCATGTTCTCTTATTGGAAGTTATAAAGTTGTAACTAGAGTTCCACCTTATTTTTTACCTCATGTATTTCATATATAAACATGAATAATATGTTTATCCCCCCATAAGACACTTCAGTGGATATGTTTTTTAGAGATATGTCAATGTGCTCCAGGAATACACTATTTAAAAAAGTTCTATATTTGTTTCTCATTTTTTGGGTTCTATTATTTACAATAAATAAGTCTGATTCCTTCATGATTCATTTGTGATAAATTTTATCTCTACCCATTCCCAAAGTCCCCTAAGGTTTCATATGATAATAGAGATCATTGGGAGATGAGGTCGGTGGTCTTGTGGTAGGGGAAACCATGAGTTTTAGTATATTACCATGATGATCATGAAGCCTCATTTATTTTTGAATGAGTGATGCATCCTATTTCCACTAAAAATAGGAATATATATAGCTCTTCATAACTAGTTTATGAAGGTGAAATTGATAATGAAAGGTATCAGGACCATGTAAATGAAAAGAAGAGAATAAATAAATCTTGTAGGGTAAAATACCACACTCAAAATCTATCCATTATAGCTAAAGAGATATCCCAAACTTTTTAGGTAGGTTCTTAATCACCATTTTTTGAAAAATATTTCAGGGGTTTCATAAATAGATGATGGGGAAATTTTAACAGTTATAACAAAATAATTGAAAAATGATGGATTTCAAATAGATATCCAACATCATGCATCCATAGTTTAGACCTGTTAAACAAAATGGAAAATAAAATTTTAAATTTGAATAAAATGAATTTTTTTTACCAATAAAAATCATCATTTATTCATGTATTAAACCATATTATAACAATAAAATAAAAATATTCAAACGAAAAACAAAATGAACAATACTATATTTCTGATAGAAGAGAATCCATTAAATCTAGTTGGAAAATAAATAATGTAATCAGTTTCCAGGATGGATTACCTAGTTCATGTGGGCTTTCATTTTTAGCTAAATGAACTAGGTGCCTAGTTGCTTGAAATGGATACCTAGTTCCCATCAGATAGGGATAATACCTTAGGGGGATATGGAAAAGTGTCATATCTAGTTAAAATTTTAATTGGAATATCCAATACACCCATCAGATGAGAACATGTGTCCTATTGTATATATAGATGTGGGATCATCTATTCAAGGCATTCCTTAAATTTGAATTTGGAGACGGTTTTTCCCTCACATTTTGTGAGATGGATTTACTTCGCTCGGCTATAGAGACTGCGATGAAACCATGAAATCTAGTACTACTGCGACAACAAGATACACTGGGAACAACTATGGGGAATCCAATGAGTACGGAGGTGGGGATGACTCCACTAAAGTAAATATCACGGTGTCCACATGTTTTTTCCAACACAATGTTGTGGGATTTTTTCTCTGATAACTACTTGACTATGGTGGGGTTTCTTCTCAGTCTTCAATAGTTTTTTTGTACAAAACAACAGCAATATCTGACGAAGGTGGTGTATCATAGTTATTTTTTCCAAAATCTGCACTAAAAAATTTGTATTTCATTTCTGTTTTTAGGATTCCTTATTTATAACCTTCGTTTTATGTGCAGTTTTCTGCAAATGTTGACTTTCTATCAATTTATAATTCAAAAATCTCTCATTTCCACATTTTTAAGTCATTGAAAATGGTGATAATAGAGGAATAATATAGAATTTTTCAACTATAATCCTGAAATTACCATTGGTAGTTATATTTTTTCTTCTATTGAAATTTCCCCATTTTTTAAAGTTTGTAGGTTTGATGGAATTGCTGTATTGTTCCTCATTGTAGGTTCCAATGGAACATCCCTGGGAGGTTTCCACTGCAGTTTCCACTGGAACATGCACTGGCACCTCTAATTTTCAATGGAGGTCCGTGGAAGATACATTGGAACTACAATGACAACTTCCACCGGAATGGATGTTCTATTGTAACTTCCACCGGAAGTTCTAGTAGAACTTTGTGGCACATCCATTTGATCATCCAGTGGCACATATAGTGGCTTCCAATTTGTTTTTTAATTGAAATTTTATTTCCCAGAGGAATTTCCAGTGGAACTTCCCCTGGATCATCCACTCCATTTCAATATTTCAAACATATAGAGCAGAAACTCTATTGGAACTTCCAATGAATGTTTCTGTAGAACATCCATTAAAACATAAACTAGGTAGAATATTAATTCAATTTACAATTGTTTATACAATTTTAAATGATAAATTAAATAATTTTGTAGTGTGAAATTTCCACTAGGAGTTCCAGTGGCTGTCCCACTAGAACTCTCAATGGAACACCTATTGGAGCTTTTGTTGGGGTTTGGAAAATCAATTCAATATAAAAGTGCTTATACTTTTTCAAATTTTAAATTAAATCATTTTTATAATAATTATGTGTAAAAATTTCAATGATTATTATTTTTAATTATATTGAACAATAATATTGGTTTTATAAATTTATATTTTTGTTGTAGTGTGGAGGTTCCAGTGGCAATTCCAGTGTAACTTCCACTGGAACTTCTAGTTGAACTATCACTAGAACTTCCATTAGGTTTTGGAAAATTAATTTGATATTAAAGTGTTTATAATTTTTAAAATTCTAAATTAAATCATTTTTAAAATAATTATATGTAACAACTGCAATGAGTATTTATTTTAATTATATTTAACAATAATATTATTTTTAGAAATATACATTTTTTTGAGGTGTGGAATTTCCAGTGGTAGTTCTAATGGAACTTCTATTGAGTTTTGGAAACTTATTTCAATATAAAATTTCTTATACCTTTTCAAATGATAAATTAAATCATTTTTTATAATAATTAAGTGTAAAAAATTCAATAAGTATTACTTTTATGTATATTTAACAATAATAATAGATTTAGAAATATAAATTTTTGTTGTAGTGTGGAAGTTCCAGTAGAAATTCTACTGGAACTGCCACTGGAACATTGAGTGGAACTCCCACTAGAACTTCCACTATGTTTTGGAAAATTAAATCAATATAAAAGTACATAAATTTTTTCAAATGATAAATTAAATATTTTTTATAATAATTATGTGTAAAAATTCCAATGAGTATTTATTTTAATTGTATATAACAATAATTTTAGTTTTAGAAATATATATGTTTTTCTTAGTGTAGAAGTTATAGTGGAACTCCCACTAGAACTTCCAATGGGTTTGGGAAAAATAATTCAATATAAAAGTTCGTATACTTTTTCAAATGATAAATTAAATCATTTTTATAATAATTACATGTAACAATTGCAATGATTATTTCCTTTAATTGTATTTAACAAAAATATTAGTTTTAGAAATATACATTTTTGTTTTAGTGTGGAAGTTCCAGTGGTAGTTCCAGTGCAACATCCACTAGAACGACCACTAGAACTTCTAGTGGAACTACCACAGGAACTTCCATTGGGGTTTGAAAATTAATTAATTTGAAAAGTTATTATACTTATATAAATGAAAAATTAAATAATTTTTATAATAATTTTGTATGAAAATTTAAATGAGTATTTCATTTAATTATATTTATCAATAATATTAGTTTTAGAAATATACATTTTTTTGTAGTGTGGATGTTCAAGTAGAAATTCAAGTGGAACATCCACTAGAATTTCTAGTAGAACTCCCACCAGAACATCCATTGGGTTTTGGAAAATTAATTCAACATTAATGTGCTTATAATTTTTCGAATTCTCAATTAAATCATTTTTATAATAATTTTGTTTAAAAATTAAAATGAGTACATATTTTATTTATATTTAACAATAATATTAGTTTTATAAATATACATTTTTTTGTAGTGTGGAAGTTCCCATGGAACTTCAAATGTAACTTCCACTATAACTTCCCCTATAACTTCAACTATAACATCCATTGGAACTGCCACTAGCGCTTCTAGGGGTACTTCCATTGGGACTTCAATTGGGAGTCCCACTTGAACTTCCATTAGACGTCTCACTAGAAATTCCAATGGGTAGTAGAAAATTAATTCAATTTAAAATTGTTTTTTCAATTTCAATTAGTAAATTAAATCAATTTTATAATAATTTTGTGTAACAATTTCAATCCATATTTATTTGAATTATATTAAACAGTAAAATTAGTTTTAGAAATATACATTTTTTTAGTGTGGAACTTTCACTGGAACTTCCATTGGATGTCCCACTAGAACTTAAACTTATTCTACATTCTATGGTGTAATTTTGTGGAAGATCTCAAAAATTAATTAATTCCATCAGTGTACTGAGATTTTTACAAGATTCAATGTGGAATTACTCTATTCTTTGTGGTCCTATAGTATGTTTTTTGATTCCAAGTAAAGGTCTTACATTCAATTTTCAGGTGTGCAATTTAGGTCCAATTTGATCTCTTCACAACGAATTTTACAAGAAATCAATGATATACTAAATAATGATCATTGAAATTATTTGATAAATACTCATTTATGGAATATGTTTGAATCATTCATATCCAATACTATATTATCATCAAATTTTAAAAAATCTGATAGTTTTGTTTTGTATGCATTGGATAATTACAATCCATCAACAAGTGCTTTCTGATTCGGTGGAGGGGATAGACTTTTCTCTGAAGATGATATACAAAGTATCATTACAATAACATAAGTTCAAATAGACATGTAGGAATCCTACTCTTTTAGACCAACCAAGGAATAATTGTATGTACAAAGATTTGAAACTCATGTGATGTTTTTGACACATAAGGCAATAAAATCAGCCCTTTTGAAAGGAGTAAAAGGAGATGAAGAACCCCGTCATCTTGACACAGTAGCACTACTTTGTTTATACACAAGTGTGACTATTTTTTTCCCTACTACAGGTTCTTACCTGAACTAGGGTTTTATCAATTATGTGTCTACTATAAGAGATATGAGAACACTGAGGTGGTATCGTGGAATCCACCGAAAATTGACGAGATAAATTAAATAATTTCATATGCATCGTGCAAGGATTATGAGGGAAATTATAAATTTATTGGTAAGGATTAATTTTTATTTTATTTTCAATGTATAATATACTATTCATATACTTCTTTTTATTATAGTATTGGTACTATGAGAAAAGTGGAATAATGAAAGGAAATGACCAAGCAGCCAATCCACCATTCGCAAAGTGGAGCCTCTCGGATTTTGATGATGCTTTAATGAAACTAAGGATTCATCAAGTTCCAGATAGAGAGGTAATTGTACTAATTACAGTATCAAATTAATGATTTCTTAAACCACAAATAGGTAAAAAACAAAAAATATTATAGATACCAAAAAATCATAAATTGAGGAGGAGCCACCAACAATTATGCATGTTATAGAAATTGAGGATCCACCAATGATTAAGTTTCAAATTAATGAAAGTTTTTTTTGGATAGCAGGAAACGAGGAAACTAGAGGATTATATAATAACAGTTCTTACAAAATAAAATTCAGACCTATAAAGAAAACTACATAAAATGGAAGCAATTATTAGAAAATAGGCCGAAAAAATTAAAATACTCAAACTGTTAGTAAGTTAGACTGTCAGCATAAAGGGAATAAAAAGGGAATGTAGAACCAAAAAGAGTCATTTTATCAAGGAGGAAAACCAGGCAGGGGGTACAATTGAAGCTGGGATGTAGCAGGATCCTCCTGAAAAACCTACATCTCCCCCCCGAAGTAAAACAACAGAATGAAAACTAGAAATAAGGAGCTAAGGAAACTTAGATTTAAGAGCCTGCATATCAACTAAAAGAAGGTGATTAATAAACAACACCTCTAAATCAATGCAACCAAACTGGGATGGAATAAATTAAAAGTCACCAAATGAGATAAATGGTTATAAATGTGATGTCTAGAGATAGATAATAGAAGAAATTGGATTCCAATTTTGAGTATCAAACCCAATATACAACAAGAAGAACAATAGCAGGACAAAAAATAATAGAAAAACCAAGCCATATGGAAACCCCTATTGAGGTAGGCAGTGTTTCCATGAAAATATAATAAAAAAAATTATTTCAGGGCTTCCAGGAATACCTAAATGGGTCAGGCAGAGTAGATGTCTGCAGAAAAAAGACTATGAGTAGCTGGAAAAGATTCTCTAGGTATAACCAGTCTGGTATGTCCTCCCATCATTTAAAGTATTTCAATTCAATTCCCCTAAACGTTATATTTTTTCTTATCAGTTATGTTATTATAATGTAGTCAATATGTATGGTAAGCTAATAACATATTGTATTCAGTTTCATTAGAATACATTTTCCGACTTTTCACCAAAAGCATAAAAACTAGCAAGGTGATTATTTAACTTATACAATATTTTTATAAACTAATATTCAATTAGTCTCACATTATACATTATTTTTTATTGATATCAAGTTATATATTCCAATACTCAACTTATAAAAAATAAGTGTGAAATAGGGAAAACAACTGGAATTTTCGATGATAAATCAACTATGATTACAAGTGTTTTCATGGTGAGTGTAATATTCTCTATGTTCTTGATGTTTTAAATATATTAATTAATAATTTTTCTAACTTTATTCAATTTTATAGAGTATTATATCTAGGAAAAACAACAATTTGAAAGAGGGTTCGTTAGAGAAACCCATAAAAGAAGAAATTTAGTTGAATGGAAAAATATTCATCCCCATCAACATAGATAATCTACATTGGACCTTTCTTGTGTTTGATATTGAAAAAAATTACCTGCTATAACTCCATGTATCCTTGGATGGGTACTACGAAAATTGATTGTTACCAACAATATGCTTTAAAAAATGGTAAATTCTATCCTCTTTGACACCAAATTCATTTTCATATACACCAACTCACTGAGTAAAATTTCTACAACAATTGAAAAAATAATTTATTAAATAAATTATCAAAAAGTGGAACCCTGAATACATAGAGAAGATTGCTCATGTGCAACCATTTATAGTGGAATACAATCCTCAACAGGGGGATGAAACCTTAGAATACGGGATAATTGTTTGTTATCTTGTTGAGAATATGGAAATGGATCAAGGGTATAATAATAATATATCATAAGATGAATTTGATGACATGCACCTGTATATGGGTCATTGTTCCTTACAGACCCTGCATACAGTTGGAGTGAAACCTCATTTAGAAGCAAGAGTTGTCTTATGGAAAAAATGCCACTGGAATAAAGATAATAATTTAAATAGCTGGGATCAATGGATCTTAAATCATATTTGAATTTAAATGGTTTTGAAGGTTTTAAAAATTTATAAAACCCACTTTAATGGATGTAACTGGAAACTACATTTGACTATTGTTAGGTTTTTAAATAACTATATTTTCCACATTAATGGAATTTTTTATTCATATAAATATTTAATTATTTGGTTTGTTGTTATAATTTTTGTTGGTAATTGTAGAGGTTTAAAAGTGGTGTTGGTAATTGCAATGGTTTATATTTGGTATTGGTTAGTTCAATGGTTAAGATTTATTGTTAGTAATTGTGGTTTTTCTATTATAATTGTTATTGGTAATTGAAATGGTTTAAAAGTGTTTTTGGTAATTACAATGGTTTATATTTGGTTTTGGTCATTTCAAGGGTTTATACTTGGTGTTGGTAATTGTGGTTTTGATATTATAATCACTGTTTGTAATTACAGTGGTTTATCATTGGTGCCAGAAATTGCAATGGTTTATATTTCCTATTGGTAATTTCAAGGGTTTATAATTTGTGTTGGTTATTGGTTTATATTTTTATCTAGTAATTGCAATTAGTGTTGGGAATTTAAATGGTTAATATTTTCTCTTATTAATTGAAATAGTATTTATTCAGATTTGGTAAGTATATGAATTGTTATATTTACATTTTCAGGATAGAAAACATGATCTATAGTGGTAATATTCTATCCTTATGAGGGGAAATATTTTCTTCTAATAGAATTTATTTGGTTTTCCTGTTATATTTGGTGATGATAATTTCAATTATTATGTGGGTGAATAATTATGTTCACATTTTCTGGACAGCGAACATGATCTTCACTGTTGTCACTTTCATATTTTCTTACAACACAAATACATACATCACATTTCAATTTATTGAAATAGTATCCTAATCCTAATCCATTACAACCTCGTCAACTATGAAATGTTTCAGCCTATAAATTCTTCAATTGAGTCATTATAATTTGAAAAATAACTCCCATCAAATGGTCTCTAAAATTGCTTGGCCTCTTCTAATTTTATACCAGTCTACCTTCAAATTTGATGCCCCAAATTGGTCGATACATCTTCCTACAATAGAAGAACAACAAAATTACAATAGTTAAATAAATTAATGATGATAAAAAATTACATTTTAAACTATTTTTGTAGCTGCATCACTAAATTCTAATCTGTCTTGCTCTATAATTCCATGCATACAAACATAAATTCTATAAAATAACACATTAACAATAGAAAATATATCTAATAAATGAAACACATCATAAAATGAAATCATACCATCATCATAGTAGTAAAATGTTTTTCCATTCTCTAAAAAGATTTTCATCACATCTCCCCCTTTTCTATTTGGTTTCTTTTTAAAAGAATCCTTTCTTAAAATTATTTCTGAACTATCACACCCATTAACTCCATCTAATGATTTATTTATAATACTCAACTCTTTTTCAAAATTACTGAAATTAGAAAACTCAATTTCATAACCCACATCTGTCTCACAAGCTATTGTAATTAACTTAATTCTCATTCGTGCTAAATATTTGTAACATTTTTCTATAATTAATTTATTATCCGCAAGTACTTCAACAGAAGATCCTTTGAACATCACAATATTTCTATCCAATCAGGTCAATCTCCCCAAAATATATTTTTCAGGTATTTCTATCACATTAATTCACTCATAAATTTTTAAAACATGACAAAAAAGATACCCAACCGACTCAAACTTTTGACAATAACATTCAAAAAATTCATTAGAGGCTTAATATGATACATGGAATTGATCTTCATAGCTAACCTTTCCAATAATTTAAATGGATTTATCTCCAATTTCATTACATGATATCAAAAAAAGCACTAATCAATTGATTTTCATGTTGAAATAAATCAATGGATCTGACATCAAATTATATCTGTAATGGTTTGGATGGTTTTAAACATTTATACAGCCCACTTTAATAGTTATTACTAGAAAATACATTTGATTGTTGATAGATTTTTAAATATATATAATTCCTACTTTAATGGTGGGTTTTTTATTCGTATCAATATTTCATTATTTGTTTTTTGTGTTCTAATTGATGTTGATAATTGCAATTATTTATAATTAGTGTTGGTAATTGCAATTGATGATGCTAATTGCAGTGGTTTATATTTGGTGTTGGTAATTGAAATGGTTTATATTGGGTGTTGGTAATTTCAATTGGTGTTGGTAATTTAAATGGTATATATTTTGTGATGGTAATTGTAATGGTTCCAATTTTTATTTGGTAATTTCAATGGTTCATATTTGGTTTTGGAAAATTCTATGGGTTAAACTTGGTTTTACTAATAGAAATTTGTAATTTCAATGTGGTATTATTTGGTTTTGGAAAATGCAATGGGAATATTTTTTCCTTATGAGGGGAAACATTTTTTTAGGGGATTTAATTGGTTTGGTTGTTATAGTTAGTGATGATAATTTCAATTGGTAAGTGGATGAATAGTTATGTTTGCATTTTTAGGATAACAAACATGATCTTCACTATTATCAATTTAAGGATATTATCTTTAGTGTTTATAAGACAATTGAGTTTAGAAAACATCTAGATTTTATCAGAAGATGGAGAGTCTCCATATGGAAAGACTTGGCCCAAAGATCCAGTAACTCTTACTCAGTATTCTAGATTTCTTCATTAAAATTCATGAACCAGGATTTATCCCATCCTCAAAGAACAAATACATACATATTTCTAGAATCTAGATTTATCTAATCTTTATAGTTGCATATAGAATAAATGAATACATCACATTTACAATTCAATGAAGTATCGCAATCCCAATCCATTTCAACCAAAAGTGGACTATCAAATACTATCACATCCTCAAAGAAGAAATACATACCGAATTCTAGAACCAAGATTTATCATGTCTTTATAATTACATACAGAACAAATGCATAAATCACATTTACAATTTATTGAAGTATCCCAATCCCACTCTCAATCCATTACAACCAAAACTGGACTATTAAATACTACAACCTATACATTCTTCAATTTTGTCATTACGATTTAAAAAACAACATCCATACAATGTTTTCTATACTTCTCGGCCTCTTCCAATGATATTCCATCAATATACCTCTCAAGAGGAAGTTTCAAATTGGTGGTTAAGTCTTATTATAATAGAAAAACAACACAACTACAATAGTTATAGAAAATAATTCTCCTAAAAAATTACATGTGAAACTGTTTTTCTAGATCCTATACAAGAATCTGATATTTCTTGCTCCGTGACACCCTGGGTGCAAAGAATAATGATATCATATAACATGTTAACAATAAAATACTATTTTTATAAATGGAATGCATCATAACATGAAATCATACCATAACCATAGTATTAGGCTTAATTTTTTTATTCAACTGTTTCCCCTTTTGGTAGCCACTGTCTAAAAAGGTTTTCAATTTATCTCCCTCTTTCTTATTTGGTTTATTTTTAAAAAAAGAATTTCTTAAAATTATTTTTGATCTAACTTTACTATTAACATTATCCACTGATGTATTTATGATAGACAAATATTTTGAAAAATTACAAAAATTTGAGAAGGTAATGCCATAACCCACATCTATCTCACAGGCTACAGTAATTACCTTCATTACCATTCGTGCTAAATCTTTGTAACATTTTTCTACAACTGATTTCCTATCAGCAAGTAATCAACAAAAGATCCTTTGAACATCACAATATTTCTAGTCAATCAAGTCCATCTCCCCAAAATATATTATTCAGGTATTTCTCCCACCTCAAGTTGATCAAAAAAATTTAAAACATGAAATCAAAGATAACCAACAAACTCGAATGTTCAACAAGAACATTCAACAACTTAGTTTGAAGATTCATATGATACACATTATTGATCTTCACAATGAACCATTCCAATAACATAACTGAATTGAACTCCAATTCCAAAACATGATATCAAAAAACAAGCACCAATAAATTTATATTCATTTTGAAATAAATCAATTAACTTCTGTGTATATCTAGTAGAAACATGGAACATTAATGCATAGTAAGTGTAAAGATTATTGGGAAACTTCTCAGTAATCTCAAATTCTACCTTTGTTTCATGATACGTATTTTTTTCAACAATAATTCAAAATGCTTAAATAAAACCAAAACATTTAACTTCTGATGAAAATAATCTTTAATAAATCCATTAAAACATTCACTTAATTCAATGTGGTGAATACCCAATGTTAAAGAGTCTTTCAAAAAGTAATGTGCCCACTTTTCTCACAATAAGAATACATAATCTAACCACTACGATTTTCCATCCCCATATTCTTCTCTAAGGGAATACCACTCATGATCAAACTAATTTTCATCATGGTATTCAAACATAGACTTCCTAAATATTTTTATAAAACTAGATCCATCTTCCATTCAATTACCTAAATGCTTAATTCCATTTTGCTTCAAATTCCACAAATAATGTAAATGTCGAGTTCCCACTAAAACTTCAGAAATGGATTTTCCAATTGTCACATTCTGATCAGTAAAAATAGTTTGAGGTATCTTCATGTGATGCACCTGTAATTTTTTTTGAAACAACCAGAAAACAAAGTCGTTGTTTCATCATATAACAAAGCTGCCCCAAAAACAACAATCTCTCGATGATGATTGAACACCATAAAAACACCTAACAAATTGTACATTTTATTAGTGCTGAAAGTGGTTTCAAAACAAAAACATCTCCAAAAAACTCATAATCTATTATCATTTTTGGATCAGCCCAGAAAATATTACTAATTTTCCCATTCATGTCAAAATTCATAGAATAGAAAAATGACGGATTGTCCTAACTTTGTATATCTAGGTGCTCTAACATGTATCATGCATCACCATGAAGAAAATAATTTTCCCATTTAAACCATAAAAAATTCATCTGATCAACACATCTGTACCCAATAATATCTCTCCCCCTGTAATATCTATTACTAATGAGAAAGAATCATTTGGTTTAATACCTATAGAAGCATTCACATCAAACACAGCTACTTGTGATTCGATTATTTTTCATTGGGACCTCACCATATGAATTTATTTGAGCCCGTGCACGGGGTGATTATGCTCTTTAAAAAATATAGTACATGCATATTGGCCAGAAGATAATAAACTAAACCCCATTCTTGCAAGGAAACCAGTACATGTCTTAGTCTGAGGAAATTTCACCAAGCTATAATGTTTTTCAACCTTCCTAGGACCTTCTTTTCTATATTCTTAAAGGCTTGATGTAACAATTGATTTATCCTTTCTCCTTTTATTAGATTATTTTTGGCGTACACTTAACCCATTTACTCCCCCATACATGACATAAAAACATTCTGATTAATCAAGTGACTTGAACATTATCCCAAAAACTAGTTTAATAGTAACTACTACAACATCAACATCGCTATCAATAGCTTTGCAACAACCAACAACAAAAACATCAGTTCAAGAAAAGTACATTAATTTTATAATAGGATTTAATCTGTTCCAAAATTTATAATCTATATAAATATAAATTTAACTAAATACAATTTAATTATGAATATATATATATAATATAAAATTATTTTTCTAAAATTATTAATAAAACAATTCATAAGTCATATTATATAAATTTTCCAGTGCTTCCAATGGATGTTTCAGGGGAAGTTCTCGTGAAACTTCCAGTGAAACTTCTAGAGGATGTTCTACGAGAAGATCCACTAGAACTTCTAATGGAAATTCTAGTGGACATCGACCAAAACTCCCAATGAAACTTTCAGTACACATTAAGTGGAAGTTCCACAAGAAGTTCCATTGGACCATCCAGGTTCTGAACATCCACTGCAAAAACCATTGAAACTTTCACTACAAAAACTAGTTGACGTTCTAACATGCAAAAAAAACTATAGATTACTTTTAGTAAAAGAACCATTGAAAACATAAAAAAACAATGTTGGACATATTTAAAATTATTATATGAAAAAAAATTCAAATATAATCTCCAATACCATCACATCATTTAGTATACAGTCATGGATAGAAACTTATTCCATATTTACCAAATCAAATGTAAAAATACTTCAAATAAAATCTGCAATGCCTTCCTCAATATCCATTATAAGCAGAATCAAACCACAAACTTCAAATTGTGTCGTGACATCGATGATTCTCCCTGATCTGAAACACACTGACCCTTTATACCTTGACTGGCGAAACCCAACAGACAAAAATTTCATACCCACTGCGAAGAAACCAATGGAGATGCTACCCACTAAAAATACCACAATCTGGTGCACCTTTCCTACACTCCTTCAGAGAACACCCAACTGCTCCGATCAGAAATGAACATTCTCCAATCCCTATCATGCTCTTGTCATTTTTCATGTGCCTCATTTTGCACAAGATGAAAATTCCCTCCATCGTCTAAAAGCAAGAGGATGGTGCCACCTGTAAAAAATTCCACGTGTTAAGATCCCTGTATATGACAAGAGAATCCTGTAAAATGGGGTACTGGAGACGATAAACTACAAGAGGGGACATGTATCATCTTTAGTTAAAATTTTAACAGGAATATTCAGTACAACCATCGAATTAGAACACGTGTCCTATTGTATTTCCATCCTTCAGATCATCTGTTAACAACATTCCTTAGATTTGAATTTGGACGCAGTTTTTCCATCATGTTTTGTGAGATAGACCGACTTTGGCTCGGCTGCAGCGACTGCAATGTGACCTTTAAATCAGAAATTGTAGCGAAAAGAAAAAAAATAGCTAATCTGAGAACAACTATGGTGAATCCAATGAGAATGGTGGTGGGGATGACTCTATCGAAGACAATATCACGTTGTCTGTAAGTTTCATCCAATGCAATGGTATGGGTTTTTTTCTCCGAAAACTACTTGACTTCGGTGGGGTTTCTTCTTAGTCTACAATAATCATTTTCATACAAAAAAAAATAGAAATTTTTTATGAAGGATTCATAGCATAGTTATTTTTTCCAAAATATGTACTCAAAAATTTATATTCCATTTCTATTCTTATGATTCCTTATTTATAACTTTTTTCATATGAGTAGTTTTCTATAAATGTTGTCTGTCTATCCATTTTGAATTCAAAAAACCCGCATTTCCACATTTTGAATTTATTTTAAATGGTGCTAACAGAGGAAGAATGTAGTATTTTTCAACTATAATCATGAAAGTACCCTTGAGAGTTATATCGAAGCTTCCATTAAAATTTCCCCATTTTGTAATGTTTACAGGTTTGATGGAACTGGTGTATTTTTCATCACTGGAGGTTCCAATAGAACATCCCCTGGATTTTTCCACTACAGGTTCCCATAGAACATTCCCCAACACCTCCACTTTCCAATGGAGGTTCATGGAAGATACATTGTAACTACAATTACAACATCCACAGGAATGGATGTGCCACTAGAGATTCCACTGGGAGTTCAAATGGAATGCTATGGAACTTCCATTAGAAGCTCCAGTGGCACTTCTAGTATCTTCCACTTTGTTGTTCAATCAAAGATTTATTTCCTACATTACGTTCCAGTGGAACTTCCACTCTAATTCAATCTTAATAAAATATAGTGCAGAAGTTCTAGTGGAACTTCCACCGGAAGTCTCAGTGGAACTTCCACCAAATTTTTCAGTGGCACATCCATTGAAACTTCCACCAGGTGGAAGATTAATTCAATTTAAAATTGTTTATAAAATTTTAAATGCTAAATTAAATCATTTTGTAGTGTGTGAGTTCCCCTGGTAGTTTCAATGGTAGTTTTAGTGGAAGTTCCATTGGATGTGCTAGTGGAACTTCCACTGGAACTTCCACTGGAACTTCCATTCGGTTTTGGAAAATAAATTCAATATAAAAGTGCTTATACTTTTTCAAATGAAAAATTAAATAATTTTTATAATAATTATGTGTAACAATTGCAATGATTATTTATTTAAATTATATTTAACAATAATATTAGTTTTATAAATATACATTTTTTTGGTAGCGTGGAAGTTGTAGTTGCAGTTCCAGTGGAACTTCCACTAGAACTTTCAGTAGAACTCCCACTGGAACTTCCATTAGGTTTTGAAAAATTAATTCAATATAAAAATGTTTATACTTTTTCAAATGCTAAATTAAATAATTTTTATAATAATAATTTTAAGCTTATGTGGCTCGGATCTGCGTGGAGCTTGATTCGTCCCTCCCGGTGCCGGACAAGCTTGATCTTCGCGTTCAGGGCTCCTTCTGCTGGGTTCAAGAGATCTCTTATCCGGTGTTTCCAAGTTTTTGCTTCCACTGCCTTCTCCAGGGTCATTCGCTGCCGGTGTGCCGGCGTCAACATCAGGAGGGGCGTCGCCGCCTGGATCCGGTGGCTGGGGGTGTTGCTGCTTGTTGGCCTATCCCTAATGAGGCCCTCTCAGGTGTGGGTGCAGTGCTGCCTCAGGCTCTTGGTGCTTCTGCTGTCCTCCCTCGTTCGGTCCCAGCCTCTGATCCTTCCCCCTGCTTGGCGGGGCTTGCTGCTCAGGAGCCTTGCTTGCAGTTAGTCCCTTTCGTCCCGTGGTGGATGCCGTGTTTCCAGGCCAGTGCTATCCCTTCCCTTCTCTCCCTCTTTTCGGCCCCTCCATACCTGTTGGTCCCTCCTCCTTTGGTCTTATCTTTGGCTCGGGGTTCCACCGAAGCAGAGGTGTGGCCTTTAGAGGTTGAGCATTTGGTCTCCACTCCTGAGGGCTCCCCTCCCCAATCTTCTCCTACCCCCCCGGCTTCTTTTTTGATCTCCCCCCCAAGGCGGTATGCAGGCACAAGGTGGGGATCTCTTGCTTCCCCTGGGTTAAAGGCTGGTCGTTCCCTTCCCCCACTACACCCTGGATCTCCTTCGGACGAGCTTACTCTCAAGGGTATAGGTGTGCTTACTAGATCGCAGGCTAGGGAAGGCTCCCACTTCGAGAAGGCCACAAATTCTGGGGTCAATCCCAGAATACTCTTTGCCAAATGATTCCTATACTCATCTGGAATGCTCGCGGTCTTGGAGCGAGAATCAAAACGGACATCTTGGCCTTGGGGATCACTCAACATAAGATCGTACTGGTGGCAATCCTTGAACATAAGCAGCAGATGAGGAAGACTGGAACCTTTGCCAACAAGCTTAAAATGCATGGCAACCAACGCGCACATCTGGATTTTCTGGAACTGTGTTGTCTCTGTTGATTTTTTCCAGGCTGGAGATCAGTTCTTCACGGTCAAGGCGACCCAAGACAATGTGCCCTTCTATGTTTGGTTCATTTATGGTAGCTGTGACCAACATCAAAGGGAGAGGTTGTGGTCTGATCTCAGTATATTCGACCCAGGCAATCTTCCGTGGATCGTTGGGGGAGACTTCAATGTTGTGGCGAACCCTGAGGAGAGGAAGAGATGAGGCCCTTTCAATAGGAAAGCCAGCCTTGATTTATCTCAGTTCATGGAGGGCAGGGGGCTCATGGATCTTGGATTCTCAGGAAACCGGTTTATGTGGTGTAATAACCAGCGAGGAAACCATAGATCGTGGAGCCGCCTGGATAGATGTTTGGCCAACTTGTAGGCCTTGTCATCGTTCTCCAACACTTAGGTCTCGCATCTAGCGTGAGGTATCTCGGACCATTCCCCGGTCCTTCTCTCCGTTTCTTCCGGGCAGGATCAGCAGGTAAGCTTTCACTACAATCAGCACTGGGATAATTTCTCTGGATTCCAGGATATGGTCAGGGACTCTTGGAATGACTCTGTCCCTGGGCACACTTGGATCGGCCTTCATAACAAGCTGCGTCGCCTCAAGCTGCAACTCCAGGAGTGGTCGAGGGACATTCCGTCCTCTGATAGAGTGCTGGAGGCCACAATGCAAGATGTAGATCGGCTTGAGAGGAGTCTTGAAGAGGATTGGAATGAACAAGTTTATGAGGAGCTCACAGGTAGGAAGGAACAGATGTTGGACATGCTTTTAAAACAGGAGTGTCTAGCCAGAGAGGGCGCCAGAGTCAAGTGGCTAAAATATTTCGATGGGAACACATCATACTTTCACGCTTGTATCAGGGAAAGGGGGAGGTGGGCTCTACCGAATATCTTGCGGGAGGACGGTACTTATTCTAATAACAGGGAGGTCGTGGGCGAGATGGCGCATGATTACTTCCGTGATCTCCTAGCAGGCGCCAATACCCATCATCCGCAAGGGTATCCGGGGGATAATTCTGAGATCTTTGAGGTTCTGCCTCCCTGTTTATCTGAACGGGATAATGAGGCCCTGGGGGCCATCCCCCATTTGAATGAGATTCACAATGCCATGCTTCATCTGAACCCGGAAAGCGCTGCGGGGCCAGATGGTTTCCCCGGCTCCTTCTACAGATCTTCATGGGAGACAGTGAAGAAGGATCTTATCGTGGCGATCCAGGACTTCTTCAGGGGCAGGAGATTGCCGCGCGTTGCATGTGCCACTACTGTCGTTCTTGTTCCAAAGTCCAAGTCCCCTACTAAAATTCATCAGTTTCGCCCAATAAGCATGTGCAACGTCCCTTACAAGATCCTTGCCAGCATTATCAACATAAGGCTATCCCTCTCTCTCTCCCAAACTGGATTTCCAAAGAACAACACAGATTTGTGAGGGGGCGCTCCATCCAGGGGGCGATCGCGTTGGCTCAAGAAATGATCAGTTACCTCAACTACAAGACGTGAGGCTCTAATATCGTGATCAAGCTGGATATGAGTAAGGCATACGACCACATGGAATGGAGCTTCATCAATAGGTCTCTCACAGGTATGGGCCTTTCGGCAGGGAACATTGACATCCTTTTTCATTGTTTTAGATCTGCTTGGCTCACAGTCGCATTCATGGGGAAATCTTTTGGGTTCTTCAGAACTACCCGTGGCTTGAAACAGGGGGACCCCATCTCCCCTACCCTCTTCATCATTGCTTAGAATGTCCTTAGTCAGCTCATTCACCATAGCTTAAATAATGGAGAGATTCTTCCACATCGGAGAAGCATGAGATCCCCCTCTGTGTCTCACCTCATGTTTGCGGATGACTCCATCATTTTCATTAATGCGGCCAGTAGATCTGTCAATGGACTGATTAAGGTTCTGGAGAAGTATAGCCATTGGAGTGGGAAAGTTATCAATAAGAGCAAGAGTAATTTTTACATCTCAAGTGGCACGTCTGCTAGCCGGATTCAAAATACAGGTCAGGTTCTGGGCATGCAGCATGGAGATCTTCCCATGCCCTATCTAGGCACTCCTTTATCCTCACGTCGCCTGTGTATCTGTGATTTCGATGATCTTGTCAGCAAGCTTACCGAGCAGGTTCTTAATTGGAAGAATAAGTATTTATCCTTTGGAGGAAGGATAGCATTGGTGAATAGCATGATGCTGTCTTCTCCAATCCATGCTCTCTCGGCCATTAAAGTTCCTAAAGGAGTCATTAGGAGGATGGCTCATATATTTACAGGTTTTATTTGGGACCCAGCGTGTGATGGTAAAAGACACTGGGCTTCTTGGCAAAGGATCGCGCGCCCTATCGGTGATGGTGGTATCAACATCGGTAGTCTTAATGCTAACCCCTCTTGCATGCATGCAAAGCTAGCCTGGGAGGTGCTGGAACGTCGGACCTTATGGGAGATCACTATGCACAACAGTTTTCTTAGCGACGAGGCTGCTAGGAATAGCCATCATTCTCCCTTATGGGCTGATATTTCCTCTCTCGTTAATCTCCTTAGGCCCCACTCTCGATGGATCGTTGGGAAGGGCGAGGTCTCTTTTTGGCACGACAACTGGAGTGGGGCGGTGCTTGCGTATCCTCGATGTTCGGGTTGTTTTTTTACGTTTTTAAAAAAAATATTTTCCAGAAAACGCTTCCGGCAATTTTTTTTTTAAAATGCACCTTAAAGGCGGCATCCGGGATGCTGCCTTTGCATTTCGGGGGCAAGGCGGCATCCGCGATGCCGCCTTTGCACTGCGGGTGAAAGGCGGCATCCGCGATGCCGCCTTTCTCTTAAAAAAATATTTTTTTTGAAAATTTTTATTTTTTATTTTTATTGTTTTGTTTTGTTTTGTTTATATATATATATAAACAAAAGAAAAAAAATAAGTAGAATTTCTCTGCTATTAAAGATCCAGCGCTACAGCCATTACAGCAGTCTGGATTCTGACAGAAACTCTTACCCAGGCCTCCCTTTTATAAGAGGGTTTGCCCTGAAAATCATTCTGCATTTTTGATGTGGGATTCATGTTCTACTTTTACTGTGCAGTAGATTCTGCATTTCCGATGTGGGATTCTGTTACAAGTACGTGACTTTGAAAAACAATAAAATATAAACTATAAGGCCAATATAAATGAAATTTTAAACATTGATTAAACATATAATAAATAGTTGAAAACAAAAAGAATTTCCTCAAAAATGTTGATGAAAAATAATCTATAACCTTTCAAAACCGCCTACTTGAAACTTAAAAATGTTTCAAATAAGTGAATTTGAAAGACTGTAAAATATAAACTATAAAACGAATATAATTAAAACTTTAAAAATTGATTAAACATATAATAAATAGTTGAAAACAAATGAAATTTCCAAAAAAATGTTGATGAAAAGTAATTTATAAGCTTTCAAAACCGCATACTTGAAACTTAAAATTTTTCAAGTACGTGACTTTGAAAGACCATAAAACATAAAATAGAAGACCAATATAAATGAAACTTAAAACATGGATTAAACATATAAAAAATAGTTTAAAATAAAAGCAATTAAAAAAAATGTTAATGAAAAATAATTTATAAGCTTTCAAAACCGCCTACTTGAAACTTAAAAATGTTTCAAGTACGTGACTTTGAAAGACTGTAAAATATAAACTATAAAACGAATATAATTGAAACTTTAAACATTGATTAAACATATAATAAATAGTTGAAAACAAAAGAAATTTCAAAAAAAATGTTGATGAAAAGTAATTTATAAGCCTTCAAAACCGCATACTTGAAACTTAAAATTTTTCAAGTATGTGACTTTAAAAGACTATAAAATATAATCTATAAGGCCAATATAAATGAAACTTAAAACATGGATTAAACATATAATTAGTAATTAGTAATTAGTAATTAGTAATTAGTAATTAGTAATTAGTAATTAGTAATTATTAATTAGTTAATTAGTAATATAAATATTAATTATAATTAGTCATTATAATTATTAATTAGTAATTATTAATAATTAATTATATAATAGTTAGTTAGTTCATTAGTTATATAATTATTAATTATATAACAATTAATTAGTAAATTAGTAATATAATTTTTAATTACATTTATTCATTATAATTTTTAATTATTAATTAGTAATTATTAATAATTAAATATGTCATAATTAATTATTTAATTAGTAATATTATCATTAATTATATAATAATTAATTAGTAATATAATTATTACATATATAATAAATATTTAGTTAATTAGAAATACAATTAATAATTATATCTAATTAATTAGTAATTAGTAATTATTAATTAGCTAATTAGTAATATAAATATTTATTATAATTATTCATTATAATTAGTAATTAGTAATTAATAATTATTAATAAGTAATTAGTAATTATTAATTAGTTAATTAGTAATATAAATATTAATTATAGTTATTCATTAAATTATTAATTATTAATTATTACTCATTAATTATTACTTATATAATAAATAATTAGTTAATTATTAATATAACTATTAATTATATAATAATTAATTAGTTAATTAGTAATATAATTATAATGTTTCAAAGTCACGTACTTGAAACATTTTTAAGTTTCAAGTAGGCGGTTTTGAAAGCTTATAAATTATTTTTCATTAACATTTTTTGTAAATTGATTTTGTTTTAAACTATTTTTTATATTTTTAATCCATGTTTTAAGTTTCATTTATATTGGTCTTCTATTTTATGTTTTATGGTCTTTCAAAGTCACGTACTTGAAAAATTTTAAGTTTCAAGTATGCGGTTTTGAAAGCTTATAAATTACTTTTCATCAACATTTTTTTGGAATTTTTTTTTTGTTTTCAACTATTTATTATATGTTTAATCAATTTTTAAAGTTTCAATTATATTCGTTTTATAGTTTATATTTTACAGTCTTTCAAATTCACGTACTTGAAACATTTTTAAGTTTCAAGTAGGCGGTTTTGAAAGCTTATAAATTATTTTTCATCAAAAGTTTTGAGGAAATTCTTTTTGTTTTCAACTATTTATTATATGTTTAATCAATTTTTAAAATTTCATTTATATTGGCCTTATAGTTTATCTTTTATTGTATTTCAAAGTCACGTACTTGAAACAGAATCCCACATCGGAAATGCAGAATGTACTGCGCAGTAAAGGTAGAACCTGAATCCCACATCGAAAATGCAGAATGATTTTCAGGGCAAACCCTCTTATAATGAATAATTATAATAAATATTTATATTACTGATTAACTAATTAATAATTACCAATTACTAATTAATTAGTTATAATTATTAATTATATTTCTAATTAACTAAGTATTTATTATATATGTAATAATTAAGTACTATATAATTGATAATTTTATTACTAATTAACTAATTATTTATTATATAATTAATGATTAATAAACACTAATTACCAAATTACAAATTATATACTAATTAATTAGTTATTTCGTAATATAAATATTAATTATATACTAATTAAATAGTTAATTAGTAATAGAATTATTAATTATATAATTTGTAATTAGGTAATTAGTAATTATTAATGTTTTATTATTATGTTCGTATGGTTATATAAATATATATATATAAATAAAACCTAATTTACCCCCTCCTGAGATTCCACTCTGACCAACAAGTAAAAATAGTATTTTGATTTCAGTACACATAAAACATGTAAACAATAATGTACAATCAATGCATATGTCTGTGGCGAGGAGATTCCGTCCCACATGGTGGTCTGCGAATAGGACGTCCGTGTCGAGTGCGCAGTGGAGTTTGATGACCTGGAGAAGGCTGATCCTCGGGCACTGAAACGTCGACCGTCGCATCCTCCATCTGTGTGTCAGTTGGAGGAGCTGTCAACTGCATCTCGTACTGCCATTCGGATCCTTCTCCCACTAGGGTGGTAGAAGGACCTGCCTCCATCGCAGAGGGGAACGAAGCCTGTGATGGAGCTATACCCCAAGACGACGACGGCTCTAGAATCCAAGGTTGTGAAGGATCTGGAACCCAAGATGGAGAGAACTGCGGATATCCTGTCAGGAAAGACGGATCCCATGCCACCTGAGGCACATCCTGAATAGGCTGATCCTGGACTACTAGTGGCCCGACCTCTGCCTGTGGAACAGGCGATGCCTCACGTGCAGCACGATGCTGTCTACGTCGCCGTGGTCGTGGCTCCTCAGCACCAGCAGCAGCTGCAGGATGTTCCTTTGGGGCAGGAACCTCCTGTCTCCGAGCCAGACACGTGAAGATGCTCTCGGAAAGCGCATGAAAAGATGCCCTCGCCTCCAGCGCTGTAGCATGGACGGCTGCCCGGCTAAAGACCCCCTCCTCCTCTTCATCGCTCATGCGAACAAGCTGCTCTGTGTGACTTCCCTGTAAGTAGATTCAAATGGAATTAGAAAATAATTCAATAAACAAACTAATAGGAATTTATTAACTTACCATCCTCTGCATCTCTATGCCAGCTTGGGTAAGATACAATATAGACTTTAGTCTATACCATGGCGCATAGTCAACCTGCTCTGAAAGAGAGAATCGATTTGTAGGAACACCTTGAATACGTAACTCTGCACGTCTGTGCCAGCAGTCGATAAAACTCGCATGTACTTGGGACCAGTCATCATCCTGCCTCCCTGTCAGCTTCATCCCATGAAGCTTGTCTATCTGTCTAGATGGTAATGGAATCAGCTGAGTACGAAAAAATTGGCGCATGACCCTGTCAGGCTGCTGCCACTCAATAATATGAAAGTGAATGAGGGGCACTATAGCCATAGCATCCTCAAGCCCAACAGTGCAGTATGCTGGCAACTGGTCCATAATACTCCAGTATGGAAGCCATGAAATCTGAAATGACAAGTGATTTTGTCAAAAAAACACCCAACTAAAAACCAAAATTGATGTTATTATTAAAAATGTTAGACAGTGATAGATTGTATATACATACCTGATCAGGTAAGAGACAGTCCAACTGTAGCCGATATATGCCCAAATGCTGTCTCAGAACCACGTCAAAATTGTGTCGCTGACACCACCTGTAAAATACAATGATAATGAAAAATAATGAGAAATTATAGTCAATAACTCATAGTAGAATAAAAAACCAATAGAAATGACTTACCATACCAGCGTCCACGCGGAGCGTCATGTAGCACCTCCATCTCGACTGGTGGACCAGCAAGGTCAGGGCGGAATGATGGGATGCGCTCCCATGCCCACATCTGAATAAGGATGACGCATCCTCCAAGACCTGTACGGTCCCTATGGGATAGTCTGCATAATGATCTGTACGTGTATGCCAAGCAGGCTGATCCCCAACTGTACGTCTCAACCTGATCAAAGTCCTCTAGTAGGGGTAGATACATCATATGCACGTGCATCCCCGAGTGATCAGTACACATGGTCCCACCAATGAGTCGTAAGATATATGCACGAGCGTAACGCATGACGGTCTGCTCATCATCATCATCCTGTAAATGTGGAATCTGTGACTCCAACTAACGCATAGATATGGACGATCCATCTGTAGCCCTACGGTCGGATAAAATATCAATGCCTAACAAGCATTGAGCAAGGTCTGGCCAAGCTGCACGAGTGGGTCCAATAACGGGTCTCCCCTGGATAGGAAGACCGAGAAGAAATGCGACATCCTCGAGGGTGATGGTCATCTCCCCCTCAGGCAAGTGGAATGTGTGTGTCTCTGGTCTCCATCTCTCAACGAGGGCAGCAAGTAGGTAATGATCTACAAATGTGAAATCTGATACGGCAAGGCCATAGAAGCCAGCACGGCGCAAGTAAGGTCTAATGGCATGTGGAGGCTCCATGTGATGAAAATGGTGCGCTCGACGCACCTTCACAAATCGATCTGGATGACCCTCTAACACGGCCTGTGAAATATGGGTAGGCTGCTGAGTGAGTAGTATGGTATCATCCATCTGCATATAAACAAAGAAAATGAGTCGTAAGTGTAAAATGTAAATATAACATTAATGGGTTAACTGACATACACATTTCAATATGGGTTAAGTGTTCCGCTTTCGGAGTTTTAAAATAAATTCTATTATTTCATATTTAAAGTTATTTCTTGAAAGCATGAATATTAATATGAAATAAGTTATGTTATCTAAAATATTGAGTCTTGAATTTGGTTACACATATTTTGGGGGAGCTTTGTGATTAACTACTTATGGATTGGATTAAGATAAACCATGTCAATTAGTAATGATGTTTTTAGAATTTATCTAATTGTATGTATTCAATATCTTATGCTAATTATTATGATACTATAAATTTGTTATAGAAAAGTTTGCTAAAATATCCTGCATGTTTAGATTGGGGTTTAGGTTGGAGGGTTTAGGGTTAAAATTTTTAATATTAACGTCCAGGAAACATGTTAATGGGTTAACTGACATACACTTTTCAAAATGGGTTAAGTGTTCCGCTTTCAGAGTTTTGAAATAAATTCTTTCAGAGTTTTGAAATAAATTCTATTATTTCATATTGAAAGTTATTTCTTGAAAGCATGAATATTAATATGAAATAAGTTATGTTATCTAAAATATTGAGTCTTGAATTTGGTTACACATATTTTGGGGGAGCTTTGTGATTAACTACTTATGGATTGGATTAAGATAAACCATGTCAATTAGTAATGATGTTTTTAGAATTTATCTAATTGTATGTATTCAATATCTTATGCTAATTATTATGATACTATAAATTTGTTATAGAACCGTTTTCTAAAATATCCTGCATGTTTAGATTGGGGTTTAGGTTGGAGGGTTTAGGGTTAAAATTTTTAATATTAACGTCCAGGAAAAATGTTAATGGGTTAACTGACATACACTTTTCAAAATGGGTTAAGTGTTCCACTTTCAGAGTTTTGAAATAAATTCTATTATTTCATATTTAAAGTTATTTCTTGAAAGCATTAATATTAATATGAAAACTTATCTCAGATGTTTGGGGTATAGAAAACCAAGGAATAAAAAAGAGATAACAACATTTAGTTTACAATATGGGAATGTCACAATGAAGACAATACATCATTATGAATGAGACTGTGAAGTCGACCCAACAACGTTAGGGCATCGCTTCCGGTTATGACATTCTTTATGACATATTGTGCATCGCAAACTCTGCCCTTGTTCTTGAGGCCAATCCATCTCATTACGCATCCTACTCGCCTTTGGTCTCCCACGAGGACGTAACCGATTCATGTCAGTTATCACTATCGGCTGGCCTTCAGGCATTGGGAAATAACGATACTCCCCAATAGGTGTCCATGGTGCAGCATAACAGTTGGCAATGATATCCATCTGGTACACTGGATCAACATATTCTTCCCATGAGATGTTCACAGAGGCACATGCTGCGATGCCGTGTGTACATGGAAACCGTAAGGCCTGAAATTTTCCACATTGGCATTGCCTTGTTTCCAGTAATACCACCATTTTTTCACCGACGTGATTTTTGATGGGGTCTGAACTCTCTTGAACTTCAAATCAGGAGTCTTCTCTTCGAAAGAGACATATGTGATAACCATAAGCTTCTTCAATATTTTTTTCAATCTCTCGTTGAAAGTGTATTCCATATCTTATCCCTTGATGTATTCTGTCTGATGCTAGTTTTTGTCTATCCACAAAGTACTTCACGCATCGATATAATGTCTCCTGAACTAATGCGGTTATAGGTAGCTTGCGAAGTCCTTTGAAGATACCATTGATGCACTCCACAATGTTTGTCGTCATGTGTCCGTACCTCTTTCCCCCGTCGTATGCCAATGTCCATTTCTCTTTTGGAATCCGCATCATATAATCATAAACTTCTTGATTATCCTGACGAATTTGTTCAAAACGTTCTTCAAATCGTCGTTGGTCCGACTCATATGCTACAAAACGTAGATGATATTTCACATAAATTGATTTTATATTTATATTGAAACAGTAAAACAGAATGAATAAAATACGTACCAAGCCTCGTGATTGCCTTCTTCATCGGTTCATTGTGGAATTTTTTATGTACATTGCTAGCAATGTGTCTAATGTAGAACCGATGATGTGCATTTGGGTATCTCCATGTATCAAGATCTGCATTGATTGCCTCATTAATTGCTCGATGGAGATCAGATATCAAACAAACTCCCTGAATGTTGGTGAAATGGTTGCTGATACATGCCAGAAACCAACTCCATGATTCATAGTTTTCTTTCTCTACAATGGCAAAGGCAAGCAGAAGAGGTGAACGGTTTCCATCTTGGGTTGCCGCAATCAACAATATGCCCTTGTATTTTCCATACAGAAATGTTCCATCAATCTGAATAAATTGTTTGCAAAAACGAAATGCAGAGATACAAGGAAGGAATGTCCAGAACAACCGATGAAATTGAACACGAGATGAATCAAGTCGATTATCAGGAGACACATGTTCGTTTGTATCCAGATGGAAGACAACTTGGTTATGATGCCTCAATATGGCTAGCAATTGCGGCAATACTCGATATGAGTCATCCCAATCACCATATACCTTCACAATTGCCTTCTGTTTCGCCATCCATGCCTTATTATAGGAAATCTTATAACCGAATGTCTGTAGAATCCTCTCTTGCACAAGGGATATTGAAACATCTTGGCATGTCCTAATCATCTCAACAACAATAGATGACACAAATTCTGCATCCAATGAAGTATGATCTTGTGTGAGACTTGGCTGAACGCAAGTATGAGCCGCCTCAATCCTTGAGATTCTCCAACCTCCAAATGTAATGTCTGGAACAGCCCTTAAGCGAAATCTACAATCATCCCCATACTTCACGCACCGTATAACATATTTACTACGGCATGATTCATGAACTACCTAGTTGATGTTTCTCTCAATATGAAATCTCTTTAACATGCTTTTTAAGGCAACTTTACTGGGAAAATTCCTTCCAATATATAAGGTTTTGTCCACCTCACTAAACCTATTTGGTACAACTCCAGGGAACTCAGTTGTCGGTGTGAGAACAGTATTATCGAATTCAGGCACGCGTGTCATTGCTTCTGACCAAGATGAAAATAATGGTGGATGATTTATTGACCGAGGTTGATGTAGAACAATTGCATTTCTCAAAACCTCCTCTCTATCTTTTGTTGGTCCCTCCTCATCAGCACTGTTGTCGCCATCTGATCCATCATTACAAAACTCCTCATCAGAAGTCGGATTGACATGTATATCCGGAATATCATCTAGGTTGTCCTATTCTGCTACATCATTTGGAATAGGCTCTATGTCATGGGGTAGACTGTATTCAACCACTCTTGTATTTATACGTCTTTGTATAAGTGGACGTTGTTGTTGTACAGTAGCAACAACAACGTATAACTCCATCATGGTACCATCTAACCGTTGAGAAAATAAATTAATTGCTTGGACCCACTGCGCATCAGCAACCAATGGACAAGCTATATGCCACAGTGTTGTTGGAAATTGAAAATGTCTATAGCTCATAGACATTATCTCTTGATCGGGTCCCAGATTTAAGGAAACATGAATTCTCTCTTGAAGGTCACTTATGGTAACATAATCAACTGTACTAACCACCATAATTGGTTGTGTACTGTAAGAAGCTCCTTGCTCAGTTTGAATAGTCTCCCCATAACAGTACACACAGGCATACATGGCTCTCTACGTCAAAAATGTTTCTTTCATCAAAATTATGATAGTGTAACAAAATAATAACAATTATGTTTGACGATATGATGTTTATTATAATGTAATTTTATTGCGCCTTTCTATACCATAAACTATGCTACTGATGTTTGACCATATGATATTTATTAGAATGTAATTTTAGAGCGCCTTTTTATTTAGTTTGTTTGTTCTTCTTCATTTCACTTTATATGTTCATTAGTATCGTTAGCTAATCATTATATGAATTCATGTTTTAATCCTATGTTATTTATTAATTATTCTAAAATTAACTAATAATAACTAATCGTTAATTATTCTATTATTCTATAATTAACTAATAATAACTTTAATTTGTTAATTCTTATGTCCTTATTTGATTCTATAACATTATATTTATCATTTATCATTGATAAATATACTGATCATTAGTATCGTTAGCTAATCATTATATGAATTCATGTTTTAATCCTATGTTATTTATTAATTATTCTAAAATTAACTAATAACAACTAATCATTAATTATTCTATTATTTTATAATTAACTAATAATAACTTTAATTCGTTAATTCTTATGTCCTTATTTCATTCTATAAAATTATATTTATCATTTATCATTGATAAATATACTGATTTTCTTTTTCTTCTCTTAGAAATTTTAGTAGTTTATAAAGAAAATATGAATCATCTTAAGCATATTCCCCGGGAGTGTCAAACCAGGATGTAGCAAGGCCCGTTATCGTGCACCAGTTCCCGTTCGAGTCTAGCTCGAAGCGGTGTTTTCAGGTTTTACCCCTATGTACATCTGTGCCAGAGCCACATCCACTTGTTTGTATCCAGACAAGAATTTAATTGCGTAGATAACCACGTAATCTTTAAGCTACCAAAATTTCTAAATACTTAATCTTAAGTTAATCTATACTTAATCTATACTACCTAACAGTAATTATTTAAAACTATATATAACTAATTACAAAAACTAAATAACCAAATATTAAGAACTACCTAAACTGCTAAACAAATGAAAGATTTAAAACTAAAAAAAATTAAATTAATTAAATAAAAACATTAAATTAAATAAAGAAACATACCTCTAAATGAAGCTTCGTAAAAGCTCGCACAGCAAAGGAATTTTTTAGAGAGAGAGAGAAAATCGGAGAGATGAAGTGAGGAATGCAATGAACAAGTGAGGAGGGGGGGGGGGGTGGCCGCCCTTTTATAAGGAGTTAAGGCGAAGGCGGCATCGTGGAAGCCGCCTTTCGCCTCTGCGTATGGCCAAAGGCGGCTTCCGCGATGCCGCCTTTCTCCTTACCCTGAGGTGAAAGCCGGCCTCCTCCCGACCGCCTTTGCCATGTCATCGATCCAGGCCAAAGGCGGCGCGGGGGAGAAAAGGTGGCATCGCAGATGCCGCCTTTGTAGCGTATTTTAAAAAAAAATTGACCTAGGCCGTTTTTCAGAAATATTTTTTTAAGAAAAATGTATTTAAAAAAAAAAATCCCTGGATGTCCAGTTACGAATATTTCTTTTAGGGAAGCACGGAACTACCCGAACTTTACCAATGCTATCCTTGATAAGGGCCAGTAGGATCAGCTTCAGCTTATTGAGTTCTCCTCCTCCCCTAACAGGTGCGTGTTCACTCCGTCCCCTATGGGTTCGTTCTCTTCCATGGATTAATGCCGGATTATATCCAGGCCAACTCTAGAGGACACCTTTAATGAGGTTCTTTGGGCCAAAAGCATCCAAACTAAATATAACTTTCTCACCTGGAGAATTTGGAACAAATCAGTTCCTACTGATGAGAACATCAAAAGGTGTGGCGTGCTTCTGGCCTCGAAATGTGTCTGTTGCAGGAAGCACCAGGAGGAAACATCAATGCATCTCTTCTTTGCTAGTTAATGGGCGTCGGAGATCTGGAACTATTACGGATCGTTCACCACTTTCTCCAGTCCAGCCATGGGGGGTCATCCTTTTCTGGAGCGCTGGTTTCATGGTGCATCTGAGGAGGGGCCGGAGAGAAGGGCTCGCGCTCTGTTGTTACATGCAGGATTCTAGGGTTTGTGGTATGCAAGGAACAAGTGGGTTCATGAGGGGGTTCCCTCTATAGGCCGTGGGATTATTACCTGCATTAACAACCTGCTTCTTGACATGGGCAGGGCTCTGAATCTATGGAAGGAGGCACCCTCGTTGCAGTGATTTATACCTGCTCATTCTTTCTCCCATCCTAACAACAATTTAACTGTAGGGAAATGGGTCCGGTGGTCCCCTCCTGCTAGAGGTTTAAAGTTGAACACCGATGGTTCCTGCATCTCAGGTCTCATGCGTGGTGGGGGTGCTGTTTGTGATAGCAATGGTTCAGTCATCTTGGCCTTTTCCATCCAGCTTGGTCACAACACTTCCCTCATGGCTGAGGCCATGTCCATGCTCACAGGCCTCAAAGTTTGTGGGCAACAAGGTCTGGAAATTATGGAAGCTGAAACTGAATCTTTGATTTTGTGTAAGGCCTTGCACGACCTCGGCCCTACTCCCTGGTCGATTGAGTACATCACCAAAAAGTGTCGCTCCTTCCTTGACAACAATATCAAAGTGGTCCACACCTGGCGAGAGGGTAATAAAACAGCCGACTACATGGCCTCGCTTGATTCTCCAGGTTCGGGGATTGTTCTCTTCCATGACGTCCACAACTTGAAGTGGGATCAACATCATCAGAGGGGATGCCCTCGGTCTTCATTACTTTAGGCCCCCTTAGTGGTGTGTTTTCGTGACCTGTCCTTGTAGGCCTTCTTTTTTTCCCTCTCCCTTGAATTTTAAATAAAAAACGATGACGATGATGTGTAACAATTGCAATGAGTATTTATTTTAATTATATTTAACAATAATAATAGTTTTATAAATATACATTTTTTGTTGTAGTGTGAAACTTCATGTGACAGTTCTAGTGGAATTTCAACTGGAACTTCCAATGGAACTCCAACTAAAACTTCCATTGGGTTTTGGAAAATTAATTCAATATAAAAGTGCATATACTTTTTCAAAACCTAAATTTAATAATTTTTATAATAATTATGTGTAACAATTTCAATGATTATTTATTTTAATTATATTTAATAATAATATTAGTTTTATAAATATATATTTTAGTTGTAGTGTGGATGTTCCAGTGGCAGTTCCAGTGGAACTTCTTCTGGAACTCCCACCAGAACATCCATTGGGTTTTGGAAAATTAATTCAATATAAAAGTTCTTATACTTTTTCAAATGCTTAAGAAAATCATTTTTATAATAATTATGTGTAATAATTTCAATGAGTATTTCTTTTAATTATATTTAAAAATAATATTAGTTTTATAAATATACACATTTGTTGTACAGTCAAAGTTCTATTGGCACTTCTAGTGGAACTCCCAACAGAACTTCTAGTAGAACTGCTACTAGCACTTACATTGGAACTACCAATGGAGCTGCCACTGGCACTTCCATTAAAAGTCCCACTGAAAGTCCTCTTAGAACTTCAAATGTGTAGTGGGAAATTAATTAAATTTAAATTTTTTTTATTCTATTTCAAATGGTAAATTAAATCAATTTTATAATTATTATGTGTAAGAAATGAAATTCGTATTTCTTTGAATTATATTTAACAATAATATTATTTTTAGAAATATAAATGTTTTTTTCATGTGGAACTATCACCAGAACATCCAATGGTAGTCTTACTATAACTTAGACTTATTCTACCTTCAATGCTATACTTTTTTGGATGATCCCAATAATTCCTTAATTTCTACAATATAGTGAAACTTTTATAGGATTCAATGTGGAATTATTCAATTATTTGTAGTCCTAATGTATGTTTTTTGATTCCAAGTAAAGTTCTTACTTTCAATTTTAAAGTGTGTATTTTAGGACATATTTGACCTCGTTACAAAGACTGTTACAAGAAATCAAAGATCTACAGAAAGAAGGTCATAGAAATTATTTGCATAATACTTCTTTATAAAATATGTTTGAAGTGTTCATATTAAATACTATATCAGTATCAGATTGTAAAAAATCTGATAGTTTTATTTTTTATTGATTAGATAACTACAATCCATCAACAAGTTCTTTTTGATTCGGTGGAGGGTAAAAACGTTTCTATGAAGATGATATCCAAAGGATATTTCAAATAAAAGAAGTTCAAATATAAATGGAGGACTCCAAATCATTCAAACCAACCAATGAATCATTGTATATAAGGATATTTCAAACTGTTGTGAGGTTTTTGACACATAAGGTAATAAAATCATCTCTTTTGAAAGCAGTAAAGGGAGATGAAGAAACAGATCATCTTGACACAACAACACTACTATGTTTATACACATGTGCAAATATTTTTTCCCTACTACAGTTTCTTACCAAAGACGAGGTTTTATAAATCATGTGGATACTGAAAGAGACATGAGAACACTAAGGTGGTATCGTGCAATCCACCAACAATTGATGAGATCAATTAAAAAATTTCACACGCACCGTGTGAGGATTACAGGGGAAATTATATATTATTTGGGATGGATTAATATTTATTTTCAGCTCAATATATATTATACTATTCATATGATTCTTGTTTTTGTAGTATTGGTACTGTGAGCAAATTGGAATAGTGAAATGGAATGAACAAGCGTCCAATCTACCATTCACAAAGTGGATCCTCTCGGATTTCGATGATGCTTTAAAGAAACAGATGATTCACCAAGTTATAGATAGATAGGTAATTTTACCAATTATATTATCAATTTAATTATTATCTAAACCAAAAACATATCAAAAAAAGTTATTAAAGATAAAAAAAATAAAAAATGAGGAGGAGCCACCAACGGTTAAGGAAGCTATAGAAATTGAGGAGCCACCAATGATTAAGGTCCCGACTAAGGAAGCTATTGTTGGACAGTAGGAAAAGTGAGAACTAGAGGATGATAGAATAATAGTTCTTATGAAATAAAATTCATCCCTGAAAAGAAAACTACATAAAAGTTAAGAAATTGTTAGAAAACAAGCCAAAAAATTTAAAATAATAAAGCTCTTAGTAAGTGAGAATGCCAGCATAGAGGGAAGTAGAAGAGAAGGTAGAGATGAAAAAGAGTTGTTCTGTTAAGGATAAAACGCAGACATAGGGTAAAATTGATATTGGTATATAGCAGGATTCTCCTAAAAAATCCACATCTCCCCTCGAAGCAGAACAACATAAGGAAAACCTGAAAAAAAGAGGCAAGGAAACTGGGATTGGGGAGCCTGAAGATCAACTGTGAGAAGGTGCTGAACTAACCACACTTGTATATAAAAGCATCCAAACTGGATATATAGAAATATAAAGTCACCAAACAAGATCAATGATTATAAATTTGAAGTCCATAGCTAGAAAACGGAAGAAATTAGATTCTGCTTTTCAGTATCAAACCTGATACATAAGAAGAAGAACAACAGAAGGACAAAAAATAGTAGAACAACTAAGTTAGGTGGAAACCCCCATTGAGGTAGGCAGTGTTTCAATGGAAATAGAACCCAAAAAAGTTGTTACAGAGATTCTAGGATTACCTAAATGGGTCAGGAAGAGTATATTCTTATATAAAAAAGGCTATGAGCAGCTAGAGAAGATTCTTCGTATGCATCAAGGCTAGTATGTCTCCCTTCATTTAAATTATTTCAATTCAATTTTCCAAAACATTATATATTTTCTTATAAGTTACTATTATTATAATTTAGTAAATATGTATGGGAAGCTGATAAGAGCTTGTATTGAATTGTATTAGATGACATTTTCCAAATTTTCACCAAAAGCATGACAAGTAGAAGGGTTAGTATTTAACTTAACCAAACTTAATATAAACTAATATTCAATTTGTCTAACATTATATATACTTTTTTTATTGATATATGGTTATATATTCCTATGCTCATCTTATCAAAAAATAAGTATTAAATAGGGAAAACATACGAAAATTTTGATGATAAATCAACTATGATTACAAGTGTTTCCATAGTGAGTGTAATATTATCTATGTTCTTGAAGTTTTAAATATATTAATTAATATCTTATCTAACTGTATTCTTTTTTATTGATCATTATATTTAAGAAAAAAATTGAAAGTGGGTTTGTTAGAGAAATCCATAAAAGAAGAAATTCAGTTGAATGTAAATGTATTCATTCCCATAAACACATACAATATACATTGGGATTTTCTTTTCTTTGATATTGAAAAAAATAATTTCATCTACTATAACTCCATGAAACCTCGAATGGGTTCTACTATAATTGATTGTTACCAGAAAGATTCTTTAAAAATGGTAACTTCTATTCTCTTAGAGATAAAATGCATTTTTATATACACAAACTCGCTAAATATAATTCATACAACACTTACAGAAAACATTTATTGAAGAAATCATCAAAGAGTAGAACCCAAAATACATAGAGAATTCTGCTTCCATGCTACCATTTATAGTGGAATGCAGTACTCAATAGGGGGTGAAACATTAGACTTTGGGATAATTGTTTTATATCTCATTGAGAAGGTGGAAATATATTAGGGGAATAATAATAAGAAATCACAAGAAAAAGTTGATAACATTTGCCTATATATGGTGCATTTTTTCCTTACATACCCCACATACATCTGGAGTGAAGCCTCAATTCGAAGCAGGAGTTGTCTTGTGGAAAAAATGTCGCCAGAATGAGGATAAAAAGTTAAACAGCCAGGTTCAATGGATATGACATTATATTAGAATTAAAATGGTTTGGAAGGTTTTAAACATTTATACAACCCATTTTAATATATGTTACTGGAAACTACATTTGACTGTTGTTAGGTTTTTAAATAGCTATACTTCCCACTTTAATAGGGGTTTGTTTTTATTCATATGAATATTTCTCTATTTGGTTTGGTTTTTATAATTTATGTTGGTAATTGCAGTGGATTAAAATTGGTGTTAGAAATTTCAATGGTTTATATTTGATGTTAGTTATTCCAATGGATTATATTTGGTGTTAGTAATTTTGGTTTTGATGTTATAATTGCTGTTGGAAATTGCAGTGGTTTAAAAGTGGTGTTGGCAATTGCAATGTTTTATATTTGGTTCTAGTTATTTCAATGGTTTATATTTGGTGTTGGTAATTGTGGTTATGCTATTATAATTTCTTTTAGTAATATATGTGGTTTAAAATGGTGTCGAAAATTACAATGGTTTATATTTTCTATTGGTAATTTCAATGGTTTATATTTGTTGTTGGTCATTGGTTTATAGTTTCTATTGGAAATTTCAATTGGTTTTGGGAATTGATATGGTTTATATTTTCTGTTTTTAATTGCAGTGGTATCTATCTAGATTTGGTAAGCGGATGAATATATTTTTTCACATTTTTGGGGATATAAAACATGATCTGTAGTAGGAATATTATGTCCTTGTGAGGGAAAATACTTTCTTCAAAGGATTTTTTTGGTTTTCCTGTTATAGTAGATGATGATAAATGCAATTGGTAAGTGGATGAATAATTATGTTAACATTTTCAGGATAACAAACATGATATTCACTACTATCACTTTAACAGTGGCATATAACACATTTTCAATTTATTGAAATGGTATCCCAATCCCAATCCATTACAACCTCATTGACTATGAAATATTACAATCTATAAATGCTTCAATTGATTCATTATAGTGTGAAAACCATCTACCATCAAATGTTCTCTAAAACTATATGGCCTCTTCTAATGTTATTCCAGTCTACCTTCAATGTCGAAGCTCCAATTTTGTTGATAGGTCTTCCTGCAACATAAAAACAGGAAAATTACAATAGTAAAAGAAATGAGTGCTGATAAAAAAATACATTTAAAAAGGTTTTTATAGATTCAACACCAAATTCGGATTTGGTTTGCGCTGCAATTCCTTATATAAAAACATAAAGTCTATCAAATACCACATTAAAAATAGAAAGCTACTCTTATAAATGAAATACATCATAAAATGAGATCATACTATCATCATAGCAGTAGACTTTTTCTTCCATTCTCTAAAAATCTTTTCATCATATATTCCCCTTTCCTATTTGGATTCTTTTTAAAATAATCCTTTATTAAAAGTTTTTATGAACTATCATGACCATTAACTCTTTCTGATGATGTATTCATAATACTCAACTCTTTTGTAAAATTACTAAAATTATAAAATGAAATTTCATAGCCCGTATCTTTCTCACAAGCTATGGTAATTAACAACATTCCAATTTGTGCTAAATCTTTGTATTGTTTTTCTATAACTGATTTCCCAATAGCAAGTACTTCAACCAAAGATCCTTTGAACATCACAATCCTTCTGACCAATAAGTTCCATCTCCCCAAAATATATTTGTCAGGTATTTCTATCACATCAAGACACTCATAAATTTTTAAAACATGACTACAAAGGTACCCAAATGACTCAAACTTTAGACAAGAACATTAAACATCTTCATTGTAAGCTTCATATGATACATAAAATTGGTCTTCACAGACAACCATTACAATAATATAAATGAATTGAACTAAAATTTCAATACATGATATCAAAAAATGAGCACCAATGAATTGATATTCATGTTGGAATAAATCAATGGATAAGACATCAGATTATATTTTTAATGGTTTGGAGGGTTTTAAACATTTATACATCCCACTTTAATGGTTGTTATTGCAAAATAAATTTCATTGTTGATAGTTTTTAAATAGATATACTAACCACTTTAATGGTGGTTTTTTTATTCGTATCAATATTTCATTATTTGTTTTTTTGTTATAATTGATGTTGGTAATTGTAACTGTTTATAATTGGTGTTGGTAATTTCAATTGATGTTAGTAATTGAAATGGTTTATAATCGGTGTTGGTAATTTCAATGGTTTATATTTAGTATTTTTAATTGCAATTGGTGTTGGTAAATCAATGGTTTATATTTGGTGTTGGTAATTGCAATGGTTTCTATTTGGATTTGGTAATTTCAATGGATCATATTTGGTTTTCTAAAATGCTATGGGTTAAACTTGGTTTTGGTAATAGCAATTGGTAATTTCAATGTGGTTTAATTTGGTTTTGGAAAATGCAATGGTAATATTATATCCTTGTGAGGGGAAAAATTTTCTTCTCAAGTGATTTATTTGGTTTTTTTGTTATAGTTGGTGATGATAATTGCAATTAGTATGTGGATGAATAGTTATTTTCACATTTTCAAGTCAACAAACATGTTCTTCACTGCTATCACTTTAAATGTCATGACCCCCTCCCACCAAAGATGCCCCTCCTGAGCTGGAAATGATGAAGGGGAGATAATGACCCCCGAGTCCCGCCTCCAGTAGGCCCCAGGTTGGCGACTAGCACCAAGGGTATGAGTTTTCACAAATATGGGAGGCATTACCCTTTTATTATTTTAAGATCGGGAAATAGGACAAGTCAACCACCAAAAAGGAAAAGAACAAGTGTATAGAAATAAACCCAACCCAAGCCCACATGCATGTTTAAACAATTTAATAACAAGGTGCAAGTACAAGAAATCTCAAAGTACAATACCAAAAGAAACAAATGTACAACAACAACAACAACTCCAACTGTCCGACTAGTAGGGTCCCGCACGACCCTGGTAGTCCTCCTGGAAACCTGAAAGTAAACGTAGGGTGAGCATACAAGTATACTCTGTAGGGAAACCTAAAGCTCTCGTGCACAAGTGGGGAGACATCCGAATGTCCCGTGAGAACAACAGAAGAAACCTAGCAAGGAATTCTATCCATCCAACCTCACCAGCCACACTCACCAAAAACACAATCACAACAGGTAGTAGTATATAGGAACAAGAGTATTGGGTACCCCGCACCATTTCCCAGTAGTTAGCTGCTCTTCCTAACGGGGAACGTCCTGACGCTGCCACACTCTCTCCGCCCGCACACACCTGGGCCTCACAACCACGTATCCCGCCCGCACACACCTGGGCCTCACAACTACATATCCCGCCCGCACACACCTGGGCATTACAACCACGTATCCCGCCCGCACACACCTGGGCCTCACAACCACGTATCCCCCCCACACACACCAGGGCCTCAAAACCACGTATCCCGCCCGCACACACCTGAGCCTCATCCTGAAGATTCTTGGGAAACAGTAGAACCTGCCTGAAGAGTCTTGGGCTAAAACCATCCCAATCAAAACCTACCCGAAGAGTCTTAGGTGTAAGGTCGCCTCAAGACATCACAGCCTAGGGGAGAAGGAGCAGGAAGGAGCTAGTAACTAAGGGAAAACACCCTCTCTCATGAGATGGGAGTGTTCGGCACTAAGTGCTCCACATGGGTGGGGTGCGATAGAACACAAAATATACAGATATATATGTATACCAAACACACAGCCCAACCTATGGCTTCTAAACATAGAAACTGAGCACATGCCTCGACACTGCTACTACGAAGCATGCATACAACAAACAACCCCAACCCCATTTAGGTTTTCATGTTTCAATAGAATTAGTTTAGTTAGTTCCTTAACTACTGGGAAACTATCCACAACCAACCACATCAATCGTTCGTAAAACATATCCCTGCCATCCACAAATCAAGTTAGGAAAACACAAGAAACACAACCAAGTGCTTCTTATCAACCAACCAACCCATTGATTATTAATATCGTTCCATTACCATGAACCACCATTCATTAACTCTTCCACTTTTTATTTATTACAACCCATAGCCCATTCACATTCAAACCCATCCCTGCAGCCCCGCTGCAAACCGCCATAACCACAACTGCACTGTACATCATCATCCCTTGATACAATTTATCACAGTCCCGCTGCCCGTCACCCACATAACATTCACACCATCCCAAAACCAAGACAATTATAGCCCCACTGCTCACCCGATCCACAACAACCCACACAACACCCCCATCACATGCCACATTACCAATCCAACACCCACATGTTCATTATTCCATTTTTGTTTAACCGGGGTGATCACACAAGAGTTCCAGATTTTAAATAGCCAACATTACGTGATTAACCAAATTCCACATTCCACAAGGTTCTATCCACAAAAACGATCTAAAAAGATTGGGCAACATTTAATTTCTCAATCAAAGGCCCCCAACGACCGTGATTTTCAGTAGGCATAAGCCTATTCATTTCACAACATAACAATAGGATAAACAAAGATAAACATCACAACTTCCCCATCCCCGTTCCTTAACCAGTTATTATCTTTATTTAAAGGTTCAACTGTTTCTCATGAAAACAAGAGGATACCCACCCCGCATGATGCACAATTTAGAGAGACGAAGGTAAGATCCCTACCTCAAGAGGTTCTGATCGCAATGCTCCCCCAGATCAACTTTAGAAGACGTCCATCGGCGTCCGTCACTTCCGTCGAGTCCTAGAAAAACCTCCTCAGGTGGAAGTTGGAAAGGAAAGTATGAAGGAAATACAACAGATCCAAGATTAGAAGTTCCGCCTCGTCTTTATGATCTTGTGGCCGCTGACGGATCGTAAATCGGAGCTCGGACGAAGAATTTATGGAAGAAAGAGCCTTTGAGTCTCTTGGGAGAACTCTGCTCAGAGGAAAGGGTAGGAGAGGGGTTAGTTGAAAAGCAGGGGACCCCTCCTTTTATAGGCAAGAAAAGAAAAATTACACGGTGTGTACTTTATAGTACACGGCGTGTACTCGTTTATTTTACACAGTTTCCACGTGGCTTCCAACACGGCTTCGTGGCCATTGACTGGTCAACACACAGTTTGAGGGTAACGCATACACGAGGAAGGACTACACGGCGTGTAGTTTGGGCACACAGCGTGTACCAATTTATTTCACATGGCAAGGACACGAGTCCAACACTGCACACGACCGTTGACTGGTAACGCGTACGCGGGGAAGGACTACACAGCGTGTTGTTTGGGCACACGACGTGTACCCATTTATTTCACACGGCAAGGACACAGCTCCGACATGAGGTATACCCGGCAAGCGGGTACACGGCGTGTACTCAAACTACACGGCGTGTAGTTTAAAAATTCTGGAAAGTGTTGGAAAAGTCCATTTTACCCTCCAGAACACTTCTTGGCCTTCTTTTTGACAAAGGAATGGGCCAGAGAGGTCTGGGCCATTACAGCAGATACCTATTAAAACATTCTCGTCCCTGAGAATTCAAAAACCAACCCAGAGGAACCCAACAAGATACCTCTTAGGGTCCTCGTTATAGCAGGAACCCAACCAACAACCCTAATCATATGTGTTAGGAATTCTTTCTCCTATGTCGAGATATTATCCGCTTTAGGTTGCACTGAATCACCTGCATGGGTTTAATCGCATCCTCATTAATGCGTCTCGATTAAGAATTGGGTCTTCCCACTTTTATACATTAGGATTTTTCAACTCGCACTACCCCCAACACCACATAACCAACACACTGCCCGAACACGTGGTTTTGGGAAATTCCTTCTCCTATGTCGAGATATTATCCGCTTTAGGCGACACTGACTCGCCCGCACAGGTTCAATCGCATCCGCATTAATGCGTCTCGATTCAGGGTCAGGTTTTTCCCTTTCCCCACACATCAAGACATGTTACACATTACCAGGGAACAAGGAAACAAAAGGTCTCACAACCGACAAGCCAATCATTCCATATATCAAAGTTAAAGAGTATAACATCAACACAAAGCTCAGAAGAACAAGGGAAAATACAAGTCAAAACAACTCCGGGTACTGAGCGCGAATCTGGGTCTCCCGCTCCCAAGTGCTCTCTTCGAGGCCTCCATGCCTCCACAACACATGAACCAACGGAATGGTTCTTCCACAGAGCACCTTCTCTTTATGACCCTCAATTCTGATTGGTCATTCCTCGAAGGTCGCATCATCTCCCATATCCAACTCTCCCTAGTTGATAACGTGAGAGTCATCATGTAAGTACCGACGAAGCTAGGAGACGTGGAAGACGTCATGAACCTTCTCCAACTGAGGTGGAAAGGCCAGCTGATATGCCACCTCGCCGACTCACCTCAGCACCTCAAAAGGTCCGATGAACCTAGGTGAGAGCTTTCTCCCTTTCCCAAACCTCCGCTGCCCCCTTCGAGGGGAAACCTTCAAGAACACATGATATCCCACCTCGAACTCCAAGGGCCTCCTCCGACGATCACCATAAGACTTCTGTCGGTCCTAAGCTGCTTTCATCCTCTCACGTACAAGCTGGACTTTCTCCGTGGCGCTCTGCACTACCTCTGGCCTAAGAGAACCTGTCTCACTAACCTCTTCCCAGAAAATGGGTGAACGACATGGCCTTCCATAAAAATCCTCAAACGGTGCCATGCCAATAGTAGAGTGGAAGCTGTTCTTGTAGGCAAACTCTACTAAAGGTAAGTGTCGTACCCATGATCCTACGAAATCCAGAACGCATGCTCGCAGCATGTCCTCCAACGTCTGGATAGTCCGCTTTGTCTGCCCATCGGTCTGGGGGTGGAAAGTAGTGCCAAGGTGTAGCTGGGTGCCAAAATCATGCTGTAACCCCCTCCAGACTCGTGAGGTAAACTGTAATGGCCCATACATCTCCGTCACATTACTTTGTCAAAAAGAAGGCCACGAAGCGTTCTGGAGGGTAAAATGGACTTTTCCCACACTTTCTAGAATTTTGAAACTACACGCCGTGTAGTTTGAGTACACGCCATGTTCCCCCTTGCCGGGTATACCCCGGGTTGGTGCCGTGTCTTTTCCGTGTAAAATAAGTGGGTACACGCCGTGTGTCCAGTACTACACGCCGTGTAGTCCTTCCCCGCGTACACGTTACCAGTCAGTGGTCGTGTACCATGTTGGAGCCGTGTCCTTTCTGTGTGAAATAAATGGGTACACGTCGTGTGCCCAAACTACACGCCGTGTAGTCCTTCCCCACGTATGCGTTACCCTCAAACCATGTGTTGACCAGTCAACGGCTGCGGAGCCGTGTTGGAAGCCGTGTGGAGACCGTGTAAAATAACCGAGTACACGCCATGTACCATAAAGTACATGCCATGTAATTTTTCTTTTCTTGCCTATAAAAGGAGGGGTCCCCTCCTCCCTTTCAACTCACCCCTCTCCCCCCCTTTCCTCTGAGCAGAGTTCTCCCAAGCGACTCGAAGGCTCTTTCTTCCATAACTTCTTCGTCCGAGCTCCGATTTACGATCCTTCAGCGGCCACGGGATCGTAACGACGAGGCATAACTTCTATGATTGGATCTGTTGTCTTTCCTTCGGCCTTTCCTTTCCAACTTCCACCTGAGGAGGTTTTTCTGGGACTCGATAGAAGTGACGGACGCCGATAGACGTCTTCTAAAGTTGATCTGGGGGAGCATTGCGATCAGAACCTATTGAGGTAGGGATCTTACCTTTGTCTCTCTAAATTATGCATCATGCGGGGTGGGTATCCTCTTGTTTTCATGAGAAACAGTTGAACCTTTAAATAAAGATAATAACTGGTTAAAGAACGGGGGTGGGGAAGTTGTGATGTTTATCTTTGTTTATCCTATTGTTATGTTGTGAAATGAATAGGCTTATGCCTACTGAAAATCATGGTCATTAGGGGCCTTTTCTTGCACAATTAAATGTTTCTCTATCTTTTTAGACTGTTTTTGTTGATGGAACCTTGTGGAATTTGGAATTTGGTTAATCATGTATAGTTGGCTGTTTAAAATCTAGAACCCTTGTGTGATCACCCCGATTAAACAAAAATGGAATAATGAACATGTGGGTGTTGGCTTGGTAACGTGGAATGTGACGGGGGTGTTTTGTGGGTTTTTGTGGATTGGGTGAGCAGTAGGGCTATGGTTGGCTTGGTTGTGGGATGGTGTGAATGTTATGTGGGTGACGGGCAGCAGAGCTGTAATAAATTGTATCAAGGGATGATGATGTACGATGCGGTTGTGGTTATGGCGGTTGGCATCGGGGCTGCAGGGATGGGTTTGAATGTGAACGGACTATGGGTTATGAATAATAAATAAAAAGTGGAAGATTTAATGAATGGTGGGTCATGGTAATGGAACGAGATTAATAATCAATGGGTTGGTTGGTTGATAAGAAGGAATTGGTTGTGTTGCTTTTGTTTTCCTAACTTGATTTGTGGATGGCAGGGATATGTTTTACGAACGATCGATGTGGTTGGTTGTGGATAACTGCCTAGTAGTTAAGGAACTAAATAAACTAATTCTGCTGAAACGTGAAAACCTAAATGGGGTTGGGGTTGTTTTTTGTATGCATGCTTCGTAGTAGCAGTGCCGAGGCATGTGCTCAGTTTCTCTGTTTATAATCCATAGGTAGGGTTGTGTGTTTGGTATACATATATATATCTGTATCTTTTGTGTTTTATCGCACCCCACCCATGTTGAGCACTTAGTGCCGAACACTCCCATCTCATGGGAGAGGGTGTTTTTCCTTAGTTACTAGCTCCTTCCTGCTCCTTCTCGCCTAGGCTGTGATGGCTTGAGGTGACCTTACACCTAAGACTCTTTGGGTAGGTTTCGATTGGGGTGGTTTTAGCCCAAGACTCTTTGGGCTGGTTCTACTGTTTCCCAAGAATCTTCGGGATGAGGCCCAGGTGTGTGCGGGCAAGATACGTGGTTGTGAGGCCCAGGTGTGTGCGGGCGGGATACGTGGTTGTGAGGCCGAGGTGTGTGCGGGCATGATACGTGGTTGCGAGGCCCAGGTGTGTGCGTGCGGGATGTGTGGTTTGTGAGGCCCAGGTGTGTGCGGGCGGGGAGAGTGTGGCAGCATCAGGACGTTCGCCGTTAGGAAGAGCAACTAACTACTTGGAAATGGTGCGGGGTACCCTATACTCTTGTTCTTATATACTACTACCTATTGTGATTGTGTTTTTGGTGAGTGTGGCTGGTGAGGTTGGGTGGATAGAATTCCTTGCTAGGTTTCTTCTGTTGTTCTCACAGGACATTAGGATGTCTCCCCACTTGTGCACGAGAGATTTAGGTTTCCCTACTGAGTATACTTGTATGATCACCCGATGTTTACTTTCAGGTTTCCAGGAGGACTACCAGGGCCGTGCGGGACCCTACTAGTCGGACAGTTGGAGTTGTTGCTGTTGTTGTACACTTGTTTCTTTTGGTATTGTACTTTGAGCTTTCTTGTACTTGAACCTTTTTATAAAATTGTTTAAACATGCATGTCGTCTTGGTTTGGGTTTATTTCTATACACTTTTTCTTTTCCTTTTTGGTGGTTGACTTGTCTTATTTCCCGATCTTAAAATAATAAAAGGGTAATTCCTCCCATATTTGTGAAAACTCATACCCTTGGTGATAGTCTCCAACCCGGAGCCTACTAGAGGCGGGACTCAGGGGTCATTATCTCCCTTTCACCATTGCTAGCTCAGGTGGGGCATCTTTGGTGGGAGGGGGTCGTGACAGAATGGTATCAAAGGTGAAGGTTGAGAGATAGGATGGAGTCTGGAGTTAGGCACAGTGAGGATTGCATGGGATGGTATGGAAACAGTGTTAGTTAATCTTGAGCGTGGCATAGGCCAGTGAAGACCGGCTAGGACATGGGATTTTAGGGCCCCCCATGATCTGATGCAAGGACTCTGAGCCTACCGAACGACCAAGTGAGACTACATTGATTGTAGGGTAGAGACCCTAGGGAAGGTACATGCATCATCATGATTGTGTTTCACTTGATTTGGGTGTTCTGGGAAAGAAATTGAAATAAATGATAAAATAAAACCTTGAGAAATTTCCTTACTACTTGGGCTTAGGCGATCTCTGTTTACCGTATAGCTATGGCACCTGGACGTCATCCCCGGGTGGATCAGACAACCGAGGCCCAACAGATTCAGGCGGTCGATTAGTTGAGGATTGACTAAGAGGAGGAAGATAGCCAGTGGCAAAAGACTCTTCGTTCTTTCCAGCGGCAGACCCTCAAGAAGTACGAGGGTAGTACTTCGGATACGGAGATGGAGGGGTGTCTTGAGGAGCTAGGGATCGCTTTTACCTTGATCTGTGCTCCGAGGGAGTACTGGGTTCCCCTAGCAGTCAGTCAGCTGGGAGGCATGGCGTGACAGTGGTGGATGCTCTACCTCGGAGAGAGGATAGAGGTAGAGGTTTCATGGGATGACTTTGAGAAGGAATTCCGAGAGGAATTCCATTCTTCCATGATCAAGGCAGAGAAGTGGCACGAGTTACTCTCCCTTTAGCAGGGGAGTATGTCAGTATGAGAGTTGGGGATCAGTTTTAAGGATCTCTTGTACTTTTCTCCAGATCTCTTTCCGGATGAGGAGTCTCGGGCGAGACGTTTGGAGGAGGTGGTTCGTCCTTCGCTCCCGTATGATGTTACCCCCTTCACCCTTCCGACGTACTTGGCGGTACAAAAGAAGGAAGAGGTTGTAGATAGGATTCACTCATTGGGAGGTGCACCATGAGAGGGGATCCAGCCGGGCTCGTTGAAGGGGAAGGCAGTCAGCAGCAGGTCTCCTGTGACGGGACCTTCCAGGTTCAGGCTAGTGGGGAGCAGGCCCCAACAGTTCCATTTCAGATCTTCGGGACATCGTCCCTTTTTCACGAGCCCATGACCAAAGTGTTTTTCATGTGGAGGTTTCAGGTACGTTCAGAGTCGGTACTCGACCCAAGATCAGTATGGTGGAGGTGGGAAGGTTCAGCGCCCACCTCAACAGCACCAGTTGCCGGTGAGGCCCTTCCAGCAGCAGCAGGACCATGCTCCTATGGGGGCAGAATTTGTAGGAGGAGGCCGACCTCAGGGTTCTCCTCAGGGACCTTGAACAGGGCATGTTTAGGGAGGTGGAAGACATCATAGAGGCAGAGGATCTGGGCGTGGACAGTTGCACACATCAGAGTTGACAACTCCAGCATGACCAGAGGTGGTGCGAGGTACGATTTGTTTGTTCAACACTCTTGTTTATGCTTTGTTCGATTCGGGAGCTTCGCACTCCTTTGTTGCACCTAGTCTAGCCCATGCTTTGGGACTAGACTTAGAGAGACTTTCCGTACCACTGGTGTTGAGTACACCAGTTGGAGGCCAGACCAGCGTATCTTGTGTTTTCTAGGGATGTGGGCTGACGTTGGGACCACATCGATCTAGTGGGGACCTTCTTCTATTACAGATGCATCCATACGATGTCATCCTATGCATCAACTCGTTGTTTTATGTTAATTCCATTATCAAATGCTTCTAGAGAAGAGTTGTGTTCTCTGACGTGGACGGGAAGCATGTAGCTTTTGTTGGCGAGAGGATCTATCAGGTGGGAATCCGGCGTCTGGAGCCTCTCCTTTCCTTGTTAGACGAGTTATCAGTGGTTCCAGCTGATATAGAGATGATGGATGTCCCGGAGGTTGTTGGGGAGTTCCTCGATGTTTTTCCTAAGGAGGTTGTGACTCTACCCCCCCGACGCGACGTTGAGTTAGGGATAGACTTACAGCCTGGTGCCCGTCCTATTTCGATGGTCCCTTATCAGATGGCACCTTCGGAGTTGCAGGAGTTGCGGATTCAGATTGATGATCTGATGGAGAAAGGTTTTTTTCGACCCAGCGTATCGCCATGGGGTGCTCCAGTTTTGTTCATGAAGAAGGAAGATGGTGGTCTGAGGCTATGCATAGACTACCGAAGGTTGAACCAGGTAACGGTCAAGAACCGCTACCCCCTTCCAAGGATATATGATCTCTTCGACCAACAGAGGGGAGCAGGTTGGTTTTCCAAGATTGATCTATGATCTGGATATCATCAGCTGAGGGTAAAGGACAGTGAAATCTCAAAGATGGCTTTCAGGTGCAGGTATGGGCACTTTGAGTTTGTAGTAATGCCATTTGGAGTTACGAATGCACCGGATGTGTTCATGGGACTTATGAACTTTGTCTTCTGAGAGTTTCTAGACCGGTTCATCGTTGTGTTTATCGATGAAATCCTGATCTACTCAAGATCAGAGGAGGAGCATGTTGAGCATCTCAGGGTAGTCTTGGAAGTCCTTTGACACCACCAGCTTTATGGGAAATTATCTAAGTGTAAGTTTTTGATGCAATAATTACACTTCCTTGGGCACGTGGTGTCTCATCATGGAGTGTCAGTGGACCTGTCGAAGTTGGAGGCACTTGTTTCTTGGGCAGCACCCAAGAGCATGGTAGAAGTTCGTAGTTTCCTGGGGTTAGCAGGTTACTATCAGAGGTTCATTTCGGACTTCTCTCGAGTTGCTGCTCCATTGACAGCTTTGACTAGGAATAACCAGGTCTTCCTATGGAGCGAGCAATGCCAGAAGGCTTTCGACTACCTGAAGGAGAAGTTGGTCAGTGCTCCCGTACTCAGGTTTCCAGAGGAAGGGTTGTTGTATGAGGTGTTTTGTGATGCTTCTGGCCTTGGTATGGGGTGCATGATAATGTAGAAGAAGGGAGTGATCTGTTATGGGTCTAGGTATTTATGCCCTCACGAGCGTAATTATGCCACCCATGACCTAGAGCTTGCAGCAGTAGTGTCTGCACTGAATTTGTGGCGACATTACCTCTTTGGGGAGCACTTTGTGGTCTTCTTAGATCACAAGAGACTGCGTTAAATCTTCTCCCAGCGTGACCTGAACCTGCGGCAACAGAGATGGGTCGATTTTCTCCAAGACTATGACTTTGAGATCTCTTACACTGAAGGTAAGGGCAACGTTGTGGCTGATGCCCTGAGCAGGAAGTCACATAAGAAAGTGGTTCGGGAATCCACTGATGCTTGGAAGGCGATGAGAGAGTTGGCTGCCTTGCACTTGGATTCCAGGGTAGAAGATGTTAGAGGCTGTTTGTTCTAGATGACGGTGCAGTCCTCCTTGTTGCAGCAGGTGGAAGAGTCTCAGTGGGGGGACTCTGAGGCAGAAGTGATGAGAGATCGTGTCGATCAGGGGAATGCTCCAGAAGGATGGTTAGAGGATAGCCGACATCAGATTCTTTTCCATGTAAGGTTGTTTGTCCTGGAGACAATGCGCGAGGGAGTTCTCCGTGAGTTCCATAGCTCAGCCTTGGAGGTACATCCAGGAGTTTCAAAAATGTAACAAGGCCTGAGGGAACAGTTTTTGTGGCCCGGGGTGAAACGGGAAGTGACAGAGTTTGTTGTTAAATGCCTAGTGTGTCAGCAAGTGAAGGCTGAACACCGTGTTCCCAATGGTTTGTTTCATCCTTTAGATGTCCCCGAGTGGAAGTGGGATGACATCTCAATGGACTTCGTCACAGGACTACCCAGAGCTCAGGGTGGTTATGATGCTATCTGGGTAGTGGTGGATCGACTAACGAAATCAGCCACTTCTTAGCAATTAAGGAGTCGAGCCCGGTGAGTACCTTAGCACAAAGGTACGTAGACGAGGTGGTGCGTTTTCATGGAGTTCCAAAGACCATCGTCTCAGATCGGGATACTCGGTTCACCTCACGAGTCTGGAGGGGGTTACAACATGCTTTTGGCACCCAGCTATGCCTTAGCACTACTTTCCACCCCCAGACCGATGGGCAGACAGAGCAGAATATCCAGACATTGGAGGACATGCGACAATCATGAGTTATGGATTTCAGAGGATCATGGGTATGACACTTGCCTTTAGTAGAGTTTGCCTACAACAATATCTTCTACGCTACTATTGGCATGGAACCGTTTGAGTATTTGTATGGAAGGCCATGTCGTTCACCCATTTGCTGGGCAGAGGTTGGTGAGACAGGTTCTCTTGGGCCAGAGGTAGTGCAGAGCACCACAGAGAAAGTCCAGCTTGTACGTGAGAGGATGAAAGTGGATGAGGACCGACCGAAGTCTTATGCTGATCGTCAGAGGAGGCCCTTGGAGTTCGAGGTGGGAGATCATGTGTTCTTGAAGGTTTCCCCTCGATGGGGGCAGTGGAGGTTTGGGAAAGGGAGAAAGCTCTCACCTAGGTTCATCGGACCTTTTGAGGTGCTGAGGCGAGTCGGCGAGGTGGCATATCAGCTGGCCTTGCCACCTCAGTTGGAGAAGTTTCATGACATCTTCCACGTCTCCCAACTTCGTCGGTACTTACACGACGACTCTCACGTTATCGATTGGGGAGCGTTAGATATGGGAGATGATGCGACCTCCGAGGAACGACCAGTCAGAATCGAGGATCGTAAAGAGAAGGTGCTCCATGGATGAACCATTCTGTTGGTTTGTGTGTTTTTGAGGCATGGAAGACTCGAGGAGAGCACTTGGGAGCGGGAGACCTAGATGCACACTCAGTACCCGGAGTTGTTTTGACTTGTGTTTTCCCTTGTTCTTCTGAGCTTTATGTTGATGTTATACTCTGTACCTTTGATATATGGAATGATTGGCTTGTCGGTTGTGAGACCTTTTATTTCCTTGTTCCCTGGTAATGTGTAACATGTCCGGATGTGTGGGGAAAGGAAAAAACCTGACCCTTAATCGATACACATTAATGCAGATGTGATTGAACCCGTGCGGATGAGTCAGTGCCACCTAAAGCGGATAATATCTCGACATAAGAGAAGAAATTTCCCAAAACCACGTGTCCGGGCAGTGTGATGGTTGTGTGGTGTTGGGGGTAGCGCGAGTTAAAAAATCCTAATGTATGAAAGTGGGAAGACTCATTTCTTAATCGAGACACATTAATGAGGATGCGATTAAACCCGTGCAGGCGAGTCAGTTCCGCCTAAAGCGGATAATATCTCGACATAGGAGAAGGAATTCCTAACACATATGATTAGGGTTGTTGGTTGGGTTCCTATTATAACGAGGACCCTAATAGGTATCTTGTTGGGTTTCTCTGGGCTGGTTTTTGAATTCTTGGGGACGAGAATGTTTTAAGAGGTATCTAATGTAATGGCCTGGACCTCTCCGGCCCATTCCTTTGTAAAAAAGAAGGCCAAGAAGTGTTCTGAAGGGTAAAATGGACTTTTCCCACACTTTCCAGAATTTTTAAACTACACGCCATGTAGTTTGAGTACACACCGTGTACCCCCTTGCCGGGTATACCCCTTGTTGGAGCCGTGTCTTTTCCGTGTGAAATAAGTGGGTACACTCCGTGTGTCCAGTACTACACGTCGTGTAGTCCTTCCCCGCGTATGCGTTACCAGTCAACGACCGTGTACCGTGTTGGAGTTGTGTCCTTTCCGTGTGAAATAAATGGGTACACGCCGTGTGTCCAAACTACACGCCGTGTAGTCCTTCCCCGCGTATGCGTTGCCCTCAAACCGTGTGTTGACCATTCAACGGCCATGGAGCCGTGTTGGAAGCCGCATGAAGACAGTGTAAAATAACCAAGTACATGCCGTGTACCATAAAGTACACGCCGTGTACTTTTTCTTTTCTCACCTATAAAAGGAGGGGTCCCCTCCTCCTTTTCAACTCACCCCTCTCCTCCCCTTTCCTCTGAGCAGATTTCTCCCAAGAGACTCGAAGGCTCTTTCTTCCATAACTTCTTCGTCCGACCTCCGATTTATGATCCGTCAGCGGCCATGGGATCGTAATGACGAGGCAAAACATCTATGCTTGGATCCTTTGTATTTCCTTCTGCCTTTCCTTTCCAACTTCCACCCGAGGAGGTTTTGTCGGGACTCGACAGAAGTGACAGATGCTGACAGATGTCTTCTAAAGTTGATCCGGGGGAGTGTTGCGATCAGAACCTGTTGAGGTAGGGATCTTACCTTCATCTCTCTAAATTGTGCATCATGTGGGGTGGGCATCCTCTTTTTTTCATGAGAAACAGTTGAACCTTTAAATAAAGATAACAACTGGTTAAAGAACGAGGATGGGGCAGTTGTGATGTTTATCTTTGTTTATCCTATTGTTATGTTGTGAAATTAATAGGCTTATGTCTACTGAAAATCACGGTCGTTGGGGCCTTTGCTTGTGCAATTAAATGTTGCCCTATCTTTTTAGACAATTTTTGTGGATGGAACCTTGTGTAATGTGGAATTTGGTTAATCACATAAAGTTGGCTGTTTAAAATATGTAACCCTTGTGTGACCACCCCGGTTAAACAAAAATGGAATAATGAACATGTGGGTGTTGTCTTGGTAACGTGGCATGTGATGGGGGTGTTTTGTGGGTTGTTGTGGATCGGGTGAGCAGCGGGGCTACAATTGGATTGTTTGTGGGATGGTGTGAATGTTATGTTGGTGACGGGCAGCGGGGCTATGATAAATTGTATCAAGGGATGATGATGTACGGTGCGGTTGTGGTTATGGCGGTTGGAAGTAGGGATGCAGTGATGGGTTTGAATATGAACGGACTATGGGTTGTGAATAATAAATAAAAATTGGAAGAGTTAATGAATGGTGGGTCATGGTAATGGAACGAGATTAATAATCAGTGGGTTGGTTGGTTGATAAGAAGGACTTGGTTGTGTTTCTTGTGTTTTCCTAACTTGATTTTTGGATGGAAGGGATATGTTTTACGAACAATCTATGTGGTTGGTTGTGGATAGTTGCCCAGTAGTTAAGGAACTAAATAAACTAATTTTGCTGAAACGTGAAAACCTAAATGGGGTTGGGGTTGTTTGTTGTATGCATACTTCGTAGTAGAAGTGTCGTGGAATGTGCTCAGTTTCTCTGTTTAGAAGCCACAGGTTGGGATGTGTGTTTGGTATACATATATATATCTCTATCTTTTGTGTTTTATCGTACCCCACCCATGTTGAGAACTTAGTGTCGAACACTCCCATCCCATGGGAGAGGGTGTTTTCCCTTAGTTACTAGCTCCTTCCTGCTCCTTCTCCCCTAGGCTGTGATGGCTTGAGGCGACCTTACACCTAAGACTCTTTGGTTAGGTTTCGATTGGGGTGGTTTTAGTCCAATACTCTTCGGGCAGGTTCTACTGTTTCCCAAGAATCTTCGGGATGAGGCCCAGGTGTGTGCGGGCGGGATACGTGGTTGTGAGGCCTAGGTGTGTACGGGCAGGCTGTGTGGTTTGTGAGGCCCAGGTGTGTACGGGTGGGGAGAGTGTGGCATCATCATGACGTTCACCGTTAGGAAGAGCATCCAACTACTGGGAAATGGTGCGGGGTACCCAATATTGTTGTTCTTATATACTACTATATGTTGTGATTGTGTTTTTGGTGAGTGTGGCTGGTGAGGTTGGGTGGATAGAATTCCTTGCTAGGTTTTTTCTGTTGTTCTCATGGGACATTAGGATGTCTCCCCACTTGTGCACGAGAGATTTAGGTTTCCCTACTGAGTATACTTGTATGCTCACCCTACGTTTACTTTCAGATTTCCAGGAGGACTACCAGGGCCGTGCGGGACCCTACTAGTCGGACAGTTGGAGTTGTTGCTATTGCTATACACTTGTTTCTTTTGGTATTGTACTTTGAGCTTTCTTGTACTGACACCTTTTTATGAAATTGTTTAAACATGCATGTGGGCTTGGTTTGGGTTTATTTCTATACACTTGTTCTTTTCCTTTTTGGTGGTTGAGTTTTCCTATTTCCTGGTCTTAAAATAATAAAAGGGTATTGCCTCCCATATTTGTGAAAACTCATACCCTTGGTGCTAGTCACCAACCCGGGGCCTACTGGAGGCGGGACTCGGGGGTCATTATCTCCCTTTCACTATTGCCAACTTAGGAGGGGCATCTTTGGTGGGAGGGGGTCGTGACATAAACCGAGTATCCCGATATGAGACGATGGTCTTTTGAACTCCATGAAAACGCACCACCTCGTCTTCGCACCTCTGTGCTAAGATACTCACCGGGCCCGACTCCTTAATTGCTAAGAAGTGGGCTGATTTCGTCAGTCGATCCACCAATACCAAGATAACATCATAACCACCCTGAGCTCTGGGTAGTCCTGTGACGAAGTCCATTGATATGTCATCCCACTTCCACTCGGGGACATCTAAAGGATGCAGCAAACCACTGGGAACACGGTGTTCAACCTTCACTTGCTGACACACTAGGCATTTAGCCACAAACTCCGCCACTGTCTGTTTCACCCTGGGCCACCAAAACTATTCCCTCAGGCCTTGGTACATTTTTGAAACTCCTGGATGTACCGCCAAGGATGAGCTATGGAACTCATGGAGAATTCCTCATGCATTGTCCCCAGGACAAACAACCTTCCATGGAAAAGCATCCAATGTCGACTGTCCTCTGACCATCTTTCTAGAGTGTTCCCCAGATTGACATGATCCCGCATCACTTCTGCCTCGGAGTCACCCCACTAAGACTCTTCCACCTGCTACAACAAGGAGTACTGCACCATCATCTGAAACAAACAGCCTCTAACACCTTCTACCCTGGCTTCCAAGTGAAAGGCAGCCAACTCTCCCATCGCCTTCCAAGCATCAGTGGATTCCCAAACCACTTCCTTATGCGACTTCCTACTCAGGTCATCAGCCACAATGTTGCCCTTACCTTTAGTGTAAGAGATCTCAAAGTCATAGTCTTGGAGAAACTCGACCCATCTCCGCTACCGCAGGTTCAGGTCACGCTGGGAGAAGATATAACATAGGCTCTTATGATCTGAGAAGACCTAAAAGCGCTCCCCAAAGAGGTAATGTCACCAAAACAACAGTGAAAACACTACTGCTGCAAGCTCTAGGTCATGGGTGGAATATTTATGCTCCTGAGGGAATAACTACCTAGAACCATAACAGATCACTCCCTTCTTCTGCATCAGCACGCACCCCAGACCAAGGCCAGAAGCATCACAAAACACCTCACACAACAACCCTTCCTCTGGAAACCTGAGTACGGGAGAACTGACCAACTTCTCCTTCAGGTAGTCGAAAGCCTTCTGGCATTGCTCACTCCATAGGAAGACCTGGTTCTTCCTAGTCAAAGATTTTAATGGAGCAGCAACTCGAGAGAAGTCCGAAACGAACCTCCAATAGTAACCTGATAACCCCAGGAAACTACGAACTTCTACCACACTCTTGGGTGCTTCCCAATAAACAACTGCCTCCACCTTCAACGGGTCCACTGACACTCCATGCTGAGACACCACGTGCCCAAGGAAGTGTACTTCTTGCGTCAAGAACTTACACTTCGACAATTTCCCATAAAGCTGGTGGTGTCAAACGACTTCCAAGACTTACCAGAGATGATCAACGTGTTCCTCCTCTGATCTTGAGTAGATCGGGATGTCATCGATAAACACAATGAAGAACCGGTCTAGAAAATCTCAGAAGACAAAGTTCATAAGTCCCATGAACACAACCGGTGCATGCATAACTCCAAACGACATTACTACAAACTTGAAGTTCCCATACCTGCACTTGAAAGCCGTCTTCGAGATGTGACTGTCCTTTACCCTCAGCTAATGATATCCAGATAGTAGATCAATCTTGGAAATCCAACCTACTCCCCTCAGTTGGTCGAAGAGATCATCTATCCTTGGAAGGGGGTAGCGGTTCTTGACCGTTACCTAGTTCAACCTTCGGTAGTCTATGCATAGCCTGAGACCACCATCTGCATTCTTCACGAACAAAACTGGAGAACCCCATGGCGATATGCTGGGTCAAACAAAACCTTTCTCCATCAGATCATCAATCTGAATCCGCAACTCCCGCAACTCCGAAGGTGCCACAAGATAATGGGCCATCAAAATTGGATGGGCACCAGGCTGTAAGTCTATCCCGAACTCAACGTCACGTCAGGGGGGGGGGGGGGTAGAGTCACAACCTCCTCAAGAAAAACATCAAGGAACTCCCCAACAAACTCCGGAACATCCATCATCTCTGTATTAGCTGGAACCATTGATAACCCGCCTAACAAGGAAAAGAGAAGCTCTAGACGCCAGATTTCCACCTGATAGCTCCTCTCACCAACAAAAACTACACGCTGCCCGTCCACATCGGAGAACATGACTCTTCTCCGGAAGCAGTCGATAACGGAACTAATAGAAAACAACCAGTCGATGCCTAGGATGACATCATATGGCTGCATCTGTAACATAAGAAGGTCCCCACTAGATCTATGTGGTCCCAACGTCATCCCACATCCCCGGCAAACACAAGATACGCTGGTCTGACCTCCAACTGGTGTAATCAGTAACAGTGGTATGGAAAGTCTCTCTATGTCTAGTCCCAAAGTATGGGATAGACCAGGTGAAAAAAAGGAGTGCGAAGCTCCCAAATTGAACAAAGAAGAAACAAGAGTGCTGAACAAACAAATCGTACCTCGCACCACCTCTGGTCCTGCCGGAGCTGTCAACTCTGCTGCGTGCAACTGTCCACACCCAGCTCCTCTACCTCTCCGATGTCATCCACCTCCCCGACCATGCCCTGGTCTAGGTACCTGAGGAGCACCCTGAGGTTGGCCTCCTACTGCAAAGTCTTCCCTCGGAGGGTCATGGTCCTGCTGCTACTGGAAGGGCCTCACCGACAACTGGTGCTACTGAGGTGGGCGCTGAACCTGCCCACCTCCACCGTACTGATCTCGGGTCAGGCACCGACTCTTAATGTGCCTGAAACCTCCACAAGGAAAACACTTCGGTCCTGGGCTCGTGAAAAAGGGGCGAGGACCTGAAGATCTGAATTGGAACTGCTGGGGCCTGCTCCCCACTGGCCTGAACCTGGAAGGTCCCGTCGCAGGAGACCTGCTGCTGACTGCCTTCCCCTTCGACGAGCCCGGCTAGATCCCCTCTCGTGGTGCACCTCCCAATGAGTGAATCCTCTCTACAACCTCTTCCTTCTTCTGTACCTCCAAGTATGTCAGAAGGGTGAAGGGGGTGACAAAATACTGGAGCGAAGGACAAAACGCCTCCTCCAAACGTCTCGCCTGAGACTCCTCATACGGAATGAGATCCAGAGAAAAGCACAGGAGATCCTTGAACTTGATCCCCAACTCTCGTACTGACATACTCCCCTACTTAAGGGAGATTAACTCCTGCCGCTTCTCTTCCTTGATCATGGAAGAAAGGAATTACTCTCGGAATTCCTTCTCAAAGTCAGCCCATGGAACCCCTGCCTCTATCCTCTCTCTGAGGTAGAGCGTCCACCACTGTCGTGTCGTGCCTCTCAGCTGACTGACTACTAGGGGAACCCAATACTCCCTCGGAGCACAAATCAAGGTAAAAGTGATCCCTAGCTCCTCAAGCCACCCCTCCGTCTCTGTATTCGAATTACTACCCTCTTACTTCTTGAGGGTCTACCGCTGAAAAGAACGGAGATTCTTCTACCACTGGCTATCTTCCTCCTCTCGGTCAATCCTCAACTAATCGACCACCTGAAACTACTAGGTCTCGGCCGTCTGAGCCACTCGGGGACAACGTCCAGGTTCCATAGATGTACGGTAAACAGAGATCACCTAAGCCCAAGTAGTAAGGAAATTTATCAAGGTTTTATTTTATCATTTATTTAAATTTCTTTCCCGGAACACCCAAATCAAGTAAAACACAATCATGATGATGCATGTACCTTCCCTAGGGTATCTACCCTTCAATCAATGTAGTCTCACTTGGTCGTTCGGTAGGCTCAGAGTCCTTGCATCAGATCACAGGGGGCCCTAAAATCCCATGTCCTAACCAGTCTTCCCTGGCCTATGTCACGCACCAAGATTAACTAACACTGTTGCCCTACCATCTCATGCAATCCTCACTGTGCCTAACTCCAAACTCCATCCTATCTCTCAACCTTCACCTCTGATACCATTCTGTCATGACCCCCTCCCACCAAAGATGCCCCTCCTAAGCTGGAAATGGTGAAAGGGAGATAATGACCCCCTGAGTCCCACCTCCAGTAGGCCCCAGGTTTGTGACTAGAACCAAGGGTATGAGTTTTCACAAATATGGGAGGCATTACCATTTTATTATTTTAAGATCGGGAAATAGGACAAGTCAACCACCAAAGAGGAAAAGAACAAGTGTATAGAAATAAACCCAACCCAAGCCCACATGCATGTTTAAACAATTTTATTACAAGGTGAAAGTACAAGAAAGCTCAAAGTACAATACCAAAAGAAAAAAGTGTACAACAACAACAAAAAATCCAACTGTCCGACTAGTAGGGTCCCGCACGGCCCTAGTAGTCCTCCTGGAAACCTGAAAGTAAACGTAGGGTGAGCATATAAGTATACTCAGTAGGGAAACCTAAATCTCTCGTGCACAAGTGGGGAGACATCCTAATGTCCCATGAGAACAACATAAGAACCCTAGCAAGGAATTCTATCCACCCAACCTCACCAGCCACACTCACCAAAAAAATAATCACAATAGGTAGTAGTATATAAGAACAAGAGTATTGGGTACCCCGCACCATTTCCCAGTAGTTAGCTGCTCTTCCTAACGGCGAACATCCTGACGCTACAACACTCTCCCCACCCTCACACACCTGGGACTCACAACCACGTATCCCACCCGCACACACCTGGGTCTCACAACCACGTATCCCGCCCGCACACACCTGGGCCTCACAACCATGTATCCCGCCCACACACACCTCGACCTCACAACCACGTATCCCGCCCGCACACACCAGGGCCTCACAACCACATATCCCTCCCACACACACCTGGGCCTCACAACCACGTATCCCGCCCGCACACACCTGGGCCTCATCCCGAAGATTATTGGGAAACATTAGAACCTACCCGAAGAGTCTTGGGCTAAAAACATCCCAATCGAAACCTACCCAAAGAGTCTTAGGTGTAAGGTCGCCTCAAGCCATCACAGCCTAAGGGAGAAGGAGCATGAAGGAGCTAGTAACTAAGAAAAAACACCCTCTCCCATGAGATGGTAGTGTTCGACACTAAGTGCTCAACATGGGTGGGGTACGATAGAACACAAAAGATACAGATATATATATGTATACCAAACACACAGCCCAACCTATGGCTTCTAAATAGAGAAACTGAGCACATGCCTCAGTACTGCTACTATGAAGCATGCATACAACAAACAACCCCAACCCCATTTAGGTTTTCACGTTTCAGCAGAATTAGTTTATTTAGTTCCTTAACTACCGGGAAACTATCCACAACCAACCACATCGATCATTCGTAAAACATATCCCTGCCATCCACAAATCAAGTTAGGAAAACACAAGCAACACAACCAAGTGATTCTTATCAACCAACCAACCCATTGATTATTAATCCTGTTCCATTACCATGACCCACCATTCATTAACTCTTCCACTTTTTATTTATTACAACCCATAGCCCATTCACATTCAAAACCATCCCTACAGCCCCACTGCCAACCGCCATAACCACAACCACACCGTACATCATCATCCCTTGATACAATTTATCATAGCCCCGCTGCCCGTCACCCACATAACATTCACACCATCCCACAACCAAGCCAACTGTAGCCCCGCTGCTCACCCGATCCACAACAACCCACAAAACACCCCCATCACATGCCACGTTACCAAGCCAACACCCACATGTTCATTATTCCATTTTTGTTTAACTGGGGTGATCACACAAGGGTTCCAGATTTTAAACAGCCAACTTTATGTGATTAACCAAATTCCACATTCCACAAGGTTCCATCCACAAAAAACGGTCTAAAAATATAGGGCAATATTTAATTGCACAAGAAAAGTCCCCCAACGACTGTGATATTCAGTAGGCATAAGCCTATTCATTTCACAACATAACAATAGGATAAACAAAGATAAACAACACAACTTCCCCATCCCCGTTCTTTAACCAGTTATTATCTTTATTTAAAGGTTCAAATGTTTCTCATGAAAACAAGAGGATACCCACCCTGCAAGATGCATAATTTAGAGAGACGAAGGTAAGATCCCTACCTCAACAGGTTCTGATCACAACGCTCCCCCGGATCAACTTTAGAAGACGTCCGTCGGTGTCTGTCACTTTCGTCGAGTCCCGGAAAAACCTCCTCAGGTGGAAGTTGTAAAAGAAAGTCCAAAGGAAAGACAACATATCTAATCTTATAAGTTCCGCCTCATCGTTACGATCCCGTGGCCACTGATGGATCGTAAATCAGAGCTTGGACGAAGAATTTATGGAAGAAAGAGCCTTCGAGTCTCTTGGGAGAACTCTGCTCAGAGGAAAGGGGAGGAGAGGGGTGAGTTGAAAAGGAGGAGGGGACCCCTCCTTTTATAGGCGAGAAAAGAAAAAGTACACGGTGTGTACTTTATGGTACACAACGTGTACTCGGTTATTTTACACGGTCTCCACGTGGCTTCCAACACGGCTCTGCGGCCGTTGACTGGTCAACACACGGTTTGAGGGTAACACATAAGCGGGGAAGGACTACACAACATGTAGTTTGGTCACATGGCGTGTACCCATTTTTTTCACATGGTAAGGACACATCTCCACTGCGACACATGGATGTTGACTGGTAACGCGTACGCGGGGAAGGACTACACGGCGTGTAGTTTGGGCACACGACGTGTACCCATTTATTTCACACGGCAAGGACATGACTCCAACACAGGGTATACCCGGCAAGGGGGTACACGGTGTGTACTCAAACTACACGGAGTGTAGTTTCAAAATTCTAGAAAGTGTGGGAAAAGTCCATTTTACCCTTCAGAACACTTTTTGGCCTTCTTTTTGACAAAGGAATGGGTTGGAGAGGTCTGGGCCATTACATTAAGGATATTATCTTTATTGTTTATAAGACTGTTAATTTTTTCCAGCATCTAGATTTCATCAGAAGATGGAGAGTCTACATATGGAAAGACTTGGAACAAAGATTGAATAACTCATACTCAATATTATGGATTTCCTCATCAAAATTCAAGAACCAAGATTTATCCCATCCAAAAAGAACAAATGCATATAGAATTATAGAACCTATATTTATCCCAACTTCACAGTTTTATACAGAACAAATTCATACAACGCATTTACAATTTATTGAAGTATCCCAATCCCAATCCATTACAACCAACTTTGGACTATAAATATACTACCACATCCTCAAAGAAAAAATGCATACAAAATTCTAGAACCTGGATTTATCTTTTCTTTACAGTTGTATAATAAAAAAATGCATACATCACATTTATAATTTCTTGAAGTATCCCAATCCCACTTCATATCCATTACAACCAAATCTAATGCAGTCATCCAATGTTTTCTTCACTGCTCGACCTCTTTCAATTCGATTCCATCACTCTAACTCCCAATAAAAAATACCAAATTGGTGGAAAATTATTCCTATAATAGAAAAAAAACAATTACAATGGTTATAGAAATAAATGTTCAAAACAAATTACATGTGAAACTTTTTTTCTAGCTCCAACACAAAAATCTGATATTTCTTTCTCTGTGACTCACTATGTGCAAATAATAATGATATCAGATAACATATTAACAATAAGAAACTACTCTTATAAATGAAATGCATCATAAAATGAAATCATGTCATCATCATAGTAGTAGAATTAATTTTTTTATTCAACTATTTCCCCTTTTAGAAGCCATTTTCTAAAAAGATTTTCAATATATCTCCCCCTTTCTTAGTTGGATTATTTTTAAAATAATCATTTCTTAAAATTTTGACTGAACTAGCACTACCATTAACTTTATCCACAGATGTATTTATGATAGACAAATATTTTTCAGAATTACGAAAGTTTTAGAAGGAAAAGTCATAATCCTCATATGCCTCACAAGATACATTAATTAGCTTCATTCCCATTGGTTCTGAATCCTTTTAACTTTTTTCTATAATTGATTTTCTATCAGCAAGTTCCTCAATAGAATATCCCTTGAACATCACAATATTTATATCCAATCAAGTCCATCTCCCTAAAAAAGGTATTTCCCTCACATAAATCCAATAAATTTTTTTAAAACATGACAACATAGATACCCAACAGACTCAAACTTTTTAAAGGAACATTAAAAACATCATTTAAAGATTTATATGATACAATGAATTGATTTTCACGATGAACCATTCCAATAACATAACTGAATTGAACTCTAATTTCAAAACACGATATCCAAAAACAAGCACCAATCAATTGATATTCATATTGTAATAAATCAAATAAATTTGGATTATATATAGTGGAAACCAGTCACATCAATGGATGGTAAGGGTAAAGATTATGAGGCAACTTCTCCCACATCTGAAATTTTGCCTTTGTTTCTCAATACTGATATTTTTCCAATAACCGTTCAAACTACTTAATGAAATCTGCAATACTTAACTTCTGATGAACCTAATATTTAAGCAACCCATTAAAACTATCACTTAATTGAGTTCTGTGAATACCCATTATTAAATAATCTTTCAAAAAGAAACGCACCCACTTTTCTTTCAATACGAATGCATCATCAAACCTCTACAATTTTCCATCCATATGTTCTTCTCTAAAGGAAGACCACTCTCGATCAAACTAATTTTCATCATGGTATTTGAACATAAACTTCTTAAATGTATTTAGAAAACTAGATTCATCTTCCATCTAATTACTTAAATACTTAATGCCATTTTGCATTAAATGACATGAACAAAGGAATTGTTGAGTTCCCACTAAAAACAGAAATGGATTTTCCCATTAGAAAATCATGATTTGTAAAAATATTTTGAGGTGTCTTCATGTGATGAACCTATAATTTTTTTTTGAAAAAACCAAGAAAACGAAGTCACGATTTCATCATATAACAAAGCTTCCCCAAAAAAAAAATCTCTCAATGATGATTGAACCCCACAAAACACCTAACAACATGTACTCTTTATTAGTGCTGAAGGTGTTGTCAAAAACAAAAAAATCTCTAAACAACTCATAATCTGTTCACATTTTTGGATCTACCTAGAAAATATTACTAATTTCCCTATTCATGTCAAAATGCATAGTATAGACAAATGATGTATTTTCTAGACTTTGTCTTTCCAGGTACTCTAACATGAAACATTCATCACCATGAATCAATTATCATTCCCATTTAGACCTTAAAAAATTCAAATGATCAACATGAATGTACCCAATAACATCTCACCCTCCTTGTAATAGCTATCGTCAGAGAGAAAAAATCATTTGGTTTAATACCTACAGAAGCATTCACATCTAACTCAGATTCTTTTTCTTCTATTATTTTTCTTTGGGACCTCCTCATATGAATTAATTTGGGCCTATGAAAGGGATAATTATGATATTCAAATAATATAATACATGCATATGAGTCAGATGACAATAAACTAACCCCCATTATAGCAAGGAAACATGTACATGTCTCAGCCCGAGGAAATTTTACCATGCTATCACATTTATCAACCTTCCTATGACATTCTTTGATACATGCATAAAGGATTGATGTTAAAATTGATTTATCATTTTTCTTTTTATTAGTTTATTTTTGCCGTACATTGAACCCATTTACTCCCCCATACGTGACATAAAAAAATTGTGCTTCATCAAGTGACTTTAACTTCATCCCTACAACTGGTTTAATAGAAGCTTCTATAACATCAACATCACCATCAATAGAATTTCAACTACCAGTAATAAAAACCATCAGCTCAAGAAAAGTACATTAATTTTATAACAGGATTTAATCTGTTTCAAAATGTATAAACTATATGAATATAAGTATAACTAAATAATATTTAATTAAGAATATATATATATATATATATATATATATTAAAAATATAAAATTATTTTTCTGAAATTACAAATAAAACAATTTATAAGACATATTATATGTATTTTCCAGTGCTTCTAGTGGAAGTTCCACTGGATGGTCCATTGGAAATTTCACTATAACTTCCAGTGAAACTTTCAGTGGACATCAAGTAGTTGTTCCACTAGACCTTCTAGGGTCGGAACATCCACTACAAAAACCATTGGAAGTTTTGCAATGTGAAAAAACTATATATTACATTCAGTAAAAGAACCACTGAAAACTACATAAAATAATGTTGGATATATTTTAAACAAAACTAAGAAAAAACAAACATAAAATATAATCTCCAATACCTTCACATCATTCAGCATACAGTCATGGATAGAAACTTATTCTAGATTTACCAAAAAAACTGTACAAATACTTCAAATAAAATCCACAATACCTTCATCATTATACATTATAAGGATAACCAAAACACAAACTTCAAATTGTGCCACAACTTTGATCATTCTTCCTGCTCTAAAACCCACTGATCCCTCAGACCTTGACCGGTGAAACCCAATGAATGAAAATTTGATACCCACTATGACAAAATAGTCTGCAATGCAACCCACTGAGAATACCACTATATGGCACACCTTTCATGTACTCCTTCATTGAACACAAGACCACTCTGAACAAAAATGAGAATTCTCCAAATCCTTACCGATCTCCATTCCTTTCATGCATGCCTCATTTTGCATGAGACGAAACTGCCCACCATTGTATCAAAGCAAGAGGATGGTGCCACCTATAAAAAAATCCTCATGTTAAGATCCTTGCATATGATGAGAGGAACCTGTAAAATGGGGTACTGGAGATGTTAAACTGTGAGGGGGATATAGTGTGGTCAATGACCACACTATGGGTTACTGGTGGGGTATAGGGTACCCAGTGATCTCTGACCTTGTACTTGATGGGGGATTTGAAATTATTATTTTTTAAAACAGTATGTTCTATATAATTAATTAGGTATTTTTTTAGAAAAATATATCACTTGTATTTCCCCTTGGCATAACCATATATCCTCTCCATATTCTCATCTCTATTTATCCACCCCATTGTCTTTTATCATCCATTTGTGCATCAAATCATGTTTCATCTACATTAGTAGATCACCTATTGTATGTCTAACACTCATTATCCATTCCCTTTTTAATTTTCACGATATTTGACTATTATTTTCTAGTTACTAATTTTTTATGGGATTTAATATATTTTATGGATCTATTTATTAATTTTGAATCATCCAATGTTATTCAATGGGAGGGATTAAAATATTTCAAGGTATGTGATCTTGAATATTTCATGATGGATTATATATGATTCGATTTTCCATTAGATATATAGTTATGCTAACCCTATAAACATGTCCCTAAATTTACTAAAATAGAATCATTTTACCAAATTTAGAAAATATATGATTTATTAGAATAATTAATGGCCTCCCATGTGAGGTAAATAATTTCCAATTCCACTAATGGTGATGAGGATAAATTAATGTGTTGGAATGTATAGTATTTAAAAACAAATGGGATGTATCCATAGTAAACTATGACATCAAGTTCCCTGAATAGGTTCCCTTAATGCTAAAGTGGATATGTGTAATTATATTGTATTGGATTGACAGTTAACCCATATGAAACTTTTTAGTTATGCTAGATATTTTTGGCTAGTTTTATAGTTATTTGGAGTGAATGATGATATCCTAGTTTGTATTTTTTTTGTGGGTTACACCTCAGTTTTGGATAAGTATATGGGATTATCATATTATGACATTCCTAGCATAATAAAAAATTAGGTTTGATGTTGTAAAAAACTCATGGTAAGTTAAATGAATTATATTTTTTGATCAATATATTATACCATTATATTATTTTTCTTATATTTTGGTATTAAATTCTAAATTGTGTTAAAAATATAATGAGGTGGATTGAGTATCTACTTATCCATGTTATTAACCAAGTGAGGGATGACCTTTTCATTCACTCAGATGTTTTTTATGCCATGGTATTTCATTTCCATCTATATTCATGATTGATATGATGTGGGATGACATGTCCATTATGTTGTTATATATAGTACTGGATGACATTCCCATTTACAATCAGGTAAGTTTGATGATAAAAATCATTCCTTGGTTTCCCAAGAAAGTGGGATTCACAGGTCATTATGTCATTATTCTCCAAAGGTGTATGTGATTTATAATTGTTCATGGTTATATATGATTTGGAATGTGATTCCCACTTTTATATTGATTCCCAAGATAGAGAACTCCCCATTATGATTAGGCCCATAGATTGAGATATTATTCACACATATGATTTTTTGGTCTTGATTTGGTTCCCTCTAGTGTGTATTTGTATTGGATTCTATGCAATTTGAGGTACAAAAAAAGAGATATTGATTTGGTGAATTTCCAGAGAATGAGTATATGTTTTACCAACATATCCAAATAAATGAGTTCAAGAATATATTGGGGACAATATTGTATTTTATGTATGGGATATATCTTAACATTATATAGTACCAAATTTAATATAAGGTTATGATTTTGAGTGGAAATATTTGACCAAGTCCTCTAACATGATTTCATGGAATATGAATCAATGAGTATATTTATTTATGGAATGAATAACCAAATGAATTTAATAAAAGTTACCATACATTAAAAGGTATTATTATGTAGATGTCATTAGATGGTTCATCATATGATTGATATTGTCAATGATTTTCATTTAATGAATAGAATTAGGGATGTATATATAGGAGATGTTATCTGCTTATTTGTATGTGATTATGCCTGAAAACTCTATAAAATATCTCTTAATCCTAATTCATATTTTATCAACTAGTGAATGATTCAGTAACCCATTAAGGATTGAGGTCCCCCATGATAAAATCAGGAATCCAAATGTTGTTGAAATCACTTTATTGGAAGGAAAAATATGAATGATTATTTTTTTATCTCAATTGAGTATATAACTAGGAGTAGAACATGAATCACTAATCTCTATGGGTATTCTCATAGTATTCAATTTCCAGAAACATTGATTCATTAAAAATAGATAAGTAAATATCATGGGTAATTTATACTAACATTGACCATTATATGATCCCACTAATCTCATGTGGTATTTAATCCTTGTTCAAAAATAATCAACAATATCATTTTATAATTTTGGGAAGATATTTTTTTATGTAACATAAATAGATCATCTCTGATAGAATTATATTTTATGATAAGTTAAGGTTCAACACTTCTACTTGAGAATACAACATATTTTAACAAAATCCCACGAGTTACAATAAAGATATATTTAAATTATAACATATCCAGGTATGACATGTGAAATAACGTTATTTTATAACTTAGTATACATTTAGTGATCTTAAAATTAAATTTTGAGATAATGTATTCTCCAGACCGTCCTTTTTATTTTTATTATTTGATAACATAACATAAACATGGTATCTATTTTTATTTATAAAAATAATGTAATATGAAGTTTAATCTATACCATACATTATATGATAACTTAGCCTATATTTTTAGAAATTAAAAATCTTAATAATTATAATAAATAAAAATATTCTATAGGAAAAAACTATGTGATACGATGCTTGGCATGATGTTTTGAGACAATAATTTATGATATTCTACCATAAGAATGTGTTGAGAGTTAATGTATTATCAAGGGGATATTTAGAGATAACATTTTAAAATTTAATATTTTGGATATTTTATATATTTTATAAATTCATTATAAGTAAAATGAATTATGAATTTTAAAATGATATTTTCCAAGACAAAATAAAATTATAAGAAATATCATTTTTATCTCATGTTTGGGAAAATAAGTAAAGTGTTTACTTAGTCATTTATTCAATTTGAATATTCATGTTTGAAAAATAGTTAAAATAGAGAATATTCTATATGATTGATTTTCATGATTAATATCCTCTTCTAAATTTTTATACACTATACTACATACTAGGATTGGCATCATAATATTTATTTTTCATCTACCTTAGACTTGGTTTTGAATTGAATACTTTAGCTTAAACATGGTAGTTAATTATAGTTTTTGCATATTAAATTTTAGAGTTATCTGTAATTGAATTCTATCTTGAGTAATGTTTCCTCATAGGGAGGGGAATGGACTTTGACTACCCACTTACTTGGCGGCTTATTCCTTGTTTTGGAAATTCTTGTGGTTTATTATTCAACACTATAGGATTAGTCATGTTATTCTTTTAAATATTATATAACACAAAACCTTTATATAAAGATTTTATAATCCATAGAAATGAGCTGTATTTTTATATGTTTGGATTTGTTTGGATTCCTTTTTTTAGTTACAAAAACTTGTGGGATGTGTATTGAGATATACTTTAATGTTCTCTGAAAACATTAATTTGGTGTATAAAATTGAGATTCCAAATATAAACTATTAGAATAATGCATACAAAAAATTAATAAAATTAAGTTCATAATGGTTGAATGATGTATAATGGGTTCGATTTTCATTTTATGTACATTAAACATTGGAGTATTTTAAATGTTATACCCTCTATTTCTAAATGTGAAATTCATTTCAAAGAGGATATTTATATGACATCGATAATTTGACCTTGCAGTTTTATATCAAAACTGGATTATAATTTATTATATTGTGTAAGTAAAGAATGTCATAAGCATAACATAATAGTAAGATACCTTTAATTGGAATGTCATTTGGGATACACTTAGTTGGTAAACTCTAATTAGGTTACGTTACTAGAGTAATAGAGATGTGTAAATGTATATGAAATATTGGGATAAGGAGTTATCTTCTCAACCATACAAGAATCATATGTGATATGATTGAAATATTTTCCTACATACATTTCTATGTTATAGGGAAATTATAAAGCTACCTAGTTCATAGTGAAATATGGATGTTGGATCACTTATCATATATTATGCATAAGGTCATCAGTTTTAGTGGATGTTCTATCATTTCAACTTTGTGATGAAAAAATGAATTGAAAAATATGATACTCACCCATAGTTATGTCTTCCATAACCTGACCACACATATATCCCAATCCTAATGTATTACCATAGATACTTCAATATTTCTCATTATCCCTCTCCTCTAACCCAAGGAGTTGACGGTCTTGGGGCTCTCCCCATATCCTTTACTATATAGTTTATATGACCGATATCAACCTGTACATTAATAAAGGTTCAAGTTCTTAGATTTCCTTAAAATGGTGAAATACATCTCATAATATTCAAAACACAACTTATCTCATGATACAAGGCTACTTTGGGTGTCTTTAAGTAATTATAAACATCACTCACCCTTTGTGGCGTAACCAGGAGGAATTTCCCAATTCCAAAATCATGTTTTCAATTCTTTAGTCACTACTACATGTGTTGTCCAAAGTCTATATCATTATATCAACCTAATTTTTAACCTTAATAGATTTCTAAACCTATCCCAAGGAACACAAATACAGTGAACATGTAGAAAAAAATATAGTTTTATATTAAATGGAACATATGAAACCAAAATAGTGTTACCATGCTCATACAATTCTCACCATAACTTCAATGTTTGGAATGTGGCCTATAATTTTCTCAAGACCCTATATCACACTTCATTGTCAAATCATTTATTTATAACGATTTTAAATTATTTAATCTAATTAATTCAAAGAAATATAATCATTGAGAGGCCTATTATTCTGTAAAACTATGGAAGAATACACCAGTGTCCCATAACATGCACCCAGTGAACCTACAAACAAAATATTCATCATTTGAAAAAAATTAAACACTAGCCCTCATAAATTCTTGAAATTTATAGAAAACCCACTATGTGGCGTACCTTTAACAAAATGGAATGAAATGGGATATATCATTTATATTATAAAGACCTCAATAAACCATTATGAATTCCCATCATATCATGATGATTTCACGATACCCAAATAAAATCTCCCTCAAAATACTTTTCTAGGATACATGAAATTAGTGAAGATGAAGGGGAGTAAAAAATATATGAAAAGGGAGAATACACACCTCAATTAAAAATTAAAAAAACTCAATATCAATCGAGTACTTATAGGAAAATGGTGATAGAGGAAAAGAAGAGAGGCCTCCCCTCCCTCATAATCAAATAATCTAACATGGTGAACTCTAAATATGAATCTTTAATGGGAGTATATAATGATAATTATACCCCTTATTAAAAAAATTCCAAACCCATCTCTATTGGTACCTAACTTACTAGTATTGTACACATGGAGTTTGAAATACCAGTTTTACACCCATTTATCAGCTAGTGGAGATTCAGACCATACAAGGATACCTCTCATGACATTTGGTAATTGATTTTGTTTTATCAACAATCCTGATATAACTAAAATAATATTATATTTCACAACTACTACTTTTATTCTTTGGTCTCTAAAATCACCACCTAGACCTCAAAAAACACCTAAAACACCTTATACAAATGTTAATTCTCCTAAAATTCTAGTATGAATCCATATTTTGAACATTCCCCCCTATCAAGATGATAAAATTAAAATTACCTTAGTAAAAACACTAATCATAATGAAATAGTTTGTTACAAAATCCCCACCATATGGAATATCTTCTTTGGGTATCAATTAAGAAAATTCACTAATCATCTATATAGCCATCGGAACCTAATTCCATGACTCATACTTGATTGTAACCAAATACATCTCCATTATGTTGATACATGCTCTAGTAGATTCAAATTTTCCTTCGAAACAACATGAAATGAATTTGATACAAATCCATCATTATTAGAATGACGTCCCTAATTCTAAAACTACTTGTCTATAGATAATTATGTGGAACAATATCCATCATATCATCTATCCACCAGTTTCCTCAAAACTAACACAATCCCTACATGATGAAGTCACATTATCGTGAACCTAATGCCTCTACCGAAATGATATCAAAATCTCAAAGGAGATCCACCAAGATCATTCATTGAAACTAATCCCCTTTGAATCATTGAAAACATAGACGGTGAAAACCACTAGAGATGAATTGATAAAACTATTTGAGTCCCAAAACTAGTACAAGATTAACATTTCACCATCACATACATTTTCAATACATCAACCTACTGGATGAAACCATCATTCTATGATCCCAAAATCATTCGCCACCCTCCTTAAATTTAGTTCATGACAAATGTAAATGGAAATATCCCAACCATAGGATTCCATATATTCAAATCCCATTGATATGACCATATGAAAATACTGTCATCTCATTTGAATTACATTCATGAGAACCATTATTTTCAAAATCCTGACAAAAGGATCTCAACATACAATCCCCCAATATCAGTATTTCCAAAAAAAAACTTGATTAATCTAGTAGGCCCTACAAAATCCCCACTGAACTGTTAAACATTTTACTTTTTTGGGGACTCTAAACTAAACTAATTATAGTACCACAAAATCACTATAATGGATTTCCCATGGAAACCTAGGTTTATACAAAATATCTCTTACACAAGGCCAAGAATAATATTACTAAAATCATAGATCTCCAAATTAACACATCCATAATCCATTACAAAATATTTTCACTTGACATAAGGAATACTAAATTTACATTACTAAACATTAACAATAATAACCACCTTTCAAAAGAACCAATCCATATTTAAAAACACTCTTCCAGGATTTTTAATATCTCTAACACACCAATTCACAGGGTAGTTTCACCAAGGGAATACCAACTGGAGATGATTAAAAATATATCTTTCAGTTATAAGAGAAACTACATAATAGGGACTATTCATATAGGGTAAGTAACTCACATAGTTTTCATCATCAAATGACCCATCCAATTTCATTAGATCATCATCTTCCCAAAATTTTCAAGATTCCCCAAACCCTCAAAGCCATAACTCATTGGTATCCTTGAAAATTATTCTCCTAGAATGTTATACCTCCTTGCTACCAACCCAAAAAGCCTTTGAGGGATTCATATACTCGATATGTGACTGCTAACTCCATATCAATATCAAACTCAGCTATTCTTCCCCAAAAAATATTGAACTAACCATAATGTACTAAATTTTATATGGTAAGCCTCCCCATCCACATGATGCACCCATGGTTCCATCATTATAAACATACCAAAAACAATGGAAAATTGAATGTAATTATTCAATACCATTATTTAATCAAGTATTTTTAATCATATAAGAACCATACCATGCTCCTATGACCTTTGGATACATCCTCCTTTGGCCCTGGCTTAACAACCAAAACTATATCATTAAATAATTATGGAGACAATGAAAAAACATACTATAACTATATTTCATTGGGAAAAACTATGATCATTTACCATATATACCCTCTCTACTCACTATAGGGAGAACCACATCACTATACACCACATACAACATAATAATGATCACATCCCAAATAAAGGTTTATCATGAACCAAAATTATCATACTGTCACTAGGCACTCATACAATGAACCCATCATTAGGATCCATATATCCATAGATACCTGCTATGGGTCTGTATTATTCCATCTTCAAAACTACAATCACATCGAACCAATAAATAAATCTTATAATGACATTATCAGTTAATTTAAGAACCACCAATATGTTATTTATAAAAATTAAAAATAAGTTATTATTGAAACTCTAATTAATCAATTCTTGTTCCATACAATTCTCCTAACATTTAGATTTTAATATTTCATTAATATCATATTCCTTTTTTAAAACCATTTTCATGACAAATAAATTTTGAACATATATTGGTATATGTACATTCTTAGTATTATGAATGAACTCACACTCATTGTTCACCATAGGAAAAGACAAAAAAATTAAAAATTTCACGTAGAAAATCATACATGAATAAAAATCTCAATGAAAAAATAAATAAAAATAAAAGAAATTTTATTCCTCTGGTAGTTTTGACATTCCTCATACAAGGGTTTTCTATTCCTAATCATAAGATGCATGCCTTTATCTAATAAAAATTCTTGACACCAAATAATCAACCCAAATATTTAATCAATGAAAAAACAATGATATTGAATTTTAATATCATGGATAATATCACCCATATGATATTATAGATAGAGATACCTAAGAACTTTTCCATGGATCCAAATTCATTAGATACTTCAATCTAGTAGTGAAAATATATAGCCATTATAATAGGAATATATTATTTGTATCATCACAGTACTAATTGGTACAAAAAATATCTTTTCACTTCAGATAAAATGTAAGAAATTACTAATAAGGGAAAAACAAATATAAAAATCAACATCAAAATTGATATCAACGAGGAATAACACACTCAACATATTCCAATTATATAATGGTAACACACCCGACTGACTAGTTTAAAATAAAACTAAAATCTCTCAATATAGATTCAATAACTCCAGTAAGATCTCCTGAATAACTCATCACCAAAATGTGAATGATATGTTCATAATATATATTGGGATTTAATTAATTTTTTTGAGAATAATACTCAACTGGGTATTAACATGTTCTCCTCATACACATTACCATATACTGAGTATAAATTTATGATAAAATAAAATATAAAATAATATAACAGTTATACAATAACATAGAGTTGTCACATACTAACCAAGATAGCATAATTCATCTAACACATCAAGATTTCAGAAGAAGAAAAACATTTTTGATAAGTTAAATGAAACACAACACTAGAAATAGATGAGAACATAACTCCCCAAGACATTACGATATACTTATTTTTAAATAAATTTAATCTTTTTTATAGATAGAGGTACATGTAACCCTGTTATTTTTTATGTTTGATAGCATATTCAATATGTAACACCAAACATAAATGACCCATGAAATATATATAACATATAAAACATAGTTTTTAAATTGGAGGGTATTAATAGAATTAACTACATATTGAATTATATGTCTCTGTGTGTATTAATTTCCTTTTCAATATAAAATATTTATAAATGTTTACTAAATAATAAATAAATTTTTAGTAAATTGGTGTTATTTTTCAAAAATATGTTTTCATAAAAATTTAATGTTTATTTATATTCATAGAAAAGATATTATAATCAATTATTGGAAATTTTAGAAAAATGAATTTGATGAAACTAACTCTATTTTTATAATTATACTATCAAAATACACTTAGGTTTTGATTTTATTATTTTTAGAAATATACTAATTTTTAAGTGAATAGTGAAAATATCAATTCTTTGTTTACCTATCATTTAAATTCATTAAATCAAGTAATATAAATATACAATTATGTTTTAATTTAACATATGTATTATTTATTTATATTTAATCCACTTAATTAAAATTGAATCATCATAATTTTTTATTTTAGTATAAGTATGTTTTTGGGTTTAAAATTTTTTTTCATGAAATTTATTTCAAAGTACACAATGTTTCTCATTTTTAATTAATTTAAATAATCCAAAATAATGATTTTTTAATAAAATTTATATTCATATCATTATTATTATTAGACATAGAGTTAATATTAATCATATTCTACTTGACAAATACACTTCTTAAAACTAGATTTTTCATCTCATCTATGGGTTTTGAAAAAAATTTAAGTATTGAATACTTTAATAAATAATTTTTAAAAAATAAAATTAATTTTATAAATTGGAATTAATTTTTTTATTATTTTAGAATTTTTATATTTTTTATAAAAATTATTATTTTTTATTAATTTTTTAAAATACTAAATGATAATAGAAAACTAGTTTTCATTAAAAATATTTACAAACATAAATTACATTTTAAATTTTTTTTAAAGTATAATTATTTAAATTATACATCCATTAATACAATTTGGGTCATTTGAATCAATTTCGTAATGAACTTATACATAAATACATTGTAAACTATTGAACATTTTCTCTTTAAAACCCCACTTTATCATCACATATACGTGATTAATTTTAATTTAATTTTCCCCTTTTTTGAATGGAATTAAAAATAATGGATCCTATATTTAAAATCATAAAAATATATTTTTTATAATATGTTCATCATAATTTTTTACCAAAATTAAAAGTGAAAGAAATAAAAATTAATTATTGTAGTTGAGGTAAAAATAGATTTATCGGGGTTAAACTAAAAATATAAGGTTAAACATGACCTTTATATTTATCTAAACACTACAGGATGAAAATATTTAGACCATTACCCCTATAATAATCTATAATGGTTCATTTTGGACACCATTAACTTTTGAAAAAAAAACATGGTATAGCTCAATTATTTTCTATAATTCTATGTGTGTCCTCTCCCCCACTTATAAAAGGCCACCCCATCTCCTCTCTTCTTCACCCCATCAAACATATTGGGATCGAACATTCCCTACCAAACTAACTTCCCAAATTCCCTCCTATAATACTTGTAGCGTTATTATGGGATTACATCCAACCTAGGAAATATTTTTGTGGAATCCTAAGGAGGATACTCATAGAAGAAGTAATATTCTACAATGAGCATTTTTATTTCATTTATTTCTCGACATAATTCAATTCATCTGACATAGTCATTATATAATATCATAAGTATAATAAAAATACAAAGATATTATTCTATTAATTAAATAACCTAAATATTTTCCATCTTCCATGAAATTGGTTATGGAATCATCATTCATGGGTACGTCAGATTACTGCCTTCTGAACCAATATTTTTTATTTTTCCATTATCACCTCTAACAGTTGGGTTTTATGATGAAAATATAGTATAAATATGTTTTTAATATCATAATTATATATCTAGGGTCAATATATAATATATAACTTTTTACATTTCATTTATTAGGGGATACAGTAATGTCACTCATATGTATGAAAGACTATCGCCTCATGGAGCGATGTGATTTCTTTTCACAAACGTGTTATGTGGAAGGTAGTAAGGTTAAGGATAATGAATATATGTGATATAAATGAAATACATATAAAATTCATGACATATTGATAATTTTTTAATGATAATATATCACTTTGTATTGATAATATATCATTTCCATTTTTAACTAAAAATTTAATAAAATCATTCGTGTAAGTGTGGACTACCACGTTCATGAAGGAATGTGACTCCATTTTCATCACCTCACCAAAAAGATGATATATAAGCATATTTAAATAATTAATATGGAATATATGATACTATTATCACTCTATAAAGATTAAATATCACTTAACTTCTTTCCATAATGTTCATTGGAAAATGGAAAGGTTAATCAAGCTTATGTATGACCTACCATTTCCATGATTGTAACATAGACCATGTTTCCTAACCATTATTAGTAGTTGGTTTTAAAATTATAATTTATCTATAAATATTATTATTATGTAATTATTATTATTATTTGGATGTTTGAATAATGACCTCTTTTCCCATAGTCAACATACCAAATTCATTTTTGTCACATAAGCCAAATATGGCCAAAAACATTGATGTAAAACTAATTTATTAAGGAATCATATATAAAATGGTAATAATTGAAATAAAAATAATATAAAAAATTAATAATTTTCTTAATAAATTAAAAAATTAACATAATTTTATTATTCATGAAGATAAATATCAAGTGTGTTGAATCAAACACGAGGTAATGGTTTTCTCATCTTACTTTTATTTGTGTGAGATGTATGCAATATTCACTACTTATTTTTGTTGTATGTTTTATAAACTAAAAAATAATGTATTTTATGTTACTTATAAATAAATTTATTTTTACTTACATATCCATTTTCTGATATATCTTTCTAGGGTTTTACAGTTTCACAATTAACAAAGTGTTAAGGAATTTTTTCTTAAATTTTCCTTCTTTGAGATGTATGATATATTATACACCTACCTTATTTTATGAGGTATATATACTATCTCATTGACTTGTAAAATTAGGAATAAATTTATTTTATTGATATTAGATGTTTCATTTAATATTATCCTTTCACAGGGCATATGATTAAATGTTACAAAATTGGTAATAGTTTTATGTTATAATCTCATTATTTATCGAGATTGTTATGATTAAGTCTCAAATGTTGAAATATTATGACCTAACTATAAATAAATATCATGAATTTTATTCTCCTATTCTTACTCTATATATTTTCATGTAATAGTAACGTTTTTTTACTCTTTGGAAATTAAAATAATTGATAAAATATTTTTAAGGAAAAACATATTTATTTCACCCTTAGATCAAAAAACATTTTTCTTGAAAAAAAAATCTTTCTAAAATTTTTTTATCGTAATTTAAATCATTTGATAAATCTATTTTTACCTATTTTTTTCTATTTTCTAAATTTTTTAAAAGGAATATGTATGCATTTATCAAAATAATTTATATTTGGCTATTACTGAAAGGGTAAAAGGAATATTTGTTTTAACATGTATGACATAAAATGAATTTCTAATAGTCCTCACTATGCCAATTTTTTAAATCAACATTTATAAGTTTCAAAAATTAATTTCAAATAAAATAATTTTCAAAATGTATTATGTTTTAAAAATATTTTTCAAAATGTAAAGAAGGATTTCCTTGAGAAATGTTTTAAATTATTTTTTAAAGATTAATTTATATGTTTCCTTTGTTTTTTCAATGAAATGGATTTTTGAAATAATTTTTGAATTTTAAAATTTTAAAAAATTATTTTAAACATGAAAAGTTTATTTTCCTAAAAATGTATTTAAGGATATTTTAATTTAGTTTTCATTAATCAATGTCATCTTACCTTGTTTCTATTTATTCTCCAATGGGGATATTTTTTAATAATACCATCCTAATTATTTATTTGGATGGATTAATATTGTTTAATATAGATTGTTATCGAAACTTTTTTATTTCCACGGGTAAATCATGTTTCAAACAGATTGTTATGGGACCCATTTATTTTCCACAGGTTAATCATGTTCCAAATATATTGAAAATAAACTCATTTTTTTCCATGGGTAAATCTGGTTATATAAGAATAATGATGTTTTCTATTAGTTTTATGATGAAATGACTATACTTTTTTTATGTTATGGTTTTGTATATTATATATCTTGGGTGAACCCATATAGAATCAAGAGAGCCCATTATAGATTATAAAATGGGTGTTACCATATAGCACTAAAATTCATTGAGTAATGATTTCTTTCTCAAAATTATTATATTGTAAGTATTCCATATGGTTATTCCAATTTTATGGGTTATATATGTGTTGTGTAATTGTTATAAGAATATGATGTCCCATGATACAAATTTTTTTATATGATTTCTATGGGTACATTATCTTTCATTTTATCTAGATTTATATCACATGGATCATGGTTATTAATTCTTATGAATATTTTATTTGATAAATCATTATTCCATGTTTTCATGTTTGGTGATTAAGTTATTGATGGGTTTGATTATTTTTATTCTATACTAGTAAACTATATTTATGTCATCATACCATTCTTCTATTCTTATACGCACTAATTTAATTCATTTGATAATTCTTATCTTTTCATATACTGATCATCTGAGATCACATTTTTTACATTTCATTTTACAAATAATATAAAGAATGATTTTGAATAAATTATATCTAGAAGTGATTTAATTTGGATGATTTTAAAGATTAATTTGAAATAAGAAAAAATAGTTTAGGTGAGATAAATTCCCATTTAAATTCATGGGAATTGATTTTGTTGGAGTTTCTCTTAATTCTATAAAACTCTAAACCTTAAAATTTGAATGTAAGTGATCCAATTTTTTTATTTTTATGTTGTAATTATTGGATAGAAAATATTTAGGTCACAATTATCTACATCAAAGTAAGAAATTTAATGTTTATTATTTCATCATTGGATCTGGGCGTACGGTTTTGGGGATGTTATAGTTGGTATCAAAGATATAGTTTATAAATTTTTTTAGATTAGTGTGGTTTTCTTAACAGTATAATGGATACCATCATAGGTATATGAGATTAGAACTGATAATAAGTTCAAAGTATTAAACACCCCATTTGAGGGTTTTATGTATTAAAAACATTTTATGTTATACGTCAAATTTTGGGAGACAATTTATTGGGTTGGATTATTTATAACCACTAGGATCAACATGAAGTTTTATTTAGGGAGGAATTATTTTTTCCTATTTAATGAAAAAAAGTAAAAAACCAAAGTTCGGGTGACAATTTGTGGCATCCTCTAAGGCCATGGGGATCGACCCACAACCGAAGAGAAACAATAGTTTAACACCTACCACTTTACTATAGGATTATATAATTATTATGAAATTTTTACAGGTAAATATTAATATTATTTTAAAAACTTATTGGATTTTATCTAAGGAATAACATTTGATTTTTCTAGGAATAATATATGATCAAATCATTTGAATATTTAGATGTACAAATTATTCAGTAATTTTTTGATGAATTTTAAGGATATATATTTTGGGAATGATTGAACTTTGGGAATCACTATTTAAATTTATATATTAATGTGTGAATTCATATTCATGTTGGGAATTATCTTACCATGTGTTAACCATTTTAGTTTTGGTTAATTTATAATGATAGGGGAAGTATCTTATTATGATTTTATAGATTATGTGGTCCTTTAAAATTTTATTTTAGTGATTCACACATTAAAAATTCATCCTGAATACACATTGTTTGGATGGAAATATGAGATAGTGCTGTAAATTTAATAAATAATGAAATTCTACTAAACAAGTAAGTACTATTACATATTCTCTTAGTCTAGATTGTATGATAATGCATCAAATCTAGGAAAAGGATCTTGAAAAAAATGTTATCCTAATAACTTCATTTTTTATGAACCAATTTTATTTTCTATCAACAAATATTTACGATTTTGACTCTATTAAAATTTCATTTGTCATTAAATTTATTATGATTAATGTCCTCAATCACTCTGTATTAATTTTTACACTTTTCTCCCATTCCAACTTATGTTATCCTATTTTGAAACCTAGTAATGTGTTATTCCATATGAACTATGTATTTCTATTTTATATCTTTTTAAGAGGTTGTTTTATTAAATATTTTTCAGATGTGTGTTTACACCAAATGTAATTTCAAATGTCTATCCTTTGATTACTGAGATAAAGTTCAATTTGTGAGTATGTAATTTATTAATTGGTGTAAGATGTTACACCTTGAGAATTTAATAGAAAAAAATAATGTTTTATAGCTTAAAAGACACACAACATTGAAATTATAAGTGAATGAATCTCCCTAAAACATTTTGATATACTTTATTTTAAATAAAGTTTATCTCTCTTATTAGATTTTATTACATGAAACCATGATATTTTTTATAGTATATTCAACATTCAACACAAAGATTAAACGAACCATGAAATATATAGCTGTTAATACCAAGCTATTAAATTCATGATCATGAATAGTATTAAAAAATTTACAATATATATATATATATATATATCATTCTAAATATATATTATTGATAAATTTTTAGTAGATAATATAATCAATTTTTTGTAAATTGATCTTATTATTCAAAAATATGTTTTCTTCAAAAATGATTTTTTATTTATTTTCATGAAAAGAATATTATAATAATTTTTTAGAACTTTTAGAAAATAGATATGATTTAATAGAATATATTTTTTGAATCAGAATATCAAAATTCACTTCGGGTGAGATATTAGTATTTTTCGGAAAATATTGATTTTTCTATGAATAATAAAAATAGAAATTTTCATAGAACAATAATTTCCATTAAAAAATAATTAATTTAAATTATACATTATGTTTTAAAATAAAATAATTATTATTTAATTGTATTTAAACAACCAAATTAAATTTTAATCTTCATTATTTTTTATTTTATTATATATTTGTTTTGAGTTTAAAAGGGGGGTTTTCTGGGAACCGGTTCAAAGTATATAATGATTTTCCATTTTAAATAATTAAAATAATCCCTAATGCGAAATTTTATAAGTTAAATTTATATATAATATAATAATAAATTTTAATTTATATGCATACCATGATTATTATTTGACATATAGTTAATATAAAGTTATCTTATGCTTCAAAAAATACACTTCTCAAAAACCCACTTTTTCATTGTATCTACTGGTTTTGTTTTAAATTTCATTTTTAAAATAATTATAAGATTTATTTGATAATATAAACTTCATAATTTAAAATTTTTATTATGGTTAAATTTATATATTTTTCTCAAAAGTTTCATTTGTTTATGAACAGTGAAAAATAATGAATATTAATTTAAATCTGCCTTTTTGTTTAATATATATAAAAATAAAAATTATAATTTAAATTAGTTTTAAAGATAAAGTAGTTAAATTATACAACCATTAATAAAATTTTAGTGATTTTAGTAAATTTGATATTGGTTATAGATATAAAAACTTTGTAAACTTTTGAACATTTTCTATTTAAAAAACTCACATTCTCATCGCATCTGTGTAATTTATTTTAATTAGAATTTGACACTTCTATGAATGGAATTTAGAAAATTTGATTCCATATTTTAAATAATCATAATATATATTAACTAATATTTTAATCTTAATTTTTTCCAAAATTAATAGTGAATGTCGTAAAGATTAATTTCCACAATTAAGGTAAAAATGGATTGACTAGGGGTAAAACTAAAAAGATAATTTTCTAAATGACCTATAAACTTGTAAAAAAAACTATTTTCACAAAATATTTAAACTATTAAACTGATATGGTTCTAAAATGGTCAATTTATTACCCTTGGTATATATGAAAAACTTTGAATCACTCAAATCCTTTCGAAAATACAAAGTGTGTCATCCCCCCCCCATATTTAAAACGCCACCCCCTCTCTACTCTCATTCACACTTTAAATATTTTTTTTGGAAAATAGATTCCAAAATTACTTCCCATATTCCCAATTATCACCCATGAATCCTTATTTTAGGTATAAATCCAACCTAGGAAGGCCTTTGGTTGAAACATAATGGGGATACCCGAAGAAGAGGTAACGTTCTTCAACAAACGTTTTAATTTTATTTATTTATCCCCCTAATTCAATTATTCCTAAAATTTAATTATATAATAACCTAAATATATTCCATATCCTTAGATTTTATCATTTTAATGGTATAACATAAATATTTTCCCCTTCCATCCAATGGGTTATGAAATCATCATTCTAGTGGACTGCGGACGACCGCCTCGCAAACTGATGTCATTTGTTTTTCTATTACCACCTATATTGGTTGGATATTATGATGGAATTATAGTATATATATAAGTTAAATTTAAAAAAATAATTATACACCTACATACATTATTCTAAAGTCTACAATGTTAAAATATTGTTATATTCGTCTAATTAATTTTCATGAAATTTATTATAACATTTTTATTCAGGATATTTTAAAGTAGTAGTAACATTTTTCTACACTTTGGTATTTAAAAAAAATTAAGAAATTATTTTTATGATAAATATTCATTATTTATCTCTTTATTAGAAACCCCTTTTTCATCCAAAATAATTTTTTTTCTATTTTTTTTAAAAAAATGTTTTAGAATTATTGTAATTATTTATTAAAGTGATTTTTACCGAATTTTGTTTTAATTTTTTTTAAACAAATCTTTATGTCATTTTCCAAACATTGGTCATTTGGCTTTTAAAAAAAGAGTAAGTGGACTATTTATTTTAAAATTTTCCATAAGAATGGAATTTCTAACAATTATTACCAAAAAATTGTTTTAAATATTCCTTTATAAGTTTCAAATATTATTTTCAAAATGATTTATGTGTTTAATATTTCATCCAAACTTTAAAGGATTCCTTCCTAAAGAAATATTTTTAAATGAGTTTTTAAAGATTCATTTATATGTTTCCATTATTATTTTCAATGAAAAGAAGGTTTTCACTATTTTGTGATGTTTTAATTTTTTAAAAATTGATTTTCAAAATGAAGTAATTATTTTCCTCAAAATATATTTAAAGATATTTTAATGGTATTTCCATTCATATATATCAAGATCCCTTATTTTTACCTGTGATGAAATTGTGATATTTTGGATTAATACCATCATAGTTATTTCAATGGATGGATTAAGATTATTTTAAATAGATTTATATGGAAATTTTTTATTTTTCATAAGTTAATTATGATTTAATGAGATTGTCATGGATCTCATTTATTTTTCATGGGTTATTCATGTTTCAAAGATGATGACATGAAACCTATTTATTTTCCATGGGTTAATTATTTTATATAAGATTAATGATTTTTGAGGAGTTTTATGAATAATATGACAACCCTATTTTTTATTACATACTTAAACATGATTTATTATAAAAACTCTTCACTTGATAAAATATTGAAGATCGAGAGGTCTAGTGTCTTTGGGGATTAGGATAATTAGATAATAACTTAAAAAATTAAACAAAAAATCTTTATTTAAAACTTCCTTTATATGACCACCACATTCCATCGTACTTTGCATTGCATGGGATAACCTGAGGACATGCATAATAAAAGGGTGAGCTATAAATACTAGTAAGGTAATAAGCATGGAATAACATGAGTAATACAATACATGTTAGTAAATAGGAATTTCAATGAGTCACAAGAGAAACATATACATAAATTACTGATAAACATGATAATCATAACATGGATATGTGGAAACAACACTTAATGGAATTAGCATGATCCAAGGATCATTGCACATGGGGCATGAGTAAACCCTCATTGCACATGAATCACGAGTAAAACCTCGCTGCACTTGAATTAGAATTAGTCAACACCCATTGCACATGACATATCATTATACTATGCTTTACCCAATGCATTGGAGCGCTATAAGGGTGCACCCTTCTTAAACATTTCATTTCACGCATAAGTGTGCCACATGGATCATATAACATGGATTCATAAAAAATCATTATTTATTCCATGATAAAGGAATGTGGAATTCATACATGAAAATTTATAATCAATAAGTAAATTTGCATGAATTTGAATACCCTTGATGGAGAAATGGGCATGGTATTCACTACACAATGACTTTGGCTTGAAAAAACACGGTGCAATTTCGGCAGCATAACGGCGTGACATAAGAATTCATAAAAATGGTTGATGAGAGAGAAAGGGGGTGTCACATCATATTTACATGAAATGGACAGTAAGGGGGTAGTATAGATATATTTCCCAATATAAATAATAGAATTTGGATTCATAATACAGAATAATTTCTTGAATGTAAATAAGGAGAGAGAAATTCCTTACGAAATTTCGGCATGGTAACGGGTGTACATGAAAGGAATTAATGAGGGATAAAGGGGTATATCATCATTAAAATATAAAGAGGGAAGTATGGGGGAGGTTAAAACCCATACCCCACCATTTATAATTGAAATAAAAAGTGCATAACAACATTATAAAAACTAGACAAAAATGAGAAAGGAAGAAATCCCTTACTTGGAAGTGTGTTTCCAAAGGCTTAAGAGAGGCTTGAGAGAGGATTATTGGGAGCTTGGGGCACCTTGGGAGGATTATAGAGATATGAGGGAAGAGTTTGGACGAAATACAAAGGCTTTGAGGGAAGAGGAAGTGTGATCTTCGGTGGGTTTATATAGGAAAGGAGAGGGAATTATTTATTATTTAGGTTTGAGACACCTCACATTAAACTAATCAAAACCACAAATCACCCCATGGTTTTTGTCCATGGTTTTTGAAAAAGGGGATTGGAAAACAATATTTTATAAGTCCTATGGACGAAATTCTTAAAATAATAGGGTGGATTATGTGGAGGTTGGTTACACTCTCAAGTAAAACAATTTAAAAAGACAAAATGTTTTATAAGTCTTGAAGGGTCCACTAAAACATTTTAAAATAAATCAAAAAAATCTAAAATCACATTATTTTAATGTTAAAAAATATATTGTCCAAAAATAATGTTTATAGTATTTTATTACATCATTACTGGGTCATTATAATGTCATAAAACGCATTATATATTTAAATGGTATTTAATTTTTACCCAAAAATCCGACTGTCTCAGAAAATTATGAAAATTTCACCATTAGATAATTTTGACGTCCTGATTCCATAAATAATATTAATTTTATCTAAATAATTTTCTGAATATATTTATTTTCACTTTTAAAATAAAAACCGACTTTTATCGAAAATTCATGGGTTTTGAAAAAATGGATTTCAAACCTTAATAAAAATTACAATTACATTCATAAAATTATAAAATAATTTATATTTAATAAAAATTAATTTAATAATAATAATAATTTAATAAAATACTATTTAATTAAAAAATCCATTAATTCATGAAAATATATTTCTTAGTTTAATATTAACTAAAAATACTATTTATGATTTAAAAACAATTTACAAAGAAACAATAATAAAATGAAAGTATATTATTTATTATATACAAAAATAATTTACATAATCATGGTACTAGGGTCTTGTTACATAACCCCCTATAACACCCGCATAAGACCGAAGGGTAAGGTGTGCGATGGTGATAGACTCTTGGGGTGGCTCGTATAACATCACTCGGGTGGTAATCTCTATCAACTTCCACTTCTCCCGTAGTCGGTTCCTCTCAATATTATCGTGTTCAAGTTTGGCTTGGGATTGGTCAAGAGCGAAGCCCAAGGATTCCACCTCCTTTCTAAGCTCTGATAAATGGGCTTCGTATGGGGAAAGTCTACTGGATGAGGCCATCCGTTCCTTTTTCTGGGTAAATTAGATTTGTTAAAGCCCTATATTTATACTAATCATATGATCAATATTCAACAACTATATTAGAAACTGTCAAAATTGTTAATGGTATTTTAAAATCGAGAAACATAAAATAAAATAAGTGCATATTTTGTATAACAATTTCACATATTAAGACATTTAATTGTATCAAGAGGGATTTTCATTAACAAATGTTTGGGTCGTTACAAATAATTCTCTATGTAATTTAATCATGTTATGGTTCTTGGAAATTATATACGATTTGTGTTCCTAAATAGCGCGAGGTGATCCTGTTATATATAATATGATGGGTGAACCCAAATAGTACTCTAATGCCTTTGGAAATGATTTTGTTCTTAATATAATTATATTATAAGTCGACCATATGTTTGTTCCAATTGTAATGGTTTTTTAATAGCTCTTTAATTTTTCTATGAATATTATGTTATAGGATACCAACACATTTTGTCTATGATTTCTATGGGTTTATGATCTTTAATTTGATCAATATTGATATCACATGGCTCTTGATTATTTATTCTTATGACTCTTTAATTTATTAAAACTTTATTACATGCTTTCATGTTTCATGATCTAGGTATTTATGGATATGAATATTATTATATTATACGCATTCACATTGATTATTTCATCACACCATTATTCTCTTCTTATGCTCAGTAATGAAATTCATTTGTTAATATTTATGTTTTGACTTAATAATCATTTTACCTCATCCTTATTAATTTTTCATTTCTCCATATTATAAAGAATATGGTTGAAAAAATTATATCTATAAAGGATTTCAAATAGAGGATGATGATAACTTAATGTGAAATAGAAACATTTGGGTTAAGTGAAAAAATTCTCATTTAATATCATGTGAATTATTTATGCAGGAGTTCAACATAATTCCATGAAACTCTTAACCTAAAAGGTCCCCAAGAATGTAAGTGATCCAATTTTTTCCTTTTTATGTTATAAGGTTTGGATAGAAAAAAAATTGGTCAAAATTATTGGCTTAAAATCATGATATGTAATATTTTTTATTTCAGAACCTCATCTAGGATTGTGGGTTTGGGGGTGTTATAGTGTTTGACCTCACATAATTTGGATATTAATATAAGATAAGTTATATAAACAATTCCAACCAAAAACTATAATTTTCCACCCATGGTTTGGTCCTCCAACTAATTATTGACCACTACTATCTCTCTCATCACCGGTACTCTGTTTTGACCGATGAAAAAACGTGTGCTGCCTGATGGTTGATTAGAGAAGGCTGGGTTCTGGTTAATCACTCATATCAGGTGAACCATTTTCATTTCGAAACGCCCAACAGTTCCATATCCAACGATACGTGGACCTGCTTTCCAAAGGCAGGCGTTCGCTGGGTGATTTGGCCAGTGACACTTAAGAACTCACATTGGTCGAGAGGATGGGAATTCGGGCTCATCGCACCATTTTGGGTGGAATTATTGCTTGTTACGGGACTATATTATAGATTTAAGATGTGTTCATATGTTCGTGAATCTTTGGTTTATACCCAAGCATAGTATCCACAGATTACTCCTGGTTGGCAATGGTCAGTTGAACACAGGGATTCAGAATCATTTAGGCCCGAGGTTTACCATACCTCATTGGATTAATGACTCCGACGAGTTTGGACTCATTGAGACGAAACTAGTTTGAAGCCTCATAACTGGGTGCTCTGGAGTTTATTGTCATCCAGGTGGGATAGATAACGACTTGAGGATTTGGATTGAACCCATGATACGGGCTTCCTACGTATCCTTGTGAGAGGGATCAGAATCCATGTAGTTTGGTGCTACTTGACAGGACACATCACCTTTTAAGGTCGTGCAACAAGGACCCAACCATACAGTTTAATGTCTTGTGGAAAGGACACCAAGGAGAGAGATGCCCGGTCAAAGTTGGTATGGGACTTATGCCGAAGCGGCCCGAAAAAGGGAAGCGATTTCCTGGGCCAAGATACGGTCCTTCTGGGGGCATGGGGACATGGTCTGAAAGTGACAGATGTGTATCAGACTTAGATATCGGGCTTGCACCTTGGGGAGGTTTCCTACATCTTCCGGTTGGTCGGGGATCAAAGTCCACGTAGTTCTGGGAGATTAGGGATTACACGTGAGAGTTTCCTGTTGTTGGGATTGAACCACGGGGAGGCGTCCTACGTACCCTATTTAGAAAACAAGGATCAAAACCCACGTAGTTCATTTTGAGGGCCGTCATAGTGCAGACGCCGTGACCATCACAAATCTCTAAGCCCACATGAGTCATGTTCGGTGTGAGAAACAAGAGAATGAAACAGACTTGGTAATCCTCGCAAATTCTTCCTACAGAGGGAAGGGGAGGAAGACGACGAGTGACGGAGAAGGCCGAGAACACTAGACTCTCCTTCTCCCTGATGTTGGAGGAAGGTAGGAGTCGCACAGCGGAGCAATGAACCTTCCGTGATGAGAGGGGAAGGGGCATTGGATTCCGGTGAGGATGGTGTGGGGATTACTCTAGGAGGAATGCCCAGAACATTATATGAGGTTTAGGTGTGCTACAGTTTAAATTCATAAAGCTTGGATAAATATATCACAGTTTAATGTTGTGTTGCAGGGACTATTTCCATATAGTTTAACATCATATGGATAGGAGGAGGGCCATACAGTTTAACGTCATGTGGTAATGATGATTAGGTAGGAGATACCTAGTAATGGTTGGTGTGGGACTTATGTAAGGGCGGCCCTTTCTGGATGAACCAAACAAAAGGATCTAGGTAATGGGGTTATAGGAGAGTCATGAGGAGTAGCTCGACTCATGGCATGTATAGGATTGATGTTGCGGCGGCATACGGGTGAAATATAAAATATTATTGACCCACCCAAAAAGTCCACGATGCGACTCTCCGTTTTTCATGGGGGTCAGTGATGGTAGCGAAGGGACCGGCCCGGAGGGCAGGGGCCGCAGCCCGACACTGAGCCCGAGCGGGGGTGCGGGGGCGCAGGCCCCACGGTATAGACCAGAGAGTGCTTGGGGTTTTTCACATGGGGCAGGCCGCGTAGGAGATAGCCATGGAGATCTGGCCACGGCGGAGCAGGCCGCATAGGGTGTCCGTAGAGGAGCGATCCACGTAGGAGCTGGACGCATAGGAGATGGCCGCAGAGGGTATCTGCGGAGGAGCTGGCCGCGTAGGAGCAGCCGCGGAAAGGGTGTCCGCAGATGAGATGGTCACAGAGGAGGTGGTCCACATAAAAGGTAGTCTCCTAGGATGTCCGCGAAGGAAATGGCCGTTAAGGGCTGGCCGTAGAGGAGCGGGCCGCATTTGGCTCGCGGTTTGGTTTCTCCTCTCTACGGAAGAGTGCATCTGCAGATGACAATGGGTCCGTGGATGGTCGCAGAACTTTACCGCTGGGAGAAATTTCTCCAGTGTCTCCCCATGGGTTTTCACCCATCCTTTCATCCCCCCATTATTGACCCCCTCTCAGGGTATATTTATAGAGTAATGAAGATGCTGTATCGACAGGGCACTCAACACTTTTTTGAGAAAGCCCATGAAGAAAGCCTCGCCCGTGCATTACTTGGTCAACCGATATTTATGGAACTGAGTTTTGTGGAATTTCTCTGTGGCCATGCACCAAACCACCTATTTTTTGAAACTGACAGGGTTCGCGATCGCATGAGGATTTTGCCTCCATTTCGCAAATGACTGCGCGTGCGGCATGGGCCAGTTGGTGCGGTTCGTGGTGGTGAACCGACCTCGCGTCCATCCCACTTCGCGCCTGTGTTGAGGTTCCCACCTCCATTTTGCAGATGTCGCTGGTCCACGGAGGGGGTGGCTCGCTGAACCATTCGTGTACCATCTATGTTGAACCGGTATGCGGGACTGTCGGTCCTTTGTCAATTTTTTAGTATTCTTCATGTTTTTCCTGATCCTCTGAGGGAAATTGGGTAGAATCCTTTCCCAAATTAAGTGGAATTCCCATTCCTCCTTTTGGATTTTTCAGGACCCTACAAATTCCCCCCATCGGAATAGGGTCTGATTGTAATGAAGAGGAGGCTATTCCGATGTAGAGTGGTCCTAAAAATCGATGAATGATTGGACAATGCTCTAAATTTTGCTTGAGCCAAGGGACTCAGCAAGCACAGTTTGACTATCTCTAGGGTTTTGTAGAAAAACCCTAAAAACATTTTGTCTTTTCTGTCAATACCCTAAGTCTTTCCTGGGCCCATTTAGTGTGGACCCAACGGGTATAGCCCGACTTTTGTTTAGGTCTCCCTTTTTGGGTTTTCTCCTAAACGGGATTTTCACCTCTTTTTGTGAGTGGTTTAAAGTCCCACCAACAAGAATATCATTACTAATGTTTTAGGTCAAACATCTTTGACCAGTATGGTGGGGTGAGGGCCCCGACAAGTTTTGGTTGATTAAAATATGTTTCAATACCTTTCAGACGCACGTTGGGGGAACATGTTTAGATTTGAACAACATGCAGAGCATGTCACAAGGCATGGGAGCCGTATCAGCATGCAGAGGTGGAAAAAGCATTGCCTAAGGAATAATTTCCATTGTTAGATGGTCCAGGGGAAATCAATATGTAGTGCCGCTGAGGTCATGGTATGCATAGTCATGAAAAGGTGTCCTTAGGTAAATGATTGTATTCTACCGATATCCAAGCAACTTCCGGGAAGTTGAGATTCGGGACCACCAGGGGTGGCTTGCAAGGGTTCGGTGCTTTCTGGGTACAAAGTGTGATTTATGAGGAGATGGTTCCTGGACATGGGAGAAACATATAGGCTAAATTTCTCGGGAATGGGTAAAGTCATCCCTTCTCACGCTGGTGTGAGACGGTGGTTTGTTCAGGTCTGGCTCGTGCATTGAGGGAAGGAGGAAAACCTTTATTCCTAATTGAACCCGTGAAGAGTTCGACCATGTAGTTTAATTTCATGTGGAAAGGACAAAGGGAATTGTTATTATTACTAAATCTATGCATTTTAATGTCATGTGACGAGGACAGAGGGCATTTTAAATTCAGTGTAGTTTAACGTCATGCGGCGAGGATGGAGGGCATTTTAAATTCCGTGCAGTTTAACGTCATGCGTTAAGGACAACTTCCATTCATTTTAACGTCATGCCGTAAAGATGGGGAGCATTATTAAATATATTGTGTAGTTTAACGTCGTGCAGCGAGGACGGGGGCATTTATATAGTCCGTGAAAATGCTTGTAGTTGGAGGAATTTCCCTGGATGATCAATGCTTGGTCTTTGCAACTTCATGCCAAGCGACAAAGACATGTTCCATGCAGTTTTAATCATCATGTAGTAAATATGTAGTTTCCAAGGCTACTCTTGATTAGAATTTAACTTGGCTAGAATATCTCTGCATATCCAAAACATGGAGAGGGGTTGATGGTGTAATCCATGGTTCCGAGGCTTCTTGGATCAGGAGAGATGATATGGGGGCTCTGAGGCCGGTAAGTGTACGGGGCTAGGAAGAGTATCGCCGGAGGAAATCTTGCCTTTGGTAGACGAGCCAGGGGATATCAATATGCAGAGCCGCTGAGGGCATGGTATGCATAGTCATACAAAGGTTTCCATGGGTCGATGACTTTCCACTTCCGATGGCCATGGATGATTATGAAAATCTGATATTGCTCATAGAACAGAGTTCAACATATGGGGATAATGGTGTCCAAGCATACAAGAAACATCTTCACCACAATTTCCCGTTGAGTCAAAGTATCCTAGCCCTGGCTTGATGTTTGTAGATGCAGATCGTCATGTGATCCACGGGCATATACATAGGCTAACCAGGTAGGGATATCCTGGAAATGTTTATATGTGATAGGGGAACGAACTTGTAAATCACTACTCCATAAATTTTTGGATCAGGAGATATGATATGAGGGCTCTAAGCCTGGTAAGCGTATGGAGATAGGAAGAGTATAACCTGAGGAAATCTTTCCATTGGTAGATTGGACAGGGGCTATCAATATGCAGAACCGCTGAGGGCATGGTATGCATAGTCATACAAAAGTGTTTATGGGTTGATAACTTTTCACATCCGATGGCCATGGGTGGTTATGAAGATCCGCAATTATCTGGGTCGTGGAGTATGATGTATGGAGAGGATGTATCCAAATTTTCAAAGATTATTCCCTTCCCGTTTCGCCGTATATCTTGGGTGGGTCGCGATGAAGTCTGTGCAGTTTAACGTCCTGCGGTGAGGACAAAGTATGTGCAGTTTTAATGTCGTGCGGTGAGGATGAAGACGAATCGATGTGAAAAGGGGATTCTGTGTAGTTTAACGTCAAGCGGTAAGGACGAGGGGTATATATACCTATGTTTTCTTTTATCAGTGACTGGGCTAGAAGATAAGATCCTGGCATCGCTACATATCCTACGAGGGCAGGAATCAAGCCAGATGTAGTTCTTTTGGGGAATACACCCCGTGCAGGTCTGGTCCATACGGGGGAAAAGGGCAAAACAAATTATTATTCGTGGAGTTTAACGTCGTGCGGTAAGTATGAGGAATACACCCCGTGTAGGTTTGGTCCTTACATGGGGGAAATGGGGTATTTTTAGCTTCATTTGGGGCGGGCGGGCCAGGGTGTGAAATTCTGGCGTCACTACCTATCCTGTGAGGGTAGGAATCAATCCGTATGTAGTTATTTAGAAGATAATACACCTCATGCAGGTCTGGTCGATACACGGGAGAAAAGGACATTTTTAGTCTTCATTTGGGGGTGGCTGGGCTAGGATGTGGGATCCCAGCGTCACTACGTATCCTGCAAAGGTGGGAATCAAGCCGTACATAGTTTTTTGAAAGGGATACACCTCGTGCATTTTTGGTCTGTACATGGGGAAAAAATTGAACTTTTAACTTTAGTTGGGGATAGTTGGGCCAGGATACCGAATCCCAGCATCGCTACGTATCCTGGAAGGGCAGGAATCAATCCGTACATAGTTCTCTGAAATCCATGCAGTTTAATGTCGTGTGGTGAGGATGAAATACTCTTAGTTTAGGGTCATCGTGTTTGTCCCATTGGCGCTTGGTAGTATAACATCCTTCATCTCGGACGATAACTGCTTTTGGTTATGTGAAATACTTCTTCAAAAATCTCACATTCGTGGGAGCGGTAGTGAACTTCCCGTCCATAGAGATCAGGGCATATGCTCTGTTGGAGTAGACCTTGTGTATAACATATGGTCCCTCCCACTTGGGCTCCAACTTTGGAGGTTTATTTCTGGGTATCATTGGGGTCTGGAGGACCAACACCAATTATCCTTCCAAGAAAGACCGAAGACGAACCTTTTTATTGAAGGCTCGTGTGATCCAGTTCTGATATACTTCCAGATGGTGCAATGTTTTCAACCTCTTCTCATCCAGTTGTTCCAATTCACCTAGATTTTTTTTTGATTTCTCATCATTGGATAACTGATCACAAATGGCAACACGGAGTGAGGAAAATTGGAGCTCAATGGGTAGGACCACTTCTGTTTCGTATACTAATGTGTACGGAGTAGCCCGAGTAGTGGTGCGAATTGTGGTTTGATAATCCCACAATGCATGAAGAAGTTTATCCGGCCATTATTTCTTGTCTTTGTGCACCATTTTCTGGAGAATGTTGGATATGGTCTTGTTGAAAGCCTCTATCTGTCTGTTGGCCGCAGCATTGTAGCAGGATGAGTGGTTAGCCTTGATACCATATTCTTTGAATAGTTTCTCCAATTTAACAGAGCAGAAGTTGGTGTTGTTATCTGTCAGTATGGTATGAGGGATGCCAAATCTGGTGATGATATTGGCTTTCACAAAGATGACAATGTTTCTTGCCCTGAATTTCTTGAGGGGTACAACTTCTGCCCATTTGGAAAAGAAGTCGATTGTTTTTAGGATATACTTAAGTTGTTTGGCCATGGAGGGAGGATATGGTCCTACAAAGTCCATTCCCCAGATGGAAAATGGCCAGGAGTACTTGGCCTGATGAAGTAACTCTGGGGGTTTTTGAATGAAGTTGGCATGAATTTGGCAGGAGTGACATTTTGCGGTAAAGTGCTCGCAATCTTGTGCCACGGTGGGCCAATAATACCCAAGCCTTCGAACCTGAAGGGAAACCTTAGACTCCGACTGATGTGCTCCACATACTCCGGCATGAACTTCAATCATGACAACAGTGGTTTCCTCCCCATCAATGCATCTGAGGAGAACTCCATTGAGGCCTCGTTTGTAGAGGACCTCTTGCTGACCCGTGCCACCATATAGGAAAAGGTTGATTTCCCTTCTCTGTATTTTCTCTCGTTCATCCCTGTCTGATGGAAGTTCTCCCCTTTGAATGTAGTTTTCAATGGGGGTCATCCAGCTGGTGGCAGGAGCATATGGCTCAGGGACAGAACTGACTTTATTGATTTCTTCGGTCTTATTCTGAAAAAATAGCAAGACCATTCGACGATGAGAAATACTGATAATTGTTTCATCCCGGTCTGGGTCAGCTAGGGTTGTGGCCGAATTAGCTAATGCATCGGCCTGGGCATTCTGAGACCGGGGAATATAAGTCAATGTTGGTTCCGTGGAGAATTACACCATTAACCTTCAGACATGGTCAAACAGGGGAATCGGCTCCTCATTTTTAATATCATAGTCACCATTGACTTTCTTGATGACCAGTTCCAAGTCACCTTTTACCTTAAGGTGTTTTACTTGTGCCTGGAGTGTGACCTCCAGGCCTACAATGAGGGCTTGATACTCCGCCTCATTGTTCGTACATCCTTCTGAATGGAGGAAGGAATATGGCAAGACTTCCTTTTTTGGGACATGAGTATGATCCCCAAACCCACCTTGTTAAATTTGGGATCCTCCATCCTATTCCCTATTGGGCTTCGGGATGCGTCTTCGAAGTACATTTCCCATGTTAAGAACTCCTATTGAACCGAGAAGATGTCTTTATCTGGTAGCTCGACGTCCGATGTGGTGGTCCTTGTTGAGGGGTTCTCTACCAGAAAATCTGCTAATTCTTGTCCTTAGATGGATTTATAAGGCACAAACCAAATGTCAAACTGTAAAAGGATGACTGCCCATTGGGATAGGTGCCCGGTCAGCATCAGGCGGCTGAGGATGTACTTAAGCAGGTTACTACGCGAGACCAAATGAAATTCATGATGCTGCAGATAATGTCACAATTTTTGAACTATGAAGACCAAGGCCAAACAACTATTCTCAATGTTTGAGTATCGAGTTTTAGCATTGATCATGGTTAAGCTGAGGTAATAGAGACTGTTTTCACTCCCGACATCATTTTTCTTGTGCGAGGAAGGCTCCCAATGACTGCTCTAGGGCCGTCACGTATAGGATAAGAGGTCTTCCTTCAATCGGGGGCATGAGAACCGGTGGGCTTAAGAGGTACTTCTTTAGGCTGTCGAATGCCTGTTGGAAATCATATATCCATTGGTACGTAACCCCATTTTTCATTAACCTGGTGAAGGGAAAACATTTTCCCGCCAGGTTGACTATGAACTGCCTAATGTAGTCCAGGTGTCCTTGGAATCCTCTCAACGTAGTGAGATTGTGGGGAGGTGGTAAAACAAGGATAGCCTTTGTCTTTTCATGGCCGACTTCGATGCCACAATGGCATATGAAGATGCCAAGGAATTTCCCTGAGGTAACCCCGAAGGAGCATTTCAAGGGGTTCATCTTCATGCTATGTTGTCGAAGTTTGTTGAAGATGGTTTCAAGGTCTGACAGGTGATCTGAGCGTTGTCTTGATTTGACCACCAGGTCATCCATGTAGCATTCTACGAATCTCCCCAGGAATAGTTTAAAGATACTATTGGTGCCAAAATATTGCACAAAAGGAAGGGACGAAAAAGAAGCCCCGAACGCTGCCGCACGAAGCACCGACGCGAAGCACCCTCGAGTAGCGTGGTCCCCCTCCGCGAACGGTCTGACGTTCGCGAGCCAGTCACAAACCACCAGAGGCGGTCCCTCTCCGCGAACGGCCTGACGTTCATGATCCCACCGCGAAGCACCGGAGGCGGTACCTCTCCACGAACGGCCTGACGTTCTTGAGCCCACCGCGAAGCACCGGAGGCGGTACCTCTCCGCGAATGACCTGACGTTTGCGAGCCCGCCACGAAGCACTAGAGGCACCGCGTGAGTTCTGCTTCATGACTCCCCTTGCCTATAAATACCGGGCTCCCCCTAAGTCCAAGGTGAAGGAAAATCCGACCTTTTTACTTCTCCACTCCCGAATCGCAAAGCACCCTTTGCCCCGGGAATCATGAGCTCTGCGAGGTACTTCTACTTCACGTGACGCCTTCGCTTTGTCTCGTTTTGAGCCCCTCTTCAGAGAGGGATTCCCTTAGTGAAGCTCAAGGGAATTCATGAAGGAGGGGGATTCCCAAGGGAACTCGGGCAGCCACGGAGCTTTTATGCTTCGTGAAACATGCATCTTGTACTAGTGATCCGCATGCTAAGGCAGGATCGCTACACATCGCGAAGCACACTGCTTCGCAGTACCTTGCTTCGCGAGGCACCTCCTCTTCGCGAGGTAGTGCTCCGCGAATACTATTCCACTTCACGAAGCACTCTCCACTCACACCTTTGCCCCATGCTAAGGCCAAGGCACCCCACTTCGCAGGCAATTCCTCTCCCCGTGCGACCCTCCAGGTTTCCATGATGTAATTTCAAAGTCCCACGGACAACACCACTCGTACAGTTGCATCGCCTAATGCTTCTTCGCATAGGCATGCTAACAACTATTGCTTCTTTGCATAGCCACGCTAACATGGACCCCTTGATGGTTAACTCTACGACCCCCCTTGACCATGACCTTACTGGTGCCTTCCCTCCCCTAAGGAGAAAAGGGTGCCGGTCATGTAAGTCCTAAGGGTGTGGAGTAAACCCACCTCGTCCGAGCCGCAGGACGTTAAAATTCCAAGCACCTCATCCTCAACACATGATGTTAAACTGTGATCTGGCCCCGTGCTTCGCACGTAGGGTCCCCCCCAACTCAAACATTTTTTACGCTACCCGTCTCCACAGAGACGGGGTCACCCCCTCCACAAGGGATGATATCCTCCTTCTCGGAGTAGCGTAAGTCCATGGGAGAAGGGAAACCACCTTGGTGTAAGCCCCTATACCCTCTTTCGGAAGGCTGCACCCCTGCATCTCCGTACTTCCCCACTACTAAGGTCAGTGGAGGGCATGATAGGGAACGAGGCACCTCCCATAATTGGTCCCAAATCCCTCTTTCGCTGCACTTTGCCGCACTTCGGGCCTCCATCCTGGAGTAAGTCCCAGCACCATGGGCCGCCTAACGCATAAGACCATGTTCGCTTCTCATGGACGCACCCTTCGCGATGTGATCGTCAGGTCCTTGCTGCCTCTTTTTTCTCACACCGAGCATGACTCATGTGGTCTTAGAGTAAGCATCGTTCATGGAAATTCCTTCGTCTAGCGTGACGTTAAACTATATACCCTCATCCAGCACGATGTTAAACTATATGCCCTTGTCCCGCATGACATTAAACTGCACACCCATTTGAACTACGAGGTCTTTGATCCATGCCAAGGCATGGTACATAGGAAGCCTCCCTGAGGTTCAAGCCCACCACCCATCGGACCAAGGTCCACCTCCATATCATTTGAACTACGTGGTCTTTGATCCGTGTCAAGGCATGGTATGCAGGAAGCCTCACGAGGTTCAAGCCCACCACCATTGGACCAAGTTCCACCATCACGTCGGTTCACTGACGACTTCCATCCTTTGAACTACGAGGTATTTGATACATGTCATGTCACGGTACATAGGAAGACTCCATGAGGTTCAAGCCCACCCATCATTTATTCACGTCGAGTTCATCCTCATCCCTTATGACGTTAAATTGCATCCCAGTCCGACGGAAAACCGCTGTGACCCCTTTGAACTACGAAGACTTTGATCCATGTCAAGGCATGGTACATAGGAAGCCTCCCTGAGGTTCAAGCCCACCACCCATCGGACCAAGGTCCACCTCCACATCGGTTCTCTGACGAAGCCCCCTTCGAACTACGAGGTCTTTGATCCATGTCACGTCATGGTACATAGGAAGCCTCCCAGAGGTTCAAGCCCACCATCTGTTGGTCATCCTGACCCACCTTCATGTCAATTCACCAGCACTCGTGCAGCCTAGTGTGTAAGCCCCACACCATCCGGACCAAGGTCCTCGCTTACGTCGGCCTTCCGGCGTCCACACCTGAACTACGAGGTCTTTGATCCATGTTAAGGAATGGTACATAGGAAGCCTCCATAAGGTTCAATCCCATAACCCGGTCGTTCCGACCTCACCCACGTCGGTTCACCCACGTCCCAAATGACGTTAAACAATATTCCACACCCCGTTGAACTACGTGGTCTTTGATCTGTGTCAAGGCATGGTACGTAGGAAGCCTCACGAGGTTCAAGCCCACCACCATTGGACCAAGGTCCACCTTCAGGTCGGTTCGCTGACGCATCGGACCAAGGTCCACCTTCACGTCGGTTTGCTGACGATGCCCATCGGACCAAGGTACACCTTCACGTCGGTTGGCTGACACATCAGACCAAGGTCCACCTTTTCGTCAGTTCGCTGACGATGCCCATCGGACCAAGGTCCACCTTCACGTTGGTTCGCTGACAACATCCATCGGGCTAAGGTCCACCTTCACATCGGTTCACCGGAACCATCCCGAACTACGTGGACTTTGATTCCCTGCCACGGGGATATGTAGGAGGTCTCTTCGAGACTCAATCCCAACTTCACCATCGCCCTTGAGATGGTCCCGTTTCATTCCCCCTCCACTTCATTCAACTCTCCATCACCCATCCTGATTCTCACCCGGACTGCCATATCCCGGCAAGATCATACCATTCCACTCCTCTTCGCAGCCGCCCATGGGCTGGTCCCGGTATCGGCACCCCTTCAGGGGAAATTCTTCAATCTGATCCATTCCAGCTAATGCTTTGATCGGGCTGATCCGTCTCTGCTGGACGTTAAACCTGCGGCATACCCTGTGTTAAACACAGGAAGCTGGGGAAACGTCATATATATGTCTATGGCATATAATTCCCCGTGCTCGATGTTGGATGCCTCGGGCTTCGACGCCCTCGAGAATCCCCATGACAAGGGACAAAAGATAGACATGACAGTTCCCCAGCATCCAGACACGCTACTGATGCCTCGACGTGACTACTCCCCCGACTGAAGGTTGCTGCCCTGACTGGACCCTTTGGAATGTCCCGATAGAAGCAGTGTAATTAACCGGCGTCCATGGAAACATGGCACTGGGAAGAGTTTCACAAACAATGTATTAAATCTATGAGGGAGACCCGGATTAGGTGATGAGTTCCGAGGAGGAATCCACGGAAGGAAGAATCGACATCCCATCATCCCTTTTTGATCAAGGTGCAGACGTCCCTGTATAAGGAGTGAATGCCACCCGCCTTTGGAAAGCGGGAATGCAGGGCAACAATGCAGTGTGTCCTCCTCTACAGACAGATGCGCGCGCGCCCCAACGAAAGCGTCAGAAATAGAAATGGTGAACCCGACGTGAAATTCTTCTACTCAATGTGGAGATTAGTATCATTTGAGACACTAGTAGATTGATGTGTCACCGGATCCAGATATCCGGCCCCGGGTCCCACCAAGCAAATAGCAGGCCTGGCGTGAAACTCACCGGAAGTTGGGGCAGTAGAGCATGGGGAATTCCGTTCTGCAACGTGTTGGCGTGGATTCTTCTTACAGACGTGGATAATGGAATGAAACTGGGGAACTGGTTGTCAATCCTCTTCCTCGAGGTACTGATGAGTTGATCTCTCCATTTCCCAGGAACCAGGTTGCTGTTGTGGAGACACGATCCCCACCCGCTCGCCTACGCTGGGGTGGGGGAAACGCCAACACAACCACCCCGCGTGGCTCCATTGCCGCCACGACGACCTCTACATCCGCGAATACGGGGTGCCCACATCCCCTTTTCCCGTCAGAGATCATACAGCGAAGGGTGATCAGCAGCCTTGTACGTAGGTACGAAGAGGAAGGGGTCATCCCAACTCAGGATATGGCCCGCCTGGACCTGGGGGCATCTAGGCCCCGCTGTCAACGCCACCTTAACAAGCCGCGCAGAAAGCCCCTGCTCCCCACCCCAACGTTCAATCGTTTCAGGAGACTGTCCCCAGAACGCCTCGATGACTCCTCGCCTTATGCTGATGAGACGGGTGATGTCTGGCTCGGCCCGCTCAGATTCCCGATCCAAGGGCTCCAGGAAAGGGCTCCCATTTGGCCGTGTCAGCTCTATCGTCCAACTTCGTAGGAAGAACAGGTAGGCTATGCCCCTACACCACCTACGCCAGCTCGTCTGACCCGATGTCAACACCGGGCCCAGGCTAAGGACGCTCTCCATGATACATCGACGTCAACAACTACTGTGGCCCAAGCCACCACCGACGTACATCATGGAGTTCCTGCATACACTGAGCAGGGGAACTCCATCACCATACCGGGATCGAGGCCTCAACCACCCCACTAGCAGGCTGGGTTGACTCTGGGGGTCGCAGGCCTGAGATATGATCGCCGGGAACCAATCCACAGTAACGTCACTCTATATGGAGGTCCTCCCCATACCACCATTCCACAGAGCATGGGCTTTCCCCACTCCGAAGCTTGTCACAGAGGTATGCCTCGTGCTACCCCCATCCCTAAGGAAGACCCGCTCCACGGCAGTGACTCTCGGCGTGGAAACCTCTCCCGCACCCACTATACAGGGTATGGAGTCCCTCCTCCTGCCCCCAACCGCTAATATGAAGGCACTGTCCATCCGGTCCTTCTCCAATGTGGGGGTCCTCCCTATGTCCTCTCTGCAACTAGAAAAGGTCCTCCTCGCCCCGAAAACTTGAGGAGTGAAGGTCAGCCTCGCTCCACCCGAACCGTCTATGGAGGTCCTCTCCATGTACCCTTCGACATTTTCCCTGGTGCCCCTCGCACCCCGGCCACCTCGGGTGGGGGCCCTCTCCGCCACGGTGCCAGCGCCGCCCCAAGACTACATATTGAGAATCAACCCTGTCCCGAAGAGCCACCCTAGGGTAGAAGAGCGAGTCGTCACCGCCATAGGTAGAATCCTAGGGGGGAGCAGGTGGAGATCAAACCGGCTCGTTTCTCGGATTCTGAAGCGGAATGTGACTCAGCGATGGAACCTTTTCCCCGCTCCTCCACATCAAGGACTGAGGCAGGAACTAGGCGCGTCAGCCTCATTCTCTCGGAATGTGAGGTCCACCGGATTCCCACCTCTCTCCGCAGGTACATCCAGGAGGAAGAAATCGTGGAAATTCCACAGGTCCCGACCGTGCAATCACCACCATTGTCACCAGAAGCGCCCTCTACCTTTACCAGAGATCACAGAGAGCTATTTTGGAGACCAAAGGCGGTAGAGCAATGACATGAACTATCACCAAAAACCGCAACTCCTGCGCCTAAAACTATGGCTATCAGCCCATCGTATCGTGATATCGTGGTCAGGTCACCTCACTCTTCAGAGGATGACCCGGAATTCGGCGGCCAGTTAGCTCGTTCGCCGTATTCTCCGCCGCCAAGTTTACTGTCCCAGAGGTCCGCCTCGGTACCGCTACCGGTCCCTCAGCCGCCCCCAATTGACGAGTGGGGAAATACAGGGCCAGACCCCGAGTCCAAACTCAGGAGCTTCTGGAGAATTATCGCAACGGATTACTTCCCGGAGAAGTTCTGGCCGACGGCGGCACCGAACTTTCGCGCACCAGAGTCCCTTACCCCAGAAGAAGTGGGGTGATTTTTCCAGAACCTATGGGCGACACACTTTCGCCTTCGTTACGAGTGGGTGATTTACCCCAGAAGTCGAGAGAACTTTGAAGAAATCGGCGAGCAATTCCGCCTGATCGATTTGGCTGCACTCCCTGTGGCCCAGCACCCCGAGTCACCAGGCCGTCAGAGCACCCTTCAACGGAAATGTGTTCAGAGTTTCAAAGTACTCCGCAGAGTCATCAGGGAATCTACCCACCATGTGCAAGTCCGTGGCTGGGGAAACTATGCCGCTCTCTTCTTCATCCCTATCCGACGGCAGCCCGATTCGTTATGCGACATTGAGGACATGCCCTCGAGAGGGGTTGAGATCCACATGGCTGACGTAGTGGACAAGGAAGACGAGCTTGTATTTATCGATGGAGACTTACCCCCCTGAGGGTGTACCGCCACTGCTGGACCCATCTGGTAGGGTTACCCATCAGCAGAGGAACCTTCTAGGCCTCCTTATACCCACCGAGTCACTGGTACTCAGTCAAAATGCCGGTAAGGGTAAGGAGCACGTCGGAACTATCAAGCACTCTGACCCGTCCGCCTCTGTACAGAAGACAAACGAAGATCTCGAGAAGGCCGCGTTATTCCAGTATCTTGCTAAGTATAAGAGGATGGTTGACGAACTCTTGGCCAAGCGCGCTGCAGAGCGGTGAACCAACTATGGTAATCCCAAGCCGGGGCAGCAGGGGCAGGAACAATTCCCCCCGGTGAGATGCCTATGGACAACCCGGATCATGCTACTTCCGTAGACAGGGCAGAAGCTGGAACTTACGGAAAGAGGGCACGATATGTCTCGCCAAACTCTCATGAATGACGGGGCAATCTGAAGAATCCAGCCCGGGTTCCCCCAGTCGCCCCACAGGCCGTTCCGCCAGTCGCTCCATGAGCTGCCGAAGCCATCTATCATGTCGAAGAACCTGGAAACGCACTTGTGATTTGGAATCCCCGTCAAGACAGGGACCCCCATCCGGATGATCTTATAGCGGCACTCATAGCCCGCCTCGAAGTGTTTGAAACGCGGCAGGTGGCTGTCCTACCAGATGGAAAGCTGTATCCCGCGTGGGTGGATGATATGCCCGCACCCCCATGTTTTGGGAAACCCACTTTTTCGCCCTTCAACGGGACAGGGGACCCGCCGAAGCACTTGGCCCATTTTTCTTCCAGGTGTGACCCCATGTTGGGGACTCCGGCCCAGCAAGAAGCTTCCAAGATCCGATGTTTCGTGTAGACATTGGAAGGTCCCACATTCGTCTAGTACAACCAGATCCCTATCGGATCAGTGACCGGTTGGGAGGATCTCTTCCGGCAGTTCCTATACCAATTCAGCTCCACCACGTGAAAGACCAGCATTGCAGACCTCTTCAAGTGAAAACAAAGGCCTGATGAGCGAGTCGCAGACTTCATCGCCCGGTGGAAGGGACTTACAAACTTCCTCGATATGCCACTGACTCAGGAGAAATTACTGACGATGTGTGTAGGGAACGTTAAAACAGAGCAGGTACCTTCCCTGATCACCCAGAACTACCCTGGAGGGTTCCGGGATTTCTCAGATAAGGCTCAGCGCCTTGAGGAGGCTCTGCAACAAGCTAGTCAGGAACATTCGTTGCCCCTTATGATCCCATCCAGGAGGACTGCCAGAGCCGAACCCGTTGTGGTGGCCCAAATAGAAGCCCCCAGGCAGTTGGAATTACTGCCAGCGGCACCAGCCCTGCAACCCCACAGAGGTCCTCCACCTCAAGCGCAGGCTCCTGCCCAGCAGCGACCGCCTCAGAACCGACAAGTTCCCCCGCGCAATGCGCCACCCCCACCTAGGCGAGACAATCAAGCGCCGCCTCCTCAGTAGGCCCCTCCGGACCCTCGTCAGGGCCAGGCCCCCAGGGCCCCCTATCCGGAAAAAAGGCACCAGACTTATTCGTTCAACGAGAATCAGGTCCTTGGTTACTTCCTAAGTGCTCTAGAGAAAGGGATTGTGCGCCTACCCGAGTGCAGAAGGCCGGCGGAGGCAAATCTTACCGATCACCCCAACTACTGTCCTTATCATCGGATTTTGGGGCACACCCTTAAGCAATGCTATGTGTTTAAAGACTAGATTCAAGACCAGGTCAACAACAACATAGTCAGGTTGGGACCGGCACCAACACAAGTAGCAGGTGTCTTTGTAGGGTCAGAGATTGGTAGCAACAGTGAAGGCGAGTGGCAGCAGGTTCCCAGCCGTGGGTCCCAGAAATACGATGACTGGACGGCTCGAAAAACCATCTCCCGCGCCCATGGTATCATCTGGGCACACCTGAAGCAGCCGGAACCTTCAGAAGAAGTAGCCAACACCTCTGCATCGCCTTCACAGTTGACCTCTTCCCAAAAGGGAAAGCAGCGACGACGCAATAAGAAACAACGCGCTTCGCCGGTGCCGTCATCATCCCGCACTCTTGGTGACTTTATGCCCCCTGAAATGGGGATTCCTCCCAGAATCTGCCCGGTGGTGGATGACTCCTCGAGCGACATCCAGGGGTACGATTCGGTTAACACCATGGAACTGGTAAAGCCCTATATGACCCCCGACGAGGGGGAACGCTAGGTGAACCCCCCTAACGTTTCTAGCCGATGTCAACATCAGCAGAACCACAACCAAGCCGGTCGTCGAGGCATGTTAGCAGGCACTTTCAGCTAGGTCGTGCACACTACTGAGACCAGAAAGCAGGATTAGTGTAGATCTCACCACGCGCAACCCCATCTGACGCCCTCAGCTCTACCTCCACCGCCATTTGTGGTAATAGATCAGGCAGGACAGCCTCGTCCATATCACAGTCAGTCTTTCCCAGCTACAGGACAGTCTCCGCTATCCGATCCTAGTCTGGAAACTAATCTCCAGGCTTTAACTAGTAGGCAACGGGATGTTCCCAGCACTAGCGAACCGCTGGTTTAACCGGCAGGACCCGCTATGCCCCCAACTGCAGAACGACCACTTGTAAGCAGAGGCTCGCGTTTGGCACGAAATTATGATGTCATGAAGCACCTGGCCATAATTCTGGCAAGGCTTTATATCCTTGAGGACCTTCGCCTATCGTTTGAAATGCGCGAGGCACTTGCCGAGGCCCTAAGGAGCCCCCTCCAGTTTGAGACGGAGGTGGCAGCCGCAGAAGCCTTCCATGCCGAGGCAATTGAGAACGCCGAATGTCAGACGGTTATCTCGTTCTATGGTGAAGATGAGGACCCTCTTATATAGGGGAATATTCGCCCGCTGTACATCACTGGCCACTTCAATGGTGTGGAAGTCCGCCGCTGCCTCGTTGACACGAGTTCTGGAATCAACCTAATCCCGACTCGGACACTGTGAAAGCTGGGTCTGTCTGAAGATGATTTAACTCCCTATGACCTCAGAATCCAGGGATATGACATGACCGAGAAAACCCCAGTCGGCAAGATCTGCCTGAAGACTCAGTTCGGTGGCTTAATTTCCAGCACCGAGTTCATGGTTGTCTCTCAGGACACCGCCTACAACGCGTTGATGGGTAGGCCATGGCTCCATCTGCACGCAATAGTCCCTTTGTCGTATCACCAGTGCCTCAAATACTCCCTCAATGGCCGAGTAGGCGTGCTCCAAGGAGATGCATCTCCTTTCGCCTCTTGTGAGGCCCGCTATCTGGATGCTGATTATTACAAGAGTAAGGATAAGAAAATCCTAGTAAGTGAGGATGAACCCGCCCCGGTCACAAGTGATCCCTGAGCAAGCATGGGTGACGCCTACATCCTCCTGATCCACCGATTAGAGGCCACGACCCCTGACATGGGGAAATGTTTTGTTATTTCAAGTACGAAAGGAAGGCATGTTCCCATGTCCAAGTGACGACAGAAAATCACCTCGTACTCCTACACCAACCAGGCTCAGGTGATCCCAGAGCCTCCTACCCCTGTGCGGTACCGGAAGTTCAAGCTTATGACAATGGAGGTATGCCATACATGTCTCTTCCACAGGGCTGGAATCAACCGACTCAGGCCGACACGCCACCACTGCTTTGATGTCATCAAACGTGGCCCTTTGGGCTGAAGGCCAGATGGGATAGGGTCGACTGCCTTCATTGCTATGGTCTCAATGGTGAATGAGTCTCCTGATATGATGACCACTGCTGCCCAAGCTAGCACCAGCCTCCCCTCAGGTTTTGATGGCCTAGAAATAGCTCCCTTTGCGGGGAACCCCTCCATGGGTGGAGAGGAAGATCTGGAGGATGCTCCCCCCACCTTCGAGGAAGGCGTCTCTACCACAGTTGATGAACTGGTATAGGTGAACCTTGGTTGTGAGGCAGATCCAGTACCCACATTGATCAGTGCAGCTATGTCCCCCGAGGAGCAGCAGAGGTACGTAGACTTTCTGAAACAACACCGTGACGTGTTTTCCTGGAGTTACAGTGAGATTCCAGGACTAGATCCTCAAGTAGTCGTTCACCGTCTGGGCCTCCCGGCAAACCATCATGGGTTTAAGCAGCCTCCCAGGAAGATGCACCCTTCTCATGGTGCTATGGTTGAGGCCAAAGTTGAAAATCTTATCAAAGCCAACTTCGTTAAGGAAGTCCAGTACCCCAAGTGTCTTGTCAACATTGTGTCAGTCAGGAAGAAGAATGGGCAGATCAGAGTCTGCATTGACTTTCACGACCTTAATCGCCACTGCCCAAAGGATGACTTCCCCCTCCTGGTGACTGAGTTATTGATTGATACCACGGCCGGGTTCCAAGCTCTCTCTTTCATGGATGGGTATTCCGGGTACAACCAGATCCGGATGGCCCCCGAGGACGAGGAGTCCACCGCCTTCAGGGCTCCCCAAGGTACCTTTTTCTACCAGGTTATGCCTTTCGGCTTGAAAAATGCTGGTGCCACTTATCAGAGGGCCATGCATCGCATATTCTAGCCGATTCTCAGGACGTTGGTGGAATGCTACGTAGATGACCTAGTGGTCAAATCATGTCAGCGCCAGGACCATCTCAAAGGCCTTGAGAAAGTGTTCGGTTTCCTCCATTCCCGTCACCTGAAGATGAACCCGTTGAAGTGTGCCTTTAGGGTCACCTCTGGGAAGTTTCTTGGCTTTGTTGTTATATACCGAGGCATTGAAATCGACCCAGAGAAGATCAAGGCCATCAGCCAAATGCCTCGCCCGAGCAATATTTGGGAACTTTGAGGTCTCTAAGGCCACTTAGCCTATATACGCCGATTCATCGCGAATCTGGCCAGCAAGTGTAAGACCTTTTTCCGGCTCATAAAGAAAGGCGCCGCTTACGAATGGGATGAGGAGTGTTGGACCGACTTCGAGAAAATCAAGCAGTATCTGCTAAAACCTCCAGTTTTGATGCCACCTGTTTTCGGAAAGCCACTGGTCCTTTACGTGACCGCCCTAGAATGGTCCCTCGACCCACTTCTCACCCATAAGAATAACGAGGGTACTGAGAACAGTCTCTACTATCTCAGCCACATGCTTCTCAATACAGAGGTCAGATACTCCCCTATCGAAAAGAGCTGCCTTGCGCTCATCTTTGCCATACAAAAGTTGCGGCATTACCTGTAGCACCATGAGGTACCATTGGTCTCTCGGGTAGACCCACTGAAGTACATCCTGAACCGCCCCATATTGACCGGACGACTAGCACGGTGGGTAGTGATCCTCCAGCAGTTTGACATTAGGTTCATGCCACAGAAGGCCATTAAGGGACAGGCGTTGGCAAACTTTTTAGCTGCCCATCCAACCTCTGCGGATCAATCCCTGGACCTGGATTTTCCTGATGAGACGATCCTCTTAGTCAATCGTGTCATCCCATGTTGGAAAATGAACTTCGACGGTGCCTCCCGGAGCCCCACCGGTAGGAGGCTCAACGATCCTAAGCTCAACAAAGTGGGCCTGGGTATTGTCTTCATTACCCCGGCGCAATCCATCCTGCCATACTTGTTCCTGTTGTCAGAGGGATTTACTAACAACGAGGCAGAGTATCAGGCTCTCATCACTGTCCTCGAGTTAGCCCTCGAGATCAATGTGCCCCATCTACATGTGAAAGGAGATTCTGAGCTAGTAATCAAGCAGGTCAATGGAAATTATGTCATTAGGAAGCCAGAGCTTGTGCCATTGCTGGAGTGCACCCTCCGCCTAATGGCCCAGTTCTTCTCTCGGCCAGAGGCCACCCATGTCCCTCGGTCACAGAATGGTCGAGTTGACGCTTTGGTCGGCTTACATGCATCACTCGCGGAACCCGAGCAAGATGATTTGATTATATATGTGGAACACCAGAGAGTTATCGACCCTGTCACCCAAGAAGACAATGACGGCATGCGGGTAAGTCATCTCACTGCCAGACTCGCTATGTCAGGGGTCCTGGGTTTATCAGAAATAGCGACCGAGGACGCTCTTGACTGGAGGGCACCTTTTGTCGAGTATCTCCAAAATGGTCGCCTCCCGGACTAACGGGCCGAGCGCGAGCGAATCCGACACCGCGCGTTGCAATTTACCCTCCAGAGAGGCCCCAATCTTAAGCAGATCCTTTATAAGCAGAGATTCGATGACGTCCTCCTCCGTTGCATTCAAGGATTAGAGATTCCTCAAGTTATGCAAGAGGTCCATGCCGGTTCCTGTGGTGCCCATCAAGCTGGGCCGAAGCTGTCCCATCAAATCCGGAGGTTGGGGTATTTCTGGCCCTCTATGATCCATGATTGTATCAGGTATTCCAAGAGATTCCATGCGTGCCAAGTTCACGCCAACTTCCTCATCGGCTGCCGGAGCCCCTCCACCCCACCAAGTACTCTTGGCCATTTTCGGTATGGGGACTTGATGTAGTGGGACCATATCCACCGGCAACAGCTCGCCGGTGTAGGTTCATCCTGACTGCTACAAATTTCTTTTCCAAGTGGGCAGAGGCAGTTTCACTCAAAGAGGTCAAGGCCCATTCCATCGTCAACTTTGTGAGCTCCAATATTATCCACCGGTTTGGGGTCCCTCGCGCCGTCCTCACCGATAACGACACCAAATTACGAGCGACTGAGCTGAAGAAATTGTACTCAAAGTATGACATCCGTTCGAACCATACCTCCCACTATCACGTGCAGGAAAATGGAAAGATCGAGGTGTTCAACAAAAACCTCTCTAACATTCTGCAGAAGATGGTTGGTCAGAACAAGAAAAGCTGGCCAGACAAGCTCCCCAATGCCCTCTGGGCTTATCGGACGACAACTCGAAACTCTACCCAGGTGACCCCATATTCCCTGGTGTATGGGGATGAGGCCGTCCTACCCATTGAGATCCAGCTGCCATCATTACGCACTGCAGTCTATGACCAGCAGGCGCCAGATGAGGTGGCCGAAATCTGTCTAGCTGAATTAGAAGCACTGGATGAGAACCGGCTTCGTGCCCTACATAATCTGGAAAGGCATCAGAATAAGATAACGAGGACCTTCAAGAAGAAGGTTTGCCTCCGTTCTTTTCTATAGGGCGACCTAGTGCTGGCCCTTCGAGCACCAATGATCCCCGGTAGGAAACCACCCAAGCTAGAACCCAAATGGGAAGGGCCTTATATCAACCATAAGGTTTACCCCAATGGGGCGTACTCCTTGGTGACCATGGATGGTGAGCGCGTAACTCCTCCCACCAATTCCATGTTCCTCAAGCAGTACTTCGCCTGATCCTATATGGTCCAACACAACCTTAAACTGTATGGTCCAACACGACCTTAAACTGTATGGTCCAACACGACCTTAAACTATATGGTCCTGCACGACCTTAGACTGCACCGACGTCCTGCAGGACGATAAACTGCAAAATGGACCGAGCTCTATGACCTTAAACTAATATATCCCCTCGTCCTTACTGCAAGATGTTAAACTGCAAGCTAGTCAGGCCTTCCTGACCGAGGCTCAGCCTCAGGCCCCTTCCATCCTTACTGCAAGACGTTAAACTGCAAGTCAGTCAGGCCTTCCTGAACGAGGCTCAGCCTCAGGCCCCTTGGCCTCCTCAGGCCCCGACCCCCATCCTTACTGCAAGACGTTAAACTGCAAGCCAGATAGGCCTCCCTGACCAATGCGCAGCCTCAGGCCCCTTGGCCTTCGTCGACTCAGACTCTCTGATGGGATTGTACGGTGTGGTGTGGGATTACATCCTCATTCACGTCGGGTTGACTCAGAATCTCTTATGGGATTGTACGGTGTGGTGTGGGATTACATCCTCATTTGTGTCGGGTTACCTGCCGTAACATACATATACCCAGTTGAGACACATTTCTCATCCAGAACAATGTTAAAACTGCGCCTCAAGAACTACGTGTGGCTTGATTACCATCTTAATGGGATACGTAGGAATGCTCAGACGCCTCGTCTTGAGCCCAGCCCCAAGATCTTCTCTCCCACTATCCCCCATGGGAATAGTTCCCTTGGAGGGTCCTTAAATAGCGAGGAGTAGGATTTCTTAGCCCCGCTCATACAGCCCCGCTCATACAAGGATTGTAAGGGTTGCACCATGTGCCCACTCCTGTTCTTCTATCCTCCCACGTCCTCACCGCATGACGTTAAACTGCATGGACTTCAAGAACTACGTATGGCTTGATTCCCATCCTAATGGGATACATAGGAACTTTTGGGCATTTCGTCCGTTGGCCCAGCCCAAAAGCCAAAATTTTCCCCTCGGGTCAAGACATATGGCAGGGTGCACACTTTTTCCCCAACTCACATCGAGCAAGCCTCGACCCGGCTGCACGCCCCCTTGGAGATATTCACCTCTTTCGTGGATGGATACAGCTATGCTTCACCCACTCCTTGACTGGGATTCTATCATATTTCACACCCATAGGGACCCCCAAGAACGGCCTGGATACGACGCCCAAGGGCTCTCCTACCGATACGGGCCAACACCCCTGAGGGTTTCCAAGCAACAAGACGATACAAGTCCCGCATTGCGAATTTTTTAAACGGTCGATGCTCATTTGTTTCTCCCATATCAGGTCACCATAGGAACACTGTGTTTCGAACATGGTCAATAGTGTCCTGGATCCTCGGGTCCACCCCGAGATGGCCCAAACATCGAGTGCAGTAACTCGTTCTGCCCCATCCTGAAGCGAAAAACTTCCCTCCGGGTGGTGCCAGCGGTCGGGCCCATGGCCCCGATTCTCTTATAAGTAATGTATGGAGTGGTGTAGGATTACGTCCTCTTTCACGTCAGGTTACTTTCCATGTCATACACATCCCTGAACGAGTTACAGTTATCTATTTCCCCGTCCTTGCTGTAAGACGTTAAACTGCAAGTTAGTCAGGTCGTCCAGATCGAGGCCCAGCCTCATCCCTCCCTCACTGAGGCCTAGCCTCAGGCCCCTTGGCCTTTTGGGTCCTATCCCAAGCTCTTACCTGGAGTGTATGGTGTGGTGAAGGATTATTTCCACATTCACGTTAGTTTGTTCAGCGTACCATACAACTCCTCAGTCCAGGGAATCCTATTCCCCGACCCTCGTCCTCACTCCAAGACGTTAAACTGCGAGCTTGTCAGGCCTTCCTGACTGAGGCCCAGCCTCTGACCCCTTGGCCTTGTCGGGCCCCCGGGCCCAGGTTCTTTCCCACAAGATTGTTCATTGTGGTGCGGGATTACGTCTCTATTCACGTCAGGCTACTCGCCGCATTGTACACATCCTCGTTAGGGTATCCTGCCCCCTGGGTATCTTCTAGAACTACGTGTGGCTTGATTCCCATCCATATGGGATACGTAGGACCACCCGAATGACTAAGCTTCGGGTCCAACCCCATCTCTTGGGAATCTCCATCCCATCTTGGCTCCTTGGCCTACCCTTCCTCCATGAGGGGTGTATATGGCATGGTATGGGATTATGTTCTCATTCACGTCGGTCCTGCAATGACCACGCCATGTACCTCTCCCTCCCGAGCTATTCCGTCGGCCCTTTTCAGCGGTTCACCAATGTGCCTAAGGGTACTCTGGTTTATTACATGGAATGCCAAACTTTACTCGGACACGTCCGCACCCGCTTTCCAGGCTTTGTGTATCCCTACATCAGGGCTTCCATCATCTTTCACACCCAGAGGGACCCCTAAGAACGACCTGGATACTACACCCAAAGGCTCTCCTACCATTACGGGACAATGCCCCCGAGGGTTTCAGACAACAAGTCGATAAAATCCCGCGTTGTGAATATGGTCAGCGGTCGATGCTCATTTGTTGTTCCCACCTCAGGCTAACACGATATGGATGCTGCGTTTCCACCACGGTTAACAGTTTTCCTCTATCTCCACGCCAACCCCATTAAGCCCAAAATGTCGGTTACACGATTCACATCCTTCTCCAGTCTCATCATGTCCAAGTAGAGTCTCAGAACTCTTGGTACTATTACTTCGTGCATGCCTACGCCTTGGGGGAACAAGTCGTGTCAAAGGTTTCCTTCAGGGCTCTATGCCGACTCCCCTTTGATGGATGCCCCAAGTATTGCGATAAGGATTCCCCCCCTTGTTTCCCACACCAAGTTTAACTCACGTGGGCTTAGGGATCGGGTTGACGTCTGCGCTTACTCGGGAAGTTGTCACCATTCGTGGTCCGAGCTCTAAGGCCATAAACTAAGATCCATCTATAACTATGTTCAACTTGATTCCCATCCTCATGGGATATGTAGGACCGCCCAGACGCCTTGTATTCAGGTCCATCCCATTTAGGGAGCTAGTCTCTCCCCCCCTCTTTTCACCTCTTACCTCTATATAGGCCCCTCGGCCTAAGGTCTCCCTCTCAGAGTGGTGTACAGTGTGATGTGGGATCATGTCTCTATCAATTGTGTTTCAATACACTACGCACATTCCCCGCATAACATCGCCTCTGCTACGTCTGTGCTGCATGACGTTAAAATGCATGCCTGGTCCTGTCACACGACTCTAAACTGTGACATTATCGTCCTGGCCGCACAATGAAAAACGGCACTGCATTGTGATGACCTCGTTGTAGAGGACATCACGTTGGGTATTGGTCACGTGCCATGCCATTTTTCAACGCCTATCACTGCTTGATTCTTGTGGCGACACCAGGACCTGCTACCCTAGGCCAGTCGCTTCACAAAAAAAAACCACTCGCCTTAAAGGAAAAACAAGATTTACCAAATTCCTCTTCTTTTAGTGCAAGGGCCATTCCCGCACTCCTCTTTTTCCCCAACACTGGTACCCTACCGTGCCACCTTGCAGAACTACGTGAGGCTTGATTCTCATACTTATGAGATATGTAGGAGCGCCCGGGCACTTCCCCGTGGGCCCAAACTAACTTTATCTTTCGGTCCCTTGAACTAAAACCTCTACCAAGGGGGTTGTGCAGTGTGATATGGGATTATGTCCTCATTCACGTCATATTGGTCACCGCACCGTACACACCCCCTATTCCCATTCACACCAGGTGTTTGAGTTACTCCACTGTGTGCCTCATATGTTTCCTCCCATCCATGGTCCGAATTCTACAACCCTAAACTAAGATCTCCCTATTGAAAAGGAATCTGCTCCCTCTATATAATACATCTCATTGTCGTATTCAGATGTGTTTTGAAAAAGAGCCCGAAGTGTGGAATTTTTATGGGGACATTCCTCTCGTCCCATGACCAAGCTTCACGAGCTCACTATTTGGATCCTCATCCCCTTCCACATCCAAAAGGACCCTCGGACGACATGGATACTAGGCTTAAGGGCTCTCCATGGATGCTGGACCTAAGGGACCTCCAATCGTTTCGGGCCAACGTCCCTAAGGATCTTTGACAACATTTGCGACATGGTCCCGTGTTTCGAACATGGTCAACGATAAACCCTCATTTGTTTGTCCCCATTCTAGGCTAACACGATATGGACGCTGCGTTTCTACCACGGTTAACAGTTATCCTCTATCGTCACACCACCGTCATTGTGATCCAAATCTCGAGCATCACGATTCACACATTTCCACTTCCTCATGTTCAAGTGGAATTCCAACATATTTGGCTATATCTCTTCGCGCATCTAAGTGCGCCACATGGGAGTGTTAGTATCATGGGGCTGATATTCACCAAGCGTCTCTCCACCCTAACCTTCCCTTTTCTGTGTTGGGAAAGTCCCACCACTAATTGTTTCCCACATCGAGCATGACTCACGTGGGTTTAGTAGTTTTGGCAGGATGTGTACCAACACGGCCAGACTTCTCACCATCCTGCATGACGTTAAACTATGCTTCTAGAACTACGTATGGATTGATTCCCATCCTCATGGGATACGTAGAGACACCATGTTATTTTTCCTAGGGTCCAGCCCATAGAAATCATTAATCCCATCCTTCCCCTTTCTGCCCCCCTGGTCGGACCCCTCGCAAGAGAGGCCCTGTCCCAAAGAAGGAAGGATCCATGCCCAAACCAACGCGCCCATCTGGTGTACTCCCACCATGGTGGTGTAACTAACTAAGTGTCAGATTATGTTCGGACAAACCATCACTCCATATTCCACGCTTTTTGTGCCCCTTATTCGGACCCTCGTCCCCTTTCATGTCTGAAGGGACCCCCTAACGGCCTGGTCTCATGCCGCATCGGCTCACCTACCATCCTGGGCCAACGTTCCGGAAGACTGGTCATGTTTGGAGGGACCCCCTAACAGTATGGATGCTCGACCCGGGGTCTACCAACTGTCCTGGGTCAACGTCCTGAAAGATTGACTGACAACATTTGTGACACGGTCCCGTGTTTTGAACATGGTCAACGGTCGACCCTCATTTTTTGTCCCCATTTCAGGCTAACGCAGTAAGGATACCGCTTATCCTCCATGGTTAACGGCTGTCCTTTATTGTCACTCTATCCCCACAGTTCTCTGAATCTTGGGCATTGTATTTCACGAATCCCGTTTCCATCTGTTCGGACCGATTTCAGTTCCCCTGGCATTGCACTATTTGTGCATGAGGGCACGTTGAAGAAACGATAATTCGGATTTTTTGAGAAATTCCTTCTCCGGCCAAGCCTATCCCATCTTTCGGAAATATGGACTGGTAATCCAAATCCCGGATGCCCGGAACTTGGTCTCCACTCCTATGTTAGGTGGGACGAGAAGGCAACTATCTCTTGTTTCTCACATCGGGCTTGACCCACGTGAGCTTGTGGAATTATCGTCGAACTTCCCGCAAACATTGTAGGGATGTAATGAGCCGATTCAAGCAGTGGAAATCGTGCATTCTACGACATTCAAAACAAAGAAGGAAGAAATTGAAGCGCAAAAGTACCAATAAAAGGTTTTTAGTTTGTTACAGTACTCGGGGGTCGACTCCCCCCATGGACGGGTTGACCCCGTAAAAAGAGCATTGCAGCTCCACCACCCTTCAGCTTGTGGAATCCAAGACTTGCTGCCGCTGACTCAGCTCCCGCTCCTCCTCAGCAGCGGCGGGGCACACTTCGTTAGCCTTGGCTCTGGCCCTCTCTACCTCAGCCTGAATGGCAGCCATCTTTCTAGAATCCTGCCTCATATGCTCCTCTGCCTCTGCCAGCTGGGCCTTCAACCATGAGATCAGCTCATATTGTGCATTAAGAGAGGCTGAGTGCTTATCCGCCTGAGTCTGCAGCTGTTGGACCTCGCTCTCAGCCTTCTAGAGCTTCTTGATGTTTGTCGCCTTCCTCTGCTGCCAGCCCATGCTGAGCCCATGATCATGATACCGGATCTTCTCAGCCCTAAGATCTTGGACGAGCGCGTGAGGACGTTGGGAATCCACTCCCCCAACGCACAGTTTGCACAGCCATGAGCAAAGTCTGTCCATTTCGTCCAGCCATAGCGCTTGGGGGTGTCCTTGATGAAGCACATGATTAGCTTCCACAACCGGCGGCAGACTATGCTGCTGTCTTTCTCGTCGGAGGCCGTTTCGTCCCAGTCTGTGCGATTGGCCGGATCATACGCAGGATACACCCACATGAAGTCCTCGACATGATCTGCATCTGGCATTGAATTCGGCGCAACATCTGGTGCCGAAGCAGGCGTGACAGGACTAGGACCGGCCGATCAATCCTCTTCATCGGAGTCCACCTCAATGACCTCGGGCACGAACCTGCTGGTGGTCCCGCCAGTGATGATGTGTGTTGCAGCTCGGGGAGATAGGGGGACTATCACCACCATCACTGGCATGCCCCTAGAAGGGATTCCACCAGAAATCCTGACTAGCCTTGCCGCATCAGCCCACGCCAGTCGGAGAACTGTATGACAGAGAGGGACATAAACGTAGTGGGTATAGTCTACATATGACGACAATGAAACTGGTAGAGGAAACTTACAGATATCGACCTCCTGGTGCTGCTATTGAGCCGATACTAATGGGACCCCAAGGCAAGGCCCTCCGTATACTATTGGAAGATCTGGAGATTCCAGAGGAGCCACCTCGGGTGCTCTGGTCCCACCAGATGCGGAACTGGACGTAGCCATAGGTGCGGGTTCTGAAGGTCCTGAATCATCACCCGCCAAGGGGCGAGAATGAGGCCTACGTAAAAGTTCCTCTTACATGGCTCAAACATCGGTGAGAAGTCCATAATGGCCCAAGAACAGACCATAAAGAAATAAGTTCAGAATGCTACCTCGAGAGCCTCTACGAAATCATTGGAATATGAGCCTTGATCTCTGACCTCACCCTCCTCCAACGGGCTCCCTCCTCCAGCCTCATCCTCCTGAGAGGAGTCCTCTGATTCTTCCAGCAGGGGGAAGCACTCTCTCAGATCGGCAGCTGACAACTGTGGGGGGACCGTTTGATCCAGCAGTACCCTCACCCGGTCTGTCATTGGGCGAGGGACACCACTGGAGTGAACGTAATCCTCCAGATCATCCAAGTATTTCTCTGACTCCGCCGGAGACGTCATGAAACCAACCCAGACTAGGCCTATGCTTGGTAACTCCATCCCGAGGCGATTCAAGTGTGCCCATATCTCGGGTGGACTGAGGAATTGTCGGTTGACATCCCAAATGTACCAGGCCTCTGGGAAGACGACATCATCTGCCATGTCGATATGACGCAGCTGCTTCCCAAACGCTTGAGTGGATATCCTACGAAATCCCCTCGGTGGCCGCCCCTCCGGATGGCCTTGCTCTTCCGGAATCACCGGATCCGCTGCGGCTGCCACACCCTTGGCCGGTGCGGGTCTCGCCGCCATGGAAGCCCCGCCACCGCGAGAGGCCCTAGCTGCCCTCCTACCCCGACCTCAGCATATAGGAGGCCCACCGTCACCAACCCGAATAGTTGGCTGCTTCAACATCTCCCATGGGTAAGCAGCCTCCCAACTAATGTCATACTCCCTCACCAATCTGAAAGCGGCGGTGGATGGAGGAAATGAAATTCCCATCTTCCCATCTTCCCGTGTGAACATGGGCCACAGCTGCCTCATCACACACGGGTGCTCCTCGTGACTCACCTCCCAGTAGACCTGCGGGGTCAGCCGCTGGAGGCACTGGAACTGCCTAACAAACCGATGCGGGGTGTACGGTTCGCAGAGCGGCTCACGATCCACTCGTGCCACCAAAACTCCACCTCGAAAGGCCAGGAGGTAAGCCCGATGCTCTTCCGTTCCCCGCCCGTCGTCAGTGAGTATCCCTGTCGGCAATGGGAAGGGTTGGAAATTAAACTCATCCACCCTCCACACCCAGTTCAGCACCATCGGCATGGTTAGTTTGAACGGGAAGCTCCCGACCGCATTCAGGATGGAGGGGCAGAAGTTTTATCCCGACAGCGAGATAGGGTTTGGATACTCATAGATCCCCCTGATGTGCGCCGCAATCCACCCATATAGGAGGTGGAAGGTCCCACATATCCTTGGCGGCTTCTTGCCCTCTCTAATGTGCCGTAGCATTCTGTACAGCTTGGCGAGCATTAGAATCCCCATATTGATCCACTGCCCCATAACCAGCATTGATGCCATGATAAACGAGCTGGGATGCACCCCCATGCTGGTATCCCTCACCGGTAGGATCCAACCGCAGTTGAGAGCCGTAATAAATGACGCCAGCCTGACTATCGGCTGTTTTTCAGTGCTGACACTGAAACCCCAAGTCTTCTATTGGATGTCCTCCAAGACCCTCCAATACAAGTGCTCCTTAACCCGTTGGTCCGCCCTCGGACAAGTTCGAGGCCTCGGAGGGAACTCTCAATTTTCTGGGAAATTCAGGAAGCGCTTGAACCACTTCTTAAAGTGGACATCCTTCACTGCCTCCTTGTCCTCTCTAGGGATGAGTGCCATCAGCGCTGACGTCAATTGCGGAATTTTCTCTGTATCCTCCCACACACTCATGGTGGGGAGGAACTCATCATACATGGCCCCCAAGATCTGAACCCCCGAAATCTGGTGGACATCCCACAGGCTGATGCCCATCTCCCCGTGGTGCAGGTGAAAGGTATTGGTCCTAGACGACCATCTGCTCAGCAATTCCGGCATCAGTTGTTTCGGTTGGTAAATGTGGAATTGGTAAACCCATGCCGCCTCATATAAACCCACTCTCTTCAGCTCGGCCCCAAACTCCTCGTATGAGGCACCTACCCAGTAGGCCCAGGCCCATTCATCAGTAAAGTTACCGCCCTAGCGCAGGTCCCACTCATCGGACCACCCCTTCTTCGAATCCTGCAAAGCCGCCTTCAGCATGGTACGGTGGAGAGGAGGGGACGTCTCCGGTTGTAGTGGCTTCCCATCAATATTGTTCATATGGTTGTAGAGATAGTTGGAGGTGACGGGTGTGAAGTCCTCCCACGCATGACCATCGTCTGCCCTGAACCATTGGTGCTGACATGGCGTGCTCCTAAATCAGCAAGCTGGTTCATCCCTACTCGCCTCAGGGATGAAGACGTCATCCCTTAATCTGAAGCCATATAATGGCATCTTTTTTTCACTGTGGATAATTTTTCTGACCCTCCAATAGCAGATCTATCAAAGAAATGTGGTCCGAGTGGATCTAGACCATCTCCCCAAGGCCCGGACAGTTTGCCATCTCATCCCGACGGATGACATCTGCAAGCACCCCCAATACAGCTTCTCGATGGGCCATTTCGGTTTCGACACTCATAAAAGAATGTTTTTCAGAAAGGATCGCGAAGCTGGATCGCGAAGCCGGCTCGTGAAGATCGGTTGCGAAACCAAGCCGCGGAGTCTGACCTAGACTGGAAAACAGGAGTTCGCTTGGCGCGGTCGTGGAGTCAGAGACTCTCAGTTCGCCGCGAAGCTCGATTAGTGGAGAGCAGGCGTGGAGGACGTGGAGCTTCGCGAAATCGAGAGCACAAAAGGACAAGAAAATCGGGTGAAGACAAAAGAGTTTGACCCCCTATTTATAGGCGGCGACCCCGAAGCTTCACGGTACGCCCCGCCCGCGCGGAGCATCACGGCGCGTCTGGATCCCGTGGCTGCGACCAGCACTGCGGGCCCCCTTCACAAAGTCGCATCGTAAACCGCCGACAATTTTGGAAATTTTCCCTCAGACATCGACCCTTCATCCCTCCGTGGCTCCAAGTCTGAGGGGGGGCATTTTTTGGCCCCAAAATATTGCACGAAAGGAAGGGACGAAAAAGAAGCCCCGAACGCTGCCGCACGAAGCACCGACATGAAGCACCCCCGAGCAGTGCGATCCCCCTCCGCAAATGGCCTGACGTTCACGAGCCAGCCGCGAAGCACCAGAGGCAGTCCCTATCCGCGAAAGGCCTGACGTTCTCGAGCCCGCCGCGAAGTACCGGAGGCGGTACCTCTCTGCGAACGGCCTGACGTTCGCGAGCCCACTGCGAAGCACCAGAGGCGCCGCGTGAGTTCTTCTTTGCGGTGCCCCTTGCCTATAAATACCAGGCTCCCCCTGAGTCCAAGGGGATGGACAATACGACCTTTCAGCTTCTCCACTCCCGAATCGCGAAGCACCCTTTGCCCCGGGAATCATGAGCTCCGCGAGGTACTTCTATTTCGCGTGATGCCTTCGCTTTGTCTCGTTTTGAGCCCCTCTTCCGAGAGGGATACCCTTCGCGAATCTCAAGGGAATCCGTGAAAGAGGGGGATTCCCAAGGGAACCCGGGCAGCTGCGGAGCGTTTATGCTTCACGAAACACCCATCCTGTACTAGTGATCCCTATGCTAAGCCAGGATCGCTACACATCACGAAGCACACTACTTCGCCGTAACTTGCTTCACGAGGCACCTCCTCTTCACGAGGCAGTGCTCCACAAATACTATTCCACATCGCGAAGAACTCTCCACTCACACCTTTGCCCCATTCTAAGGCCAAGTCACCTTACTTCGCGAAGCACACTCCTCTCCTTGGCAATTCCTCTCCCCGTGCGACCCTCCAGGTTTGCACAATGTAATTTCAAAGTCCCACAGATAGCACCACTCGTAGAGTTTCATCGCCTAATTCTTCTTCGCATAGGAACGCTAACGGCTATTGCTTCTTCACATAGCCATGCTAATGTGGACCCCTCGATGGTTCGCTCTACGACCCCCCTTGACCACGACCTTACTTGTACCTTCCCTCCCCCAAGGAGCAAAGGGTGCCGGTCATGTAAGTCCTAGGGGTGCGGAGTAAACCCACCTCATCCGAGCTGTAGGATGTTAAACTTCCAAGAACCTCATCCTCAACATATGACGTTAAACTATGATCCGGCCCCGTGCTTCACACGTAGGGTCCCCCCCACAGCTCGGACATTTTTTACACCACCCGTCTCCATAGAGACGGGGTCACCCCCTCAACAAGGGATGATATCCTCCTTCTCGGAGTAGCATATGTCCATGGGAGAAGGGAAACCACCTTGGTGTAAGCCCCTAGCCCCTCTTGAGGAAGGATGCACCCTTGCATCTCCATACTTCCCCACTACCAAGGTAAGTGGAGGGCGTGATAGGGAACGAGGCACCTCTTGGTCCCAAATCCCTCTTTCACTGCGCTTTGCCGCACTTCGGGCCTCCATCCTGGAGTAAGTCCCAGCACCATGGGTCGCCTAATGCGTAAGCCCCTCTTTGCTTCTCACGGACGCACCCTTCGCGACGTGATCGTCAGGTCCTTGCTGCCTCTTGTTTCTCACACCGAGCATGACTCACGTGGGCTTAGAGTAAGCATCGTCCATGGAAATTTGTTCGTCCATCCTGACGTTAAACTGTATAACCTCGTCCAGAACGACATTAAATTGTATTCCCTTGTCCCACATGACATTAAACTACACACCCATTTGAACTACGAGGTCTTTGATCCATGTCAAGGCATGGTACGTAGGAAGCCTCCCTGAGGTTCAAGCCCACCACCCATGAGACCAAGGTCCACCTCCACCTCATTTTAACTATGTGGTCTCTAATCCATGTCAATGAATGGTACGTAGGAAGAATCATGAGGTTCAAGCCCACCACCATTGGACCAAGGTCCACCATCACGTCGGTCCGCTGACGACTTCCATCCTTTGAACTATGAGGTCTTTGATCCATGTCATGGCATGGTACGTAGGAAGCCTCCTTGAGGTTCAAGCCCACCCATCATTTATTCACATCGAGTTCATCCTCATCCCACATGACGTTAAACTGCATCCCAGTCTGACAAAAAACCGTTGTGACCCCTTTGAACTACAAAGACTTTGATCCATGTCAAGGCATGGTACGTAGGAAGCCTCCCTGAGGTTCAAGCCCACCACCCATCGGACCAAGGTCCACCTCCACGTCAGTTCGCCGACGAAGCCCCCTTTGAACTACGAGGTCTTTGATCCATGTCACGACATGGTACGTATGAAGCCTCCCAGAGGTTCAAGCCCACCATCCGTTGGTCTTCCCGACCCACCTTCATGTCGGTTCACCAGCACCCGGGCAGCCTAGTGTGTAATCCCCACACCATCCGGACCAAGGTCCTTGCTTACGTCGGCCTTCTAGCGTCCACACCTGAACTACGAGGTCTTTGATCCATGTCAAGGCATGGTACGTAGGAAGCCTCCATAAGGTTCAATCCCATCACCCGGTCATTCCGACCTCACCCACGTCGGTTCACCCATGTCCCACATGACGTTAAACAGTATTCCACACCCCTTTGAACTACGTGGTCTTTGATCCATGTCAAGGAATGGCACGTAGGAAGACTCACAAGGTTCAAGCCCACAACCATTGGACCAAGGTCCACCTTCACGTCGGTTCGCTAACGCATCGGACCAAGGTCCACCTTCACGTCGGTTCGCTGACGATGCCCATCGGACCAAGGTCCACCTTCACGTCGGTTCGCTGACGCATCGGACCAAGTCCCACCTTCACGTCGGTTCGCTGACGATTCCCATCGGACCAAGGTCCACCTTCACATTGGTTCACTGACGACATCCATCGGGCTGAGGTCCACCTTCACTTCGGTTCACCGATACCATCCCAAACTACGCGGACTTTGATTCCCTGCCACGGGGATACGTAGGAGGTCTCTTCGAGACTCAATCACAACTTCACCATTGCCCATGTGATGGTCTCATTTCATTCCCCCTCCACTTCATTCAACTCTCCATCACCCATCCTGATTCTCACTCGGACTGCCATATCCCGAAAAGATCATACCATTCCGCTCCTCTTCACAGCCGTCCATGGGCTGGTCCCGGTATCGGCACCCCTTCAGGGGAAATTCCTCAATCCGATCCATTCCAGCTAATGCTCTGATCGGGCTAATCCGTCTCTGCTGGACGTTAAACCTGCGGCATACCCTGTGTTAAACACAGGAAGCTAAGGAAAACCTCAGATATATGTCTATGACATATAATTCCCCGCGCTCGATGTGGGATGCCTCGGGCTTCCACGCCCTCGAGAATCCCCATGACAAGGGACAAAAGACAGACATGACAGTTCCCCAGCATCCAAACACACTAGTGATGCCTCGACGTGACTAATCCCCCGACTGAAGGTTGCTGCCCTGACCAGACCCTTTGGAATGTCCCGACAGAAGCAGTGTAATTAACCGGCATCCATGGAAACATGGCACTGAGAAGAGTTTCATGAACAACATATTAAATCTATGAGGGAGACCCGAATTAGGTGATGAGTTCCGAGGAGGAATCCACAGAAGGAAGAATCGACATCCCATCATCCCATTTCAATCAAGGTGTAGATGTCCCTAAATAAGGAGCGAATGCCACCCTCCTTTGGAAAGCGAGAATGCGGGGCAATAATGCAGTGCATCCTCCTCTGCAGACGGATGCGCGCGCGCCCCGACGAAAGCATCGGAAACAGATACGATTCATGGTGCGTTGATATGTGGCACCAGCATTCTTGAGACCAAATGTCATGACCATGTAACAGAATACTCCATGAGGGGCTCTGAAGGTAGTGTCTTCTTCGTCTTCTCGGGCCATCCTGATTTGATTATACCCAGAATAACCATCCATTAAGGAGAGAGCCTCATACCTGGCCATTGCGTCGATTAATAACTCGGTGATCGGGACTGGGAAATCATCTTTTGGGCAATGCCGATTCAGATCTTTGAAATCGATGCAAACACTGATTTGTTCGTTCTTTTTCTTAACGGGGACAATGTTGGCTAGCCATATAGGGTATTGGACCTCCCGAATGAAGCCTTCTTTAATAAGCTTATCGAATTCAGCCTCTATTTTGGCAGCATGTGTGGAGAGCGTTCTTCTGGTGGGTTTTTATAGCCTTGGTTGTCTTATGGAAGACCTAAGTGGTGCATCGCCACTTCGGGATCGAGTCCCGACATTTCTATGTAATTCCAGGCAAAAACATCTCAATGTTTCCTCAGGAAATAGGTATATACCTCATTCTCCTCGGGAGACATGGTTGTACTAATGAGAGTGGGCCTCGGGTCTTCCTCGATACCCAGGTTTATTTCCCTGAGCTCATCCACAATGGTGCAGATAACTTCCTCAAATGCGGGAGGTTCATCCCTGAGATCTTCATCCTCTTCTTCCCCCACATTCAAATCTTCTTGATCCGACGGGGGGAGAGTTCTCGGCACGGGCTCTTGGGAGTCTAGAGGCAAGGCATTGTGGGCATCCTCGCTCAAGTATTCACCCCAAAATTGAGGGTTAGCGGTCGTTTCTGCACTGCTATGCTCGGGCGTCATGGATGAAGTCATGAGGACAACTGAGTGTGTGTCTGTACTTGAACTCCTACTCTCAACATGGTTTATGGGAAGTATGTAGTCTTCGCCGATCTCCTTGAGGGGGTCATCAGGAACTATTTTCAGGCCGTTTGGAGCGGGGATCCAGTCGATACCATCGATCGAAGGCTTCTTCTTCTTTTGCTCATAAAACCTGGCGTCAATGTAGTGTGACTCGGAGAGCTCAAAAGGGTCCTTGTTAGTGTGCAATGTTCCACCTTTTCCATTGATGCAATACAAAATACACTAGTGGTAGAATGAAGGAATGGGAATGTGATTATAGAGCCATGACCTTCCCAGCAGGGCATTGAATGTTGTGTTTTGCCAGACCACTAGGTATTCCAAGTAGACCACAAGTTCACAAAAATGGGTTTTTAGCTTAATTTGTCCCATTGGCTTCTATTCACTCTTTTCTTAACCCAATAGAGTTGTAGCTGAGGGTATTAGATCATCCTCACTGTAGCCCAACTTACAAAGTGTCCGTAGGGGAAGGAGGTTATCTCCAGAGCTGTTGTCAATAAATACTTTTCGGATCTCAACATCATTTAGTGTACCAGACACATATACCGGTTTGATGTGTCCTTGCATGATGGCATATTCATCCTGATCAGTGAAGGAAATCACCGCATTGCATTCAGTCGGGCCAGTCTCTGCCTGGTAAATCTCGGTGCGGGCTACCTCGGCTTAAAACTCCTGGGGGCTGAGCAAGGCTTCTACAAGCGCCTCCCTGAGATCTTCTGACAAACTCAGGGCATCCAGGATTGACAGTTTGGCTGGTACTGATGACATCTACTTAAGGATATCATATTTCTACTCCAGTGGTCGACACTTCTCCGTTGGTGGGAGAGTTTTAGCAGGCACTTTGGGAGCTAGAGTATGTGACAAGGAGGTACCGGCCGCGGGGTCGGATGTCGACGACGTTCCCATGTTCTGGGGACTCGGCCTGACCAGTTTGTTTGTGCACACTAGGCAGCTAGACACTTGTTCCTCCTATGATGGGTACCACATAATGATGGGGCCAGAGTGGCTACTTTTGGTGGTGGAGGTATATTAGTTCTCCTGCTGAGTCTGTTAAAGGGATCTCCCCTGGGTTTCAGTGATATTAATTTTTTGAGCCGGGGTAAAACCATAGGGTTGGTTTTGGATGCGACTGCGCCTCCCCTAGTATCTCCTACATCTACGATTCCTCCTCTCAACCCCTTGTGTGGGGAAATCGGGTACTTCACCATAACCTTCTTCAGGGAGCGATTCCATTAGATGGACGACGTTGATGGAACCAAAGATTAGATCCTCGTCCTGTGACAGGTCAACCTGGTCAGTTGTCCCTAATGGTGTCGTTTGGTGGGTCGGTGACCATGGCGCCAAGTTTGAGGGAATAAAATCCGACAGTGTCGGGGCTAAAATCGGCCTCGTTGCAGACTTCTCCTCTTGCGCTTGTCTCCTACCTTTTCGATTATGCCTGGATGACCTACTCGTGGAGGGTTGTGATGCCGATATTGTTGGCTTTGCAGCATTAGGGGCTGTCAACTGCAACACTAGCTGCTGTAGTTGAGCTCGGGGTATGCCATGAGCTCGATTGACAGTCTTCCAAGTCATCCGGTCATCAAATTCTCGCCCCTTCTTGCTGTTTACTTCCTTCCACCCCTCCCCTTTGTCAGAGTTGGTGGTAGAAATATACGTCACATGTGATAGGGGTGGTCCCAACTCGACCTTCCCGGAGTCTACCATCCTTTGTAGGAGGTCTTTTAGACGAAGCATTCCTGAATATTATGACCCAACATTCAATGGTAGGGACAGTAATCTGGCCTGTCATCACAAAAAACTTCTTCGGGCTTCCTTGGCTTTGTGAGGTGGAGTAAATTGCAATTCATGGCGGCGATGAAGTAGCCGCGGACTTGGTCCTCTCGGATTGAGTATACTTTGTGTCTTTGTTCCTCGAACTGTTTCCACTTAGATCCTCTCTAATCATCCCACTTGGGCAGAGGTTTCCGCTGATATATAGGGGGCCCTTGACGATTTGGTGGAGTCCTAGGTGGTGGAGAAGGTGTAGGGGATAGCTTGAGCATGACAGAGGATGCTTCAGCTCTAACTGCTCTCTTTGCAGGAGCCTGTGAGTGTATACGGGACTTCATATTAGTCTGTTGTAGGGAGTCTTCAATTCTCTGGGAAATGGAAGAGATATTTTGGAAGCCATTGGTGCACTCCACTGGTTTGAACGGTGTTCACAGCTCATCTCAATGTTTATCGATGCATATGGAATGCATCTCATCTTGGGGCATTGCCCTGTTCAGAGAGTATGTCAGACCCTTCCATCTGGCGATGAAATTTGAGACCCTCTCATTCTCCCTCTACTTGCAATTCATGAGGTCGTTGACCGTTGTTTTAGGCAGCATTGATCTGTAGTGGAACAGGAACTGCTTCTGAATGTCTTCCTGGCTTTTTATTGACTGAGCTGGAAGACTCGTATACCAGACAAAGGCAGATCCTTGCAAGGTCCGCACGAAGCATCTGAATTTCACTACTTCTTGTTGTTCTGGAGTTCCCATCATAGGGTGGTAATAAGATGCATAGTGCATCAAATGTTGTTCCAGATTGCCTGATCCATTGAAAATAGGGAATACAGGGCTCCCAAAATTGGGTAGAGGAGGCGTGTTGCTCACCCAATCTAGGTAGGGATTTCGCTCTAGCTGTACCAGAGTGTGTTGAAATTCCATTGATTCCAATAGAGATTTCAGTGCCTCGATGGTGTTGGGGAGACCATGGTTTACATCCTGTTGGGCGCGGTCTTGGGCAGGTTTAGCCTGAGGCATTTCTTGAGGATCCAGCTCGGCCGACACCAAGGGTGCATATTCCATTTGTGATGCCTTCGGAGGGTACAGACGTACTCGCTCTGGTTGCATCCTAAGTGGAGGGAAGTCTTGGTATTCATCTGAATCCATGTTCAGGTAGTTGGATGGGCCAGGCACTGCATTGGGCGGGGGCCCTGACCGCGCTTCGTTTTCCGGGGAAAACCTTAGTCTTTGAGGTGCACTTGCTGGGAGTGCAAGGTGTGGCTTATCTTGGGAAGAACTTTCAATTAGATGGTTCCTCTAGAGTATCTCGGCGTTAAGCTGCCTCAATTATTTCATTTCCTCTTCCGGTCGAGCGATTCTCTCTTCGAGCGTAAGTGGCTTGTTTTTATCTAGAGAAGGGGGAGGGTTAAGGGTAACCGATCCTTTTTTCTTATCCTTGTTGGAAGCTCATAGGGTAAGAGGAGAAGGGTTAGCTAGAGGGGTGGCCATATTTAGGGTGGACCTCTAGTTCCGGGTGTGTACACCAGATGGTTCATTGTGAATCATTGTCTGACTGGAACCTTCATCTCCCGATCCATCTGGATTTGCATCATCTTCAGTGTTACCCATGAGGTTAACCTCTATGGCATCGATTGATACATATCACGGGGTGGAGGAGATGTCATCTTCCAAATAGGAAGAGGATCTCTTTCTCCTTTTACTGGTCTTCCCCTTCCTATCTCAGGATTGCTTTCAGACTCCTTGATGAAGGGTGACAAAGAGAGTTCTTTGATGCGACCTTACAGTACCCCTCCCTCTTGATGGGGATGATGATTAAAAGGATGGGATAGGGCAGGAACCTCCTCTTCTGACTGTCCTCTCTAGACGAGAGAATACTGATTCTCATGGGGGAGGTTGTTGTTGAGGTGGTAAAAATTCCCCCAGCCCTGAGGGATGGGGTTGGATCCATTCCTTGGATGTTGAGTCTCTTCCCGTCTTTATTGGTCTTACGGGGGAATTTGTTGTTAAAAATTCCCCCAGCCCTACAGGCTGGGGTTGACCCTGGATTGTGGCAGTGGCTGCTGCTACCGCTACCTGCCTGATCTTGCGTGCCCCCATTAGGGGGTGAACTGGATCTGATGACGAGTTCACCTGTGAATCAATCCCCTCTGGGGAGGCAAGCAATAACTGTTGATTGGCCTCTCTTAGGCGAGAGTCCTATTGTATGTTTTCGGTGGCCTGATTCATGAGTTCCTGAATGGATTGTTCCCATCAGTCCTAACGCTTTTGGGACTTACTCAAGTCCTTTCTCTATTGGGTGTGTCACCTTTCTTGAATAGGGACCCCACTCAATTTCATTTTTTACATGATGACATTGCAATACCTTATGCCGAATGGGTTCATCTGGGTGGGGAGCGGAGTGAAATGTAGAACTTCATGTTCTCCCCATCCTCTGATATGGACTCCCATCGGAGTGTCACCAATGAGGTGGAACAACTGGTGCAGTGCACGGAGGAAGGCTAACTCAATGTTTCCTTTACACCTCTCAGGTCACGGTTTTCACACCGAAGGAAGAGATTCTAGGTCAATGTGACGTGGGAGGTCACCTATTGTCTTGACATGGTCTACATACCCATCGTAGGGCAGGAATCTTGATTTCAACTGGTGGAGGGTTGTCCATATATTGGAGAGGATGTTGTTCACACATTCTTCTAGAACCTTTTTGGGTATGTCAAATTGACAGGTGACCGTGGGCCAAAATATAACCGGTAAATCATCTCTGTCCAGTCATTTCCTCAGGTGTAACATGTCGGCATACTCCTCCACTAGTGATTCCTCTACCTGTTCAGCACAACTAAGATGCTCACTGATAGTGTGGTCGGAGGTAGTGAGGCCGGTAGGTATTGAATTATAATGTGGGAAATTCCGAGGTGGTTCAGCAGATGAACGTGGCCCCAGACCATATTTTTATTGAAGAAGGCTGTTGTTGGCGACTAGATGGGAATCTGACATTCTTCATCCCGTTCTTCTGAGTGCCTTAACATTGAGGGATTTTCTATGTTTGATTCAGTAGGGGGAGGACCTTCCTGTCGATATGATATGTCACTGCAGGGAGGACCTTCGCAATAAATTCCATCATGGTGAGGATGAAGATCATGGTTTAACGTCCGATGTGTATCCTGGGGAGGACCTTCCAAGACACACTATGACAAGGGGAGGACCTTTTTGTTACTTGGGTCCATTGTGGGGAGGACCTTCGTAATGGAGGTCGTGGTGGCGAGGAATACCATCATAGCTGCCGTAGGGAGAATTTCTACGGGGTACCCCCTGGGGAGGGCCCTCAGAAGGTACCATAATGAGGGGTGGGCCTTCTTGTTGCTTGACGTCTCTACGGGGAGGAACTCCATTATTAGAGTGGCGAGGACTACCATCGTGATCTGATGACTGACTGCACGGAGTGTCGTTGCAACGTAAACCCTGGGGAGGACCTTCAGGGCAGACCATGACAAGGGGAGGGCCTTCTTGTCATGATGAGATGTCACCGCAGGGAGGGCCTCTGAAGTTGCAACTACAATAGTGAGGACTACTATCATAATCTGTGGTCCCACTACATGGAGAGTGTTTGCAGTGTATACCCTGGGGAGGACCTTCAGATTGGACCGAGGAAAGTGGAGGGCCTTCTTGCTGCTCGATATTCTGGTCACGCGGAGGGCTTTTGTGACTCACATCAAAAGAGAAGATCTTATGATCGATCATTATATGACCATAGGGGAGGCCCACATGGGTGCTCTAGGGAGGACCTTCAGAGGTGCTGGTAGAGACATTTCTGGGAGGACCTTCGCAAGTGCTACTGCTACTCCCATAATATGGTAATGGGTGGGCTGAGTTATGAGCCTTCCATATGTGCTTAGTGGCATTGGGAACCCCATATTCCAGAAAAGTGGAGTCATGAACCCTCTCTTGATTTTCCGTCTACCTTTGGCGCGTTCGGGATGCTTTCTTGCAGGCAGAGGGGACTGTCTGCTGTTGATAACGACCTTCACATTTAGGTCCATTTCTAATTGGTTCCCGTGATGCTGTCAGGATATGCCGACAAACATCTTAAATTTTAGCAGGGATATATGCCTGCTCTGGATAATCCGACGTAAAGGATAGGTGTCCCACAGTTGGAACGAGGGAGGCTGCTCGATCTGGTTTCCCTTGTATCACTGAATATGGCTGACGACCCTCCTAGGCGGAAGTAGGGATGCAGATCTACTCTGAGGTGAATATCTCATCTCTTTGGTGAGTCACCTCAATTGGGGAAACGGGCTCACGGGCCCGAGTCCTTGCTATTGCCGCTGATGCAATTACATTCTGGCATGTCTGCAAGATATGATCTAGGATCGATACCTATTCCCCCATCATTGCCCGGATATGCAGAGAGAAATATTTTGCTGTAATGGGTATGAAGGCCCATTCCGGTATCGGAGTAGGAATATCCTGCTTCGGTCCTCTGGTGTTTAGTGGGTACTGACAATTCTCCTGTGTCAGGGAAGGTGAATTAGTCTTCCCCTATGCCGAGATATGCCGGTTTATCTCTCTGTTTGCCGCCACATTGGGATGGCGGACTTTACTTGCATCTACAGGGAGTTGGCCCTGCATATGTTGGTTCCCCACCGTATTGAGTCAGTGACCTTTGTTGGTAGGGAGACGTACCCGCCTATTAATTACCGCCACATCTAGATGGCGGGCTTTATTGATCACCACCACATCGGGATGGTAGGCATGAGGAGAATCTGTTAGGAGATGGTCCTGTAGGCCCTAGGTTGCCACCACGTTTGGTTGGTGGGATTCATGACCCTGGGAAGGGAGAGGTTATTTCTAGGTAGGTGTCATCCTATGTGAGTGACGAACTTGATGGATCTCGGCGGGGATGCATGCCTGCTCGTATGATGCCTCTATGTCTTGATGGAAGACTTTGGAGGAGCGGACAGGTGTATGTGCCTGCTCACAATACGTCTTCGTGACTGGGCAGCAGAGATCCTCCTCAGGGACAAGGGTGATGACTGGTCCCTGGATGTACATTTTCCACCCTTGTTGGGTGGTCCAAGGGGCCGAAGCTCGGGGAGCATGGGACTGGATCGTCAGGGCGACATCCTCCTAAGCGTAAGGATATTGAGTCACGGCGTAACCACGACGACATCTTCCGGCGGGGGCCTTAGAGTGGAACACCCATTCAACGGGGCTGAAGTCCTCAGTGTTGACCTTATCTACCTCCCTAAGATAAGGGAGGTACTTGTTGTCTCATTCCAGGGATAGACTCCTGAAACGGTTTGAGACGGCTACAAGAGCCGTCTGGATTTGCTTTCGCCACTGCTGCTGGGAAGGCGACCGACGGGTCTTGGTGGATTGGAGGGCATGCATGGCCGTCTCCACCATAAGGAGAGTACCATTCAAGTGGTACTCTTGGATCAATGCATCCAAGACCCAGAATTGAAGACGCTGAGTAGGAGACGGGGTCCTTAATTGGTGAGGATGTCCGGTCATTACGTTGCTTGAAGTACGCATCTTTGAGTTCCTCCATGATGCCATTGGATCAAAGGGAGTTTTGATTGATACCTGTAAAATATTTTCACAAATACAAACAGAAAACTCGTCAAAATAGCATCTCATAATCCCATGTGTAATTGATGACCTTGCTTAGCCCTCCTTGTGAGTATAAGGGGGCACAAAGTGGGATTAGGTTAAATCCTTCATTCTTGGTTAAAGATTCACATCAGGTTCAACATTTTTGTTTCGACCGATGGAAAAATGTGTGCTGCCCGACGGTTGATTAGAGAAGGTTTGGTTCTGCTTAATCACCCATATCAGGTGCATCGTTTTCATTTCAAATTTCCCAACGGTTCCAAATCCAATGATATGTGGAACTGATTTCCAAAGGCAGGCGTTCGGTGGGTGATTTGTCTAGCGGCACTTAAGAACTCACATTGGTCGAGAGGATGGTAAGTCGGGATCATCGCACCCTTTTGGGGGGAATTATTTCCAGTTCTGGGACTCTCTTATATATTTAATACGTATTAATATGTTCGCGAATCTTTGGTTTATACCAAGAATAGTATCCATGGATTACTCCTGGTTGGAAATGGTCATTTGAATGCAGGGATTCAGAATAATTTAGGCCCGACTTTTACCATCCCTCTTTGGATTAATGACTCCGAGGAGTTTGGACTCATTGAGACGGCAGTAGTTCGAAGCCTCATAACTTGGTGCTCTAGAGTTTATTATCATCCAGGGGGGACAGATAACGTCTTGAGCATTTGGATTGAACTCGTGATATGGGCTTCCTACTTATCCTCGTGAGAGGGATCAGAATCCACGTAGTTCGGTGCCACTTGATAGGAGACATCACCTTTTAAGGTCGTGCGACAAGGACCCAACCGTATAGTTCAACATCTTGTGGCAGGGACACCCGGGTGATAGATTCTCAGTCAAAGTTGGTACGTGACTTATGCCGAAGCGGATCGGAAAAGGGAAGCGATTTCCTGGGCCTAGATACGGTCCTGCTGGGGAAATGAGGACATGTTCTGAAAGTGAAGGATGTGTATCAGACTTAGATATCAGGCTTGCACCTCAGGGAGTTTTCCTATGTCTCCCGATTGGTTGAGGATTAAAGTCTATATAGTTCTAGGAGATTAGGGCTTACACGTGAGAGTTTCCTGTTTTTGGGATTGAACCTCAGGGAGGCATCTTACATACCCTATTTAGGAAACAGGGATCAAAACCCACGTAGTTCGTTTTTAGGGCCATCATTGTGCGGATGTCATGACCATCACAAATCTCTAAGCCCAAGTGAGTCATGCTCAGTGTGAGAAATAAGAGAATGAAATAGACTTGGCAAGCCTCGCACATTCTCCCTACCGAGGGAAAGGGAGGAAGACGAAGAGTGGAGGAGAAGGCTGGGACCACTGGAATCTCCTTCTCCCTAATTTTTGAGGAAGTTAGGAGTCGCGTAGCGAAGCAATGAACCTTCTGTGATGAGAGGGGAAGGGGCATTTGCTTCCAACGAGGATGGTATGGGGCTTACTCCAGGAGGGATGCCTAGAACATTATATGAGGTTTAGGTGTGCTATATTTTAAAGTCATATAGCTTGGATAAAGACATCACAGTTTAATGTCGTGTTGCAAGGACTATTTCTATATAGTTTAACATCATATGGTTAGGAGGAGGGCCATACAGTTTAACGTCATGTGGTCAGGATGACTAGGTAGGAGATACCTAGCAATGATCGGTGTGGGACTTACACAAGGGCGGCCCTTTCTGGATGAACCTAGAAAAAGGAGATAGGTAATGGGGTTATAGGATAGTCATGAGGAGTATCTCGACTCATGGCATGTATAGGGCGGATGTTGCAGCGGCATACAGGTGCAACAGAAAATATTGTTGACCCACCCCGTAAATTCCATGGTGCGATGCTCCATTTTTCATGGGGGTCAGTGATGGTAGCGAAGGGACCGACCCGGAGGGATGGGGTCGCAACTCGACACTGAGCCCAAGCGGGGGTGTGGGGGCGAAGCCCCCACAGTATGGACTAGTGAGTTCATGGGGTTTTCCGCATGGGGCGGGCCACATAGGAGCTGGCCGCGGAGAGCTAGCCGCGGCGGAGCTGGTGGTGTAGGGTGTCCATGGAGGAGTGAGCTGCGTAGGGGCTGACCTCATAGGAGATGGTCGTGGAGGGTTTCCGCGGGGGAGCTGGCCGCGTAGGAGCAGCCGCGGAGAGGCTGTCTGCGAAGGGTGTCCGTAGATGAGATGGCCACAGAGGAGGCGGGCCGCATAGAAGCTATCCACCTAGGATGTCCGCGAAAGAAATGGCCGCTAAGGGCTGTCCACAGAGGAGTTGGTCGGATGTGGTTCTCGGTTTGGTTTCTCCTCTCTGCAGAAGAGTGCATCCACGAATGATATAGGGTTTGCGGATGGTCGTAGAACATTACTGCTGGGAGCGATTTCTCTAGCTTCTCCCCATGGGTTATCACCCGTCCTTTCATCCCCCCATTTTTGACCCCCCTCGGGGTCTATTTATAGAGTAATGATGATGCTGTATCGACGGGGCACACGACTCTTTTTTGAGGAAGCCCATGAAGGAAGCCTCGCCCGTGCATGACTCGGTCAACCGATATTTATAGAACCGAGTTTCGCAAAATTGCTCCATGGCTATGCACCAATCCACTTATATTTGGAAAAGGACAAGGTACGAGGTTGGATATGGATTCCGCCTCTGTTTCATGAACGACGGTGCACGTGGCATGGGCCGGTTGGCGTAGTTCGCATCGTTGGACCGTCCGGGCATCCATCCTACTTCGCACCCGCGTAGGGGTTTCTGACTCCGTTTTGCAGACGACGCTAGTCCACGTATGGGGAAACTCACTAAACCAGCCACGTACCATCGATGTTAAACCAGTACGCAGGCTGGTCAGTCCTTTTTCAATTTTTGAGTATTCTTCATGTTTTTGCCCGATCCTCTAAGGGAAATTGGGTAGAATCCTTTCTCAAATTAAGTGGAAATCCCATTCCTCTTTGAGGATTTTTCAGAACCCTACATACGCATACCATATCCAGATATAAAATTGAGTCACATTCCACTAGACACTATATATAAGAATGGTATTTATAAAAATATTATATAATAACTCACTCACTAAGGGTGATTCCACATTCAAAATAATATATCAATTATTGGACCTCCACCCTCTCTCTTGGGATAAGGTATCATATCACATCCTAACCAAGAACCTCCCACATCAGGTGAGATATCGTATCACATCCTGACCAATACCATATATCTCAAGGTAATATCTCATATCATATCTTTACCAATACCCTCTCACTCAGGGTATGGTCATATATCATGACCTTATCATTACTCACTCACTTAGTTTAGGGTCACATATCATATCTTATATCTGGTCACACAACTCTATTCTATCTCTCAATGTGATTGCCCATTGTTGGCCCATAACATGGTTAAAATGTAAATTATATAAAAATATTAATATGGATGAAAATTCCTTATACCATCAATTAGGTAGTCACACACCTTTCACCACTTTTCTCTCATCTTAACGATACCATGTAACACTAAACATTGTTAGCCTAAACTAGCCTCAACAACACACAATGATCCTCATGCTATACATGAAAAAACCAACTAGATATACTTGTATAGGTAATGAAATAATCCATGTGGTCTCCGATAATCACATAGAACCCTTTATTACCACTATGAAATAACACTAGTTAGTTACCACACCTAGAGGTGTCTTACTGGACTCTCCATCCCCTTCCTGAAGTTTTCTAGATGCAATGAACACACAAAGACTAAATAAAACTAGACTTTATTCATTTAGTTAAACTCCATTAAATGTTTTAAAATCATGGAATGTAATACTTGAGGCCCTTCTGTAGTATTTGAACATTATATCTCAAACTATCACCCAATATTCCCTTTAAAGAGACATTATTACAAACATTATTTAATATATTAATTAAATAACATATAATTGAAAAACTAAATTAATTTTTGAGTTCATCATATTGAAATTATCTTATAATAAATGTTTTTATTTTTTTAATAAGTATGGTTTTTAGTTGAAAAAAAAGCTTTCAAGAAGCATTTAGTTTGAATGAAATTAATATTTTAATAAAATGAACAAGAAGTTAAGAAAAAAATCAAGTAATCAAATAATAATTTAGGAAATAAAAAATTCTTTTTCAAAATATTTAATAAACATATAATCTTATGTCCAATAATTTTAGAACTAATTTAAATGTAACATTAATTAAAAAATTCAATTTTGGTTATTTAAATAGATACAGAATTTTCTTGGGATAATTATTTTTGTCTTACCTTCAAATTATTTATTTTATAATAAATAAATTTATGTCATTAAAATTGGTACATGAGATAATTTTATCTTATATACATATTTCAGTCTTAAAAACATTATTTCTCTAAAAATAGTTTTTACATGATTAAGTGTATGCATTTTTAAAATTAAATTTTCAAAACATTATTAATATTATTTGATAAAATGATTTCAAAATTTGAAATTAGAAATATAAAATTACATGAAAATGTAAATATAAATATTTTACCTAAAATAAATTATTATGGATATAAATTAATCATCATGGTAAAAGTAAGAGTGTAAAATGAGTTAAACCAAGAGTTAAAGTCTTAAAAAATTAAATAATTTTTCCTTGAATTCAATGGTTGAGATTTTTCTCAAACAATACATGTGTCCACTACACATTTTGTCATTCTAAAAACATAGGAAATTGTAAATGATATTGAATTATTTAAAACTTTTACGGTTTTCACAAAACTTCCTTAATTTAACTTATAAAAAATATAAATATTCCACCATTAAATTGAATACTTCGCCATTACATTACTCTATGAAAATGTTCCATTTTTATCTTCCTAGAACTCTCTCCTACCAACAAAATCCTATGTTCAATCATATTTATTATATTAACTTCAATTTCAAGGAAACATTCAAAGAAAATTCATTCCCCTAGCATGATTAATGTATATTAAAGGTTGTTAGGATATAAGGAATGGGTTTTCCATCTAAAATTTATCTACTTTAGACATGTTTTTAATTATTCAAATAATATAATTCTTTTGTATATACATTGTATATTTTTGAACAAATATGATTAAATTAATTTTTTTCAAGTTATTTGATGATAATGTGTAAGACGTATCTATAATGATTATATGATTTAATTACTACTGAGGCCATGAGTGGGGGTTTCTAACCTCAGTTTTCATTCATTGGGACTAATGTTATATTCACTACTAATTTCATTATTTCATGGTATAAAAACTACATGGAAAACTTTTACCACATAATTCATGAAATTTAAGGGATTTAATTTATTATATTATTATCCATACATTTTATTCTTTTGATTCAATAGTTACCATAACTATCTAAAACCCAATCTATTCCCTAGTGGAAAACCATATGATGTTTTGGTGAATTTTGTGTAGTTTTCTAGAAAATACATCCATGTATGGATATTGGCTAGTGTAAATGTTTCTGGAATAGATGCACCTTGGGTAATCACCCTAAAATGTGTTGTTTGATCATTGGATCAATCATCACATTGATTCAAGATGAATGGTACTAAGACTTTACTCTTGGATAGATACTATTGGAGATATGATTTTGAATATTCACCACTTCTCTATGAACAATTCTGATGTATTTTTCATACCATTTCCTTTGTCTTCTACCAATGAAATATATTAAATTCATTCACTATATTCCTTCGAATACCCAACACATTGTATATACCATCAACACTATATTTATTTGATAAGTATACTTCATGTTATATTGATGATACCCCATGGATTCTATGTTTATTTAGGTATGTTCTCAAAAACATCAACAATATTCTATTTAATGATGAATTATTTGATTTATTTATTTCTCAATATAAAAATAGAAAAATTTTATTTAATAATATGTTCCTTAAAGAACTATAGGAAAATTATTAATGATTTTTTAGTGATTTGATTTTACTTATCAGTTAATGATAGGGGACCATAATTTTATAGCCTCATGATTAATTGATAGATCTTAGTAGAAAAACCTGGGTGTGTTTTATTGTATAACTCTTTCCAGGATAGGAAAGTATCTTAGAACATGTACTTAACATCATGTTTCGGAACTGTGGAATTATGAATTCCCTAAAAAAGATATCAATTATTACTTTTATCCATGTTTCAATTTACTATCATGGATATATAATGTCATAATATTTAGTTGATTATGTATTCATGCTGTTCATTTATTCTTTCCACATCACTTTTTCCATGTTTATGTTTTGTAGGATTCCACTGTAGTCTAGATAATATAGAGTATTCAAGTTCAACCATATATTTTTTCTTTTCCCCAGGCAACCTAGAGTAGGATTACGTATAAATTTTAGGGATATTTTTATAGGTATAATCATATTCTTGAAATATTTTCATATTTTATCATATGCATTGAAATGTATTATATGTATAAATTTGTTCTTCTAAGAATACTAAACTACTCATTCCTTCCAAAAATAATTTACTTTTTACCAATAATGTAATATATATTTTAGTTCTTAGTTTATAGAGTCTGGGATGTTATAGTTGGTATTATGGGGAGTTTAGAAGAAGTATTGGGTATTAAATTTATATGAACCATGTATGATTTCACATGTAATATGAAAGTACCTCATGATTTATTGGTAACTCACTAGAAAACCTAATTATAATTTTATTTTATAATTAAATATCATGTGATAATTATGTTTATTTAATTATAATCATATGATGACTAATGGGAGGAATGGGAAACATATCAATAACTATAGTAAATATAATGATACCCCACTCTGAACAAGTTAATAATGATAGAGTTGATGATTATCTTGTCATAACCATATTGTGGAAATTAATGTAATAAATGAAAAATAGTCATACCAACATAGAGTACACTAATAAGAAAAAATATGTTTTAACAATGTTATATCGCTTCATGTGACAATAATATCCAACATTTAGTGGATCTACAAATCAATTGGTACGCAAAAAATAGATCATATCCATAGATAATGTCATTATTTATTTTGGATGTTGTGAAAAGAAAAATGTAATCTTGGTGGTTTATTATATGAATGGAGTTAAATAGAAATGGTGGTTAATAATTGGGGACACTAAAGTATAATAATTGATCATGTTCATGGAATGGGTAACCTCAAAAGACGTGTTCTATGAAAAAATACATTCTTTGTGAGAAAAGATAAGAAATGGAAAGGAAATTCCTTAATCTTATAAAAAAGGATATTAATTTTTTTTTATTTTGAATCTAACATTACAAGATTATCTTATAATGTTTTATACAATATATGTATTATTGATAGAAATATTGATCATTTCATTAATCGGTTAAAATAAATACTTATAGTTAAATTTTTCTATCATTTATTTTCATGAAATAAAGATATAGTCCCAAAAACCATTAAGTTGGAAAAGGAGTTCAATAGGACATATATATTCAAATGAAATTATGTTTGGAAGAGGTTAGATAAGAATCCTAGGATAAAAATATTTAAATAGGGAATAAATGAAAGACGTTATTTTCCAATTGGGATAATTAATGGACAAAACAACTTAGGGATTAGAGGAAGGGAACATAATACTTTTAAAATTAGAAAGAAAAGGGTGATCAAGCTCACCAAATCAAGGGAATGGTAAAAGATGATGATTTATAATGATTTAAATAGATGCAGAATGGACATTATTTGAACCAATTTCATAGAGGTAAATAAAATTTCTCTAGAAAAATCCATGGGAGAAAATCAAATCTTATGTGATTAATATAGATGTTGTCAAAATTCATAATTATGTGTTGGAAGGTAGTTTAAACATTTACTCAATGTAATATAGCGTTTAATTTTATTATAGATCATTTAACCCTTTTATATCCTCCTTGATTCGAAAAATGATTTTATATTTCCCTATTAACCTAGTTTGGGAGTTATTAATTAATAAACAATATTAAATCTTAATGGAAATAAATATACGTGTGGAAGTTTCATTTATGATTCCTAGGAATAACCTATCTTTAAACAAATTTATTATAAATATGGTTGACTTCGATATGATACTTAGTATGTATTGGAATCCAAATTATAATACCAAAATGATTTTACAAGATAAAAATATTATGATTCATGATGGTGGGTGGAATATTATGTCTTTAGAGGAAAAACATCATCATCAAAATTATATTTGGATCCTACAAAGTAGATCTAAGTAGTGAAATTTTGGGTTTAGGGAAAGATAAAAACCTATTTATGGGTTAGTTGGCTATCCTAATAATAGAGGATATACCCATAGTTCAAAATTTAATTATTGTATTTCTAGAAGAATTAACTGGTCATCCACCAGAGGATGAATTAGAGTTCACCATTGACCTCACTTCTGATGCATTTAATATATATAAATATCTATATAAAATTACAGTAGTGGTGATGGTGAAGATAAAGAAACAATTACATGAATGTAGTGATAAGGGATTTATACTCCCTAGTGTTTCACCAATGAGGCTATGGGTTTTATTCATTAAAAGTATGGATGGTTCAACGATATTGTAGATCAATTATAGGGAGACCAATCCCATTACTATATAGAATATATATCCATTTATATGCATTGATGAACTTCTTAAAAAAATTTATGAATCCAAATAATTTCAAATAATTAAATTCACGATTTTTATAATCAAATTAGGGTGATGAGGGGTGATATTCTAAATATTACATTTAAAAAAAGGTATAGACATTATGAGTTTATAGAAATTTCTTTTGGATTGACTAATGCACCATAATTCATTATAGATATTAGGAATTTCGTATTGAAGGAGTATACTGATCTATTTTTAGTGGTATTTATTTATGATATCTTAACATACTATGAGATATGATGATATAGATAGTCATATTTAAATAACTCTAGTGACCCTAAAGGAGTTAAATGGAAATTAGAGTAAGTGTGACTTCTAGCTCAATTATGATTTATTTCTTGGACATATTATCTCTTAGGATGTGACATATGTTAAATCTTTAATGAAAAATGTTTTCAATGAATGGCATATACCTCCAAACATAACTGAGATCTGATTTTTTATATGATTAATAGGCGTCTATCCACTATTTTTCAAATATTTAATCATATTTTCTAACCTATTATACTAGTTAACATGTAAAGGGGTTAAATTTATAGGATAAAGGGATTGTGAGGAATTTTTTGAAGTACTAACAAGTAGGTTGAATAGTGAACCAATATTGAACCTTTCATCTAGTAAGGAATGATTTATAATTTATAGTAATGAAATGAAGAAAGGTCATGGTTGTTTCCTTATGTAGAATGATATGGTGATTTCCTATGAATCAATTAAATTTAATATCCATGAGTAGAAGTTTCCAAATCACGACCTTGATCCTGGAGATGTAATATGTTATTTCAAAATATAAAGACACATCCCCTATGATGAATCATCTTAGATATATATAGACTAAAAGAGTAGGAAATATATGTACTATAAGAAGGAGAACAATATGAGAATATGATGATGGTTGGAACTACTCAAGTACGACGATTTCATGACATAATACCACCCTAATAATGAAACAAGTTGGATGATTCATTAAGTAGGATGGACCATTGAGTTATGATTATGATTATGATTCATAAGGATTATATGTATAGAAATATAGTAATGTTGGATAAGGTGGTTTCTAGGATTGGGGATCCATTATTACTTTTCTAAGTGTTTTCTAGAAAATATGTACTAGAGTGGATAAAGAATCAGTGATGGGTGATGAGAACATACAAATAAAGATCAATGAAATAAATGATGGAATACTTTTATAATTCATCTATTAGAATGGAATTTTGAAATTTGGGAAGAGGTTATGTGTTCTGTCTATACCAATATTGAGGAATTAAGTTCTACATAAATCACATAGCTCAAATATCTCTCTAAACACCCATAGAACAATGATGTGTTAGGATTTAAGAGAACATTTCTAATGGGATGGTTTAAACTTGGAAATTTTGGAGTATTTTATCATGTTCTTAATATTATAAAGGGTAATGGTTAAATGAAAACAACCTACATGATTCATTCAACCTATGCCTATAGCTTTATCAAAGTGGGATAATATTGAAATGGGCATTGTCACTTGACTCTGAAAAACTCCAAGGATAAATGATTTTTTATGTTTAGTATTAAAATGACCTAAATTAGATTAATATATCAATAATTAAACTAATTTATCATTAAAACAAAATTAATATTTAATTTAACTTTATAAATAAAATAAATGAAAAGACAGTTTTCAATTAAAATATAGTATTTTTTACCATTCATCAAAAAATGAATCTTTTCAAAAAAAAATACCAAAAATTCCCCCAAATATTATTTTTACATGAAAATTTAAAAAATTAAGTTTATATTATAAAATAAATATTATAAAATATTTATTATTGTTCAAAAAAAGAAATAAATACTATTTTTTAAGATATTGTATTTTTGAAACACGTAAATATTTTACCAAAAATTAAGTATTTTTTTTATCAATATATATTAATTTTATGAAACAATTATATATAATATTTAAAAAGGGATTGATATTGTTCATACTGAAATGTTTAACGGTTAGGTTATAATGGTAACATTTACATAATATTAATAATAAATCATGGTTTTTTAAAACTCTATATCTTCTGTAATTCAAGATAACCCTGTGTTGCATGTAGTGAAATCTTAAATTGGTGTTTAATATAGAGAAAGTTATTAAATTGGATTTATTTATTTTAGAATAAAATTCATAAAAACATGGGGGCTAAATTTTACCCCCCTCCCCTTAAAATGATTTTTCCCTCAAAATTCATCACACTGATAAAAAAATGTGGATAATTCTACCTCATCATATTCTCAAGTTCCCACATATCTTTTTCTTACTGGTGGTTTAGCCACAAAACATTGACCATGTGATAGGTATTTTTTGTAGATGTTTCTACGTTCGATCCAGAATCTCTAGTGGTTCATAATAAAAATACGATTTTTTCTCTAATATTATGACTTCTGAGTTTAATACATGTGAAGGATCTGGTATTTACATACTCATGAGAGATAAATTGAAAACATCATAGACTTGAGAGTGTTTTGGTGGGAGTTCCATGAGATAGGATACCATTTGGATAAAATAAATATTTTCAAAGGGACCAATATACCTAGGGTTTAGTTTGTGTTTCCTCCTCAGTATCATTACATTATCCAATAGAGAAATAATTTGGAACTCCATATCACCAACATCAAATTATAGATCAAGCCTGCGGTTATAAACATATCCTTTCTATAAAATTTGAGTTGTTTTGATGTGCTGCAGAATTTCTTTAACCATCATTTACATTTCTGTAACTACCACATATCCTAATAGGTTTCTGTCACCAACATCACTCTATCATGTTGGTGTACTACACTTATTTCCATAGAGGGATTAATAAGGATCATTTTGAACTACTTTTTGAAAGATATTATTTTATGAAAACTCAACTAGTGGAAGGATTCGATCACAAGAACCTTTGAAATCCAAAGATTGATATCTCAACATACACTCTAGTGATTGAATTTTTCTTTTAGACAAAAAATAATTTTGAAGATGATACATAGTTCTAAAAATCAATATTGTATAAATATCTTGCCAAAGAGTTCTCCATAACATTAATTTCAACCTTAGATCCCAGTTATAAATAATGGAATGTGGTACTCCATGAAACCTTACCATTTCCTTAATGTATATCCTATAAATATGTTATAGAGAGTAATAGTTTCTGATAGTGATGAAGTGTGCTGACTTAGCAAGGGGATCGATCACAGCCCATATAGAATAATTCCCTTTAGAGGTTTTTTGGAGTCCATTGATAATGTAAATGGTGATTTTTTTCCCATTTCTATTCCGATATGGGTAATGGATGCAACATCATTTTATAATTTTTTCCTTTATACTTAACATTTTGATATTCTAAGAACTATGATACAAACTCTATGATATATCTATAACTAAAATAGCATAATAAGTACCCCTTTAAATATATTTAAATGTTCATACATCCCATATGAATAGAGAATTAATAACCATGAGCTTCTAAAAATATATCATTATTTAAATATGGTATAGAAATAATGCATACATGGTTTCTGAACCATATCATTCCATCATGATAAAGGACCAACTTTGGAACATTTTTAACCTTATTTGTTTTCTCTATTTATTCATTTTATGCCTCTTTAATCCTAAATTGTATAGATAGTTAAACATTCAATTGAGAAAGACAATATTAGTCACCTTACTTCATGATTTCTATATCCATCCTTTACAAATACAGAAATATTGGATCTTTTGACATCCTCATCGTGGATAGGCTAGCATGATCCTTTCAACTGAAACCATCAACCACCTTGTTCGCTTTCCCTGTGTGGTAATGTATTTAGAAATAATAATCATTAATTAGTTGTAACTATTTTTTTTATAGCATGTTCAACTCCTTCTATGTGAAAATATATTTTAAACTTTTGTGTCAGTATATATATCCCACTTTTCTCAATAATTAAAATGTTTCCATATAATTAAAGAAATAATTACTGCAGTATACTATAAATAATTATTTGGATAATTTACTCATGGAACATCAATTTTCATTATTCATAATCTATAACCATGTCATTATTCATAAAAAATTCTAATCACTTATTATATGAATCACTTTAGATTAAAAACCCATCCCCACTACAATGAAATGTATGAAAAGTTGTGGTGACTAATCATATTTTTACTTCTTTGAACATTTACTCACATTCATCTATCCAGAGAAGCTTGGCTTAATTCCGAGTTAACATGGTTAGAGGATTATATAGTCAAGAGATATTCTCCACAAAATTTCAAAAATATCCAGCTAAACCAAGAAAACTATAGATCTCAGTTATCAAGATTGGTCGGGGAAAACAATCAATAGACTCTCACATTGATTGATCTAATGATATACCCTCTATTAGGATAATATGACACAAAAATGTAAAATTTTGTTGCCAAAATTAACACTTTTTATGTTTTTCATATAATTTCTCCTTCCTTAGGGTCTTTAGTATAGTTCTAAAGTGATCTTGTTTGTTTTCCTTTCACTTTGAGTAGATAAGAACGCCATCTATAACGATTACCAAAAACTGATCTAGGATATATATAAAGTCTCTAATCATTAAATCCATGAAGATAATAGGGGAATTAGTAAGACCAAATAGAATCACTATATATGGATCATGTCCATAACATGTATAGAATATTATATTTGGTATATCCACTTTATTGAACCTCAATTTATGATATCGAGAATTATTGTCAATCTTCAAAAGTATTGTGCTCCACATAGTTGATAAAAAAAGTCATCAGTATGGGGAAGATGATACTAGTTCTTAATTTTGTTCTTTTTGGGCACCTGATAATAAATATAGAGTCACATAGATCTTTCATTAATTTTATAAAAAATAACATGTTCACCCCACGGTGAAACACTTAGAAAAATGATTTCCTTATTAAGGTTTTCCTAAATATTCTTATTCAATTCATACAACTAAATCAGATCCATTCTATAAGGTGTCTTTCAAAATTGTTTGGCATCATGTATGAGTTCTATTGAGAACTCAACTTTAGGTTTTGGAGGAATACTAGGGAATTATTTTATAAATACATCAACAAATTCCCTCACAAATATGCATATCATCGATGTCATGTTTCTCCCCAACCATATGGGATAAACACCCCATCTGAATAGGAATTAATACCCATATAATATTTGTAATCTCTATCAGATGTTCATACTTATCATCACATTGATTTATGATCATAGGTTGGTTTGTAATATAAAAAATGATTTAATTTTCTTGACAATTGATGTAGGGTTTATGAAAATAAATCTGATTTATTCCCAACATAACATCAAATTCAACCAGATGACGAATGAAAATATATTTAGGAATCACATTCCCACAAATTTCAATCATGGAGGAGTCATATAATTAAGATAGGATCATCGCACCATTAGAAGATTTCACTACTAACTATACATATAATAGTTTGTTTTTAATCTTAATACCCTTTGAAATTTATTTATACATTAATAAATGGGTGGATCCAAATTCAAATAAGATATTAATAGTTCTAGAGTGTATCACAAGAATACCTTTCACCACATTGTTATCCTAAACGTCGTCAGAAATAGTGATAAAATGAGATTTCCCATTGTCTCTCGACTTAAGAGGTTACTAATGTCGATTTTCATCATTAACCTTTGGATTTGGGAACTGTTTAGCATGGTTCCCATACTCTTGAATTTCAAACATTAGAGTGTGGATTTTCTATTTTGTGGATCTTTCTCCCTATTCAAAGTGTTAGATAACTTCTTCCCATCTCTTTGGACGTCAATTTCCTTATTAACTTCTCATCTAAACATAAAACAATTTTTAGTTTGCTTGAGAGAATTTACCCCATGATTATTCCCATATATTTATCATAAAGAAAACTCATTGTTTTCTCTACATGATTCATATATTTTCCATTGAATTACATTTTTCTTTTCTTATCAAAATTTTGAGATTGATATGTAACTCCAACCTTCATTTCCACCTTGATAGAACATCAAAAAAACCACTTCATAGAAATCTAATTATCTTATGGATAATTCCCATTCAAATAATTGGATTTAATACACATAAAAATCAACTCACCTTAAACTTATGTTAGATGAAAATAGCAGAAGTGCACCTCACATGGCTTGTAAAATTTCCATCGTAGGTATGAAGAGATTCATCATCATTTTTGGTTAATCTCAAAGAAATAATTCTCTATCTTAGTATGAAAAATATGAGGAAATAAATTATTTAAAATTTAGTAATTTAACTCATCCCAATCTATGGATTCAATTTCATGTAATTCCCAGATATTATTTATAAGACTTAACCATTTATCTATTTCACCCTCCAAATGGTTGATATGAAAAATGAATTTTTCAAGTTCTGAACACTGGAGAAAGAAAAATTTCATTTTACTGGTACTAATTCATTGTTTAGAAACTCATGAATCATAATACCCATTGAATGATGGTGAATGATACCTTATGAAGGACTAAATAAACTGTTTTTCGATACTTTATTCGTTTTTATGTTAAACTAGTTCATAACATAAAAATGTTGTGTGAGCGTAGCAATGAGATTATTCATTACATCTCCCATAAAGTTTTTATTCTCAGGAATAAAATCATTTCATTGTTAGTTGGATCAAAAATAACATGGTTCCTACAAGTTTTATCTATTAAATAAAACAAAAAATCATTATTTAAGAAATAATAATCATAATGGGAAACCATATTATCATGAAAAATCATATATAGGATGACTAAATCATGAAACCTTCATTAATATATGAAACTTTTTTTTATTCTGGGTAATTCATATTCAAAATATATTTAAATACTTCATGAGGGTTTATAATGAATTTGTGAATTTCCAATGATTATCCCTTAGGTTTTTCAAACTAGGTGTGTAATAAGGCCCATTATCAAGAACCATCTAATGATTGAGTGTAGATCAATATCCCCTTTTCATATTTAATAACCCTAGGTACCTCTATAATAGATCCACTCCCACTTTTAGTAAACATACAGAGATGTAATATCTTGGAAACCACTTGCTCTATCCTTTAAAATAATTCCATGACATTTTCTTGTACTTTGACTTATCCACAAACTTATACTTATACATGTCCTTATAGACCTCACTATGTTTTTATCATACCATTTTCCAAAGGCTAACTAAACCTATCCTTATATACTAATTATAGATACCTAGGCTAATTATACATTGATATTACATCATTTTTTATGAATATTCATTACATTATGAAATTACATGCTTGAGGATAGTAATATCTTGGTGCCTTTGGAATCTTTGAAACATGAACACGAGCCCACAAGTGAGATATGTCATATCCAACTATGTTCTTCATAACTAGATACCTTTTTAAACATATACAACATAATAAAATCTTTATAACCTTTTGAATGGAAACATATGACAGGGTGAGCTTAGATTCTCAGTAAGGTAAACAAGGGAGATACATAAGAATAACATGAGTATAAGGGCATCAGGACATGAGAATAAAATTTGAAACCAAACCTTATATATCAAATATCATTAATGAATCATGGAATAAATACTGGTAGTTGATATTAAAGGAATCATAAGATAATCAAATAAAAGTATCCATAAGATCATAATATTGGAATAAGACATGTATTTGTGGCATAGACATAAGCATAGAATATCATTTCCATGTTAGTCAGGGCTCATTTTTATGTCTATGATATTGGAATGGGATCACACCCTAAACCATCATAGTAGTCAAGGTTCACTCACAAGACTGTCATAGAGGACAGAGTCCCTTACAAAAATGTGTTAACTCCTTGATTCAGTCTTGTCTATCTCATGAGATATAAATATTTACCTAGTTCATGGGAGGGAGATATTGGTATCACCCATCATATAATGAAAAACATATTTATATATTCCACAAGTTCATAATAATTCATCATGTCATAATTCATGAAATGAAATTGGTATCCTAAAAATTTCATCATGTCATAACCTATGGAAAAGAAATAGGCTTCGTAATCATTTCATCATAGTATAACTCGTGAAAAGAAGAAATTTTCATAAACATTTCCTCATGGTATAACCCATAGAAGATAAAATGGATTCATAAACATCATTCCATAATAAACATAAAAAATTCAGTGAAATAATAATAATGGTTTCCTTAGACCATATCCCCTATAAGGCATACAAAGCATCAAATGATTCCATCTTAAATGGAAAATAATTTTGAATTTTCTTTTAAATCATTTCTTAATGAAAATATCATGTACGTATTTAAAAACACTTTTTAAAATTTAAAACATTAATAAAATAATTTTATTTGAAAATAACCTAGATATATTATCATTTAATCTTTAAATCCATGATTGGTAGTGAAATTATACAATTCTGTTCATTCCATATATGATAAAATGTATATTACTTTCACATTTTCACTAATATCAAAACATGAATTATTTGGAAAATGACAGGAATATTCCTTTTAAAAAACTTAAAAAAAAGGAGGGAAATTTTTATTTAATAAATATTTTTTAGAATAATAAAACATTTTTTTAAAAGAACTTTTCAAAAAATGGTTCTAGAAAAAAATTCATTATCGAAGAGAGAAATATTTTCATATTTTCTTAAACACAATATCTTAATTATTTTAAGTACCAAAGAGTGGTAAATAGTACTATTAATTAAATATATCATGAATAACTAGAGGAAAATAAATTTCATGAGAATTCTTGAGTGGTAGATCATGAGATATTAAAATCAATGACTTAATCATAAACAATCATGATAAATGATGAGATTGAAGCATAAACCCCTTACCACTTTGGTAACCATCAATAATAAAACACATAGAAGGATAAAATAAAATGAATCATTATAATATTATGTGGATAAATAAATTCATCATATTATATGTCAAAAGGGTTGTATATGAAGGACCTGGGAACACCCTGAGAGGGGATGGGTGAATCAGGGTGTCAACGTTTACTTCTAATGTGATGGATCTTGTTCTCATGTTGGTTGGAACCAGTTAAACCTGTCTGATGGTAATGTGTAGAAAACAAATAATCACATGAAAATATATAAAAAAACAATTTTACATGGTTCACCACTAATGGATATTCTAATGATCATACTATGAAAATGTTTCATTAGTACAAAAATCTACTAATATTTATTAGTTTTGTTGTATGGATGTTTAGACATAGTCACTCTATGATAGGCACACTACCTTTACATGATTTTTGAGATACCACACTGCATCTCTCGGAACACTTCCATCGACTCCCCCTAGCTCACTACCTTGGGATATTGCTTACTCATTTTATCAACTTGAAGGTCTCTTCAATAGATTGGCATTAAAGCCTTTGTCCCTATATAGTATGAGACTCTTGTTGCACCGTATACATGAATTCATTCACTTGAATGAACTGATCAAACAAACCAGATATAAAAAACCAATTAGTATCTCAATGATAAACTTGAGGGAAACACATGTTATTGTAGGAATGTTTTGTAATTATCATGAAATATTTCTTTCACACAACCCCTATCATTTCCACAACCATACAATGAGATTTAATTCGTATTTTTAGACTCAAGGAACACCCTATTCAAAATATTTTCTACGTGTAAGTCTTCTGTGCGAAACTCTTTCACACATCAGAGAAACCTGATCTTCATTGGAAAAATTTCTAAGTCTTTAATGTGAGTTGACTCATATTTATTGCCCTTGATGACCCTTCTTTGAAGAATATAAATGAGCAGATAAATCATTTTTGACATTGCATTGGGTGCGTAAGTCTCTTCTACGCATAACCAAATATTTCATGAAAAACTAATCTTGTTCATGATTATTTCCTTTGAAATATTTTTAATATATGATCCTAAAAAATACCATGGACACAAATTTCAGATTTACCTTGAATCTTTCACACAAATTCCTTTTCCAAAAAAACTTTTTTTCATTCTCCATTTTTTGGACCAAAAATTTCTCCAAACACTAGGAAACGATGCCACCTTCAATATTGTGGTATGCATGAACTGTAAGATCCATATCCTTAAATAATCTGTAATCTTAAAAATGAGGATTCACAAAAGAAACAAACCATACACCAATTACAATAAATAACATCCCCATTATAACAATATCCCCCATTGGGTTTGTTGGAAATCTGCAGATAAATTCAATGAAGCACCATGCGCTATCAACATCTGATACACGATAAACAAATCATCCAAAAATAAAATTCAACATGAGAAATTCTAAGTATATAAGAAAATATGGGAGTCACAAATTGAGTTCTCATGTTTTTTAATTCTTAAATATTTTCAATCTAAGCTTTGATTATTTCCTTAAAACATAAAATTCTCATCGTGTCATATAAGCATTTCATGGTTTTTCAAAAACCTGCGACTACCACCCATTGAATTTCTCTATAAATTTTCTATTCTCCATTATCTTGAAACCTCAAAACAATGAATTTAACTATTATCACCCTCTGTAAATAAATGAAAATAATCATATTTTTACTTATAGAGATCAAAACACACTCTCCCTAGATCATACCTCCCCCCATAAACCTATATCATATCCACAAACAGATTAAAACCGTTAACACAGCTGGGGAAAGGAGATCATTTATGACCACCTCATGTACTTGTAGGTGGCTGAACATTGAGGTTCAACAAATGTTTCTTGAACACATGTTTTTCCAAAGTCTTGGTCAGAATGTAATCCACTTGGTCATCAATTCCAACATGATCCATGTAAATCACGCCTTGTTCAACTCTTTCCTTGATGATGTGATATCTAATTCCAATATGTTTTTTACAATATTTATGCACATGATTCTTCATATGATCTACCATGCTCTTATTATCATAGGTAATCAATATTGGATGTTTCACCTCATCACAATTATCATTTAGTTGTTGCTTCATCCACAATAGCATAGTGTAAGTCTTTATAGTGGATATATACTTCACTTTAATAGTATTGGGAGAAGTGGTTTATTATTTCTTACTCTACCAACCTACAAATTTCTTTCAAACAAAGAAATATCTACCACTTGTATACTTTCTATCAACAACATCTCCATCGTAGTCAGCATCAAAAAATTCCAATAGTTCATTATATTTTACTGTGGAAAAGTATAAGATATAATAGTTAGTACCTTGAATGTACCTCATGATTATCTTAACTTCCACCATATATTGTGCCTTCAGATTACATTGAAAGATGGCTGCTAAGAATTTTGTAATCATAATAGATGGTCATGTTGCAGTTAAGAACAATAAACTTTTGATGATTCTCCTATACATTGTGGGGACCATGGAAGTCCCATCCTCTTGATTTCCAAGTTTTGTTCTAATAAAAATCAGAGTCGACATTGGTTTGGATTCATACATATTAAATTTCTACAGTAACTCTCTTGTGTAAATTTCCTAATAAATTAATGGTAGTCCTACTTCTAAATCACTTATAGCCTTAAGAAGTATGTGACTTCACCAATAATAGAAATTTCAAATTCTTATTTCATGTGATTGGAAAACTATTCCACTGATCTCTTCCTAATTATGCTAAATATAATATTATTGAAGTAAACCAGCACCATAAATTGGTCTTCCTTATAATTATTCACATAGATATTGTGATCCACTCCACCTCTTTAAAATTCCATCTTCCTAAGATAAGAATCCAGCTGAGAGTACCATGATCATTGTGGTTGCTTTAGACCATAGAGTGCCTTCTTTAATCTTAAAAACTTTAATTCCTCATGACCAAGAAAAAAATTCATTGGTTTTTCAATGTATACTTCTTTTTAAATAACACATTTTAAGAAAGTTGTTTTGACATCCATTTGATACACTTTGTATCCTCTTTGAATTTAAATGGAAAGATAAATTATGATTGACTATATTATAGACACCGGAGCAAATGTTTCTTCAACATCGACTCCTAACATCTATGAATATCATTAACTAACCAATCATGCCTTATTTATGATCACATTACCATTCTCATCGAATTTATTCTTAAAAATATACTTTGTACCAATCACATTGTTACGTTTGGGTCTCTTAACATGATCTCATGTTTGGTTTTTTTCAATCTGATCTAACTCTCCATTCATGGATTTAACCCATGATTCATCCTTTATAGATTATTCAAATGAGTATGGTTACATAACCAATAAGAATTAATATTGTGCATTATTCTTGATTCTCTATGCCTATGTAGGTGTTTTCCAATCCCCAATGATGTTATACTGATCAAATTTTTCTCTTCGATTTCTCCTGTGAGGTTCATAATTTTTTTAATGTCATGGTTTCCCCTTTGAATTCTTCTTCTGAATCAATATTTTGTTGTGAACCCTAAATTTCATTCAAGACTTCCTCTACTTCATTATTTTCATCTGTTACATGTCCACATTCTTCCTCGTATTCTGTCATATCAGCATAATAATTCCTTGAGGTATTTGTGGTATTACCTTCAATGATATTCATCACTACTTTCCAAAATTCTTCCCAGATGATTATTTAAACATTTGTAGGATTTTCACATCGTTGAATATTTGAGGAATATTCTTTCATCTACAACATCACTATATGTCCCTTGATTTCATTCTTTGTTTTGAATGAAACATTTACTTCCTAAAAATGAAAATACTTCAAGGAGGAATTAATTCCATTTCACAACTCATATAGTTTCTTCATTTCTCCCATATAAATCCCTATTCGATTTTGAGTTTACACTGCATCTTGAAAAGCCTATTTCTAGTAATGGTGAGAGATACAACTCTCTATCAACATGGTTCTGGCTATATTATTCATATATTGATTCTTGTACTCAACAAATCCATTTTTCTGTGGAGTTCTCACAGAATCCACCTCATGTTTTATTCTATGTTTCTCTATATAATTTTGAAATTCAATGGATGTTTATTCCCCTCCATTATCAGACTGCATAACATTCATTTTCCATCATCTATCATTCTCGTCTATTCGGTGATATGTATTCATGCAATCAATCACTTGTTGTTTCCTATGTATAACCATCACAGAATCCATTATACTATAATCATAAATGAAAAAGAGAATTGACTTTCTCCATATGTTCCAAAAACATTTATCGGACCACATACGACTATATGGATGAGATCAAGAAGATTTGATTGCCTTTTCTTCATTGGTCGATATGAAAAATAAACCAACTTCCCTTATATGAAAGCATAAAAATCCTTTTCCCCTTCATGTTTCAGAATGGGAATATCCATGACTATCTTCATCTTAGATATCCTTTCAATGTATTTTTGATTAATTTTTCCCAATATCTAGTGCCAAAAATCTTTTTCTTCTTCAATAGTTAAGTATAAAGTATTCTCTTTACTATAAACCTATTTTAATTTTCTATCTGTTCTACATCCTTTCATGATAGAATTACCTATCTTTCCTCTGACAGTGCGCCCATTTTGATTAAATGTCACTATCAATCCTGATTTACAGAGTTGAATCACGCTCAGAAGATTGTGATGTACGCCGACCACATAGAGAACTTTATATTTCTTTTTCTTTCCATTATCTAGTTCATCAATTCCATGACCTTTGATCTTCAAAGAACCATCATTACCAAACCTTTCTGTTTCATCAACCCTTTTCTTAAAATTCTTTAATAAGTTTGTATTTCTTATCATATTGGATGAGCACCCACTATCAAGAATCTGGATGTCGATGTTCTTTATAGATTTGAGAGCTACTTCTTCAATTTTAAATTTTTCAATTTTATTCTTTTCCTTCCATGAAATATTATATTGAGTGAAGGATAAATATGACCCTTCAAATCTATTTTCCATGTGAATAGGTTCATCATACTCAAACTCTTCTTCCAAAGGAGAAAACATGATTGTAAGGGAAACACCATCTGGTTGGAAAGTATTGACTTTTCTTTGAGTTCTTTATGAATTGATCCTTCCATTATTTTTCATGAAATAAATATCTTTATAATTAAAGTAAGAACAATTAAAACAATATCCATAGAAAAAAATTCTTCTATAAGATTTATGATATGAATTCGTTCTACTTTGTTGACTTCCTAGATCTTCCCCATTCAAATAGCTCCTTGCCTCTTTACAATATGGCATGTCATGACACAGATAACCAAAGAATTTACATTTCATAAGAGGAAATGTCTTATCATTTCAATTCCTCCTCATTTCATGTTCCTTAGAAAAAGAGATTGACTGACAATCATTTCTGGATACTTATGGAAATATTTTAGTTCTTATTTTAGTTTGATTTGGGGCTTTATTTACTAAGACTTCAGGTGACTTTGTGATATGTTCAACTTTCAAATTCTCTTTATTTCGGTTCATCTTATTTCCAGACATCAATTATTCCACATCAAAACCAATTCAACAGTTATTAAAAATATTCTTTTATAGATATTAGTTTAATTTAGTAAAATAAAGATACAAAACATATAAGAAAATCATTGAAAATAAGTGTTTTTAAAATAACATGTTTTTTTATTTCTTATTAAATAATTAATAATCAATGAATTTGTTTATATATATATTTTTTCTTATATATAATACATTTAATTAAATTTCATACTCCAAATATGAGAAATTTAACTTTTAAATGAAAACTTATAATATGTAATAAAACAATGTTTTTCAACAAAACATTTTGGTTTATCCATGAATAATTAAATTTAAATTTCATATAGTTACTTAATTATTTAATTTAATTTATTAATTAATTTTAATAATAATTCCTTTAATTTTATTTATACACTTTATTTATATCAATCTTTAAAAGTAATAAATGTAACAAAAATATGTAATTTACAAAAATAGTTTTTTAGAATCAGTGATATTTTCTCAAGTGAAGTATTATATTTTAATTTTATTCTAAAATATTTTATTTTATTTCAAAAAAAATATTTATAATGAAAATTTATATTTTTAAAATCTAAAAAATACTTATTTATATTAACTATATAAAAGTAATTTCAAACTAGTAACATGTTTACTATTATTATACCCAGCAAATATATACCCTTTTTATAACCATAATATAACGGATATATAACCCCTATTGCATCCTAGAAATTCATTCAATTTTATCTTATCAAATCACAATTCACATTCCTTTAATTTTTACTTAGTATTTTATGAAATGTCTTATCCTATCATAATTTACATTATCATTATAGGTTTAGTTTTATGAATAGTGATTCTCATGTTTGAAGATGGTCAAAAGGATTTCCTAGTTGTGAAGATAATATTATTTTCTATAAATTATTCCATAGTATTTTATTAATTTTTAAGGGATGTAATCATCTATATTATGTAATAGTCCATGGCATAAAATACTTTTTATCATGAACTTTTGTTGTAATGTTCTGTTATGATTGAATAAAGTGTTGTTATTTTGATTCATGTCATGTATGATTTATTTTTAGTCAAGATTCTATACATGATAAGGAATAAAAAAAATAACCAATAGAAAGAAAATAAATTTTTAAATATAAGATATTGGATATATTTTTTAAAAACTCTAAAAAAAATTCTTAAACCACAGTCATTTTGTATGAAATTTCAGATGGGGATTTTCTGGTCATTTTAGGATGTCATTTCAGATAAATTGATTCATTTAAGTCTTTATTATTATACCATAACAGGATTTTTTGGAAGGTTTTTTTGCATGGATGATTTGTTATGAGGTGGAACTATTTGACCTGGCTAAGGAATTTTTAGTAAGTCATTTTGTCCTATACATTTTTTGAAATGTATTGTTGACATCTACCTCAGCGTGTTTTGTCATTATAATGACCATGACCATGGTGTAAATATATTTTAACCACTTAATCATGGTTCCAATTATGATGTTATAGTTTTTATGATTTTCAAACATCATTGTAATGCCTATTTCATATGGAATTTTTCGGTCCACCAGGTCAAATACACTGATAGGGGGGTGAATCATGGTATGATAGATTAAAATAACTTCCCCTTTTTGATCTTATTTTTCTATTAAGAAAAACTCTATCCACTCTCTTTCCTATAGCACATTGTGAAATGAAGTTAAGGAATGCACATGACATGAAAATTTTACTTGGTTCACCCTCATTGTGATACATCAAAGGAGCACACACCGATAATTTTCTGATATACCAAATCCACAATAAGTGCACTGGTGTTTACAATGTTTGGAATGGACTCATTGTCCCTCATGGTTTACAACCAATCACAATTTGAAATCTCACTACTCTCTCAACTGAAGTGTTCTCTCTAATTATTTAGAAGATCCGCTGACAGTTTATATACTTGTAGGTCCTTTCATTATCGCTAATGAATGCATCATTTACTGTATGTAGATTCTCTATTGAAGTATAAATTTCATCCAATAATGGATACACCTTTTCCACTTAATACTGGGTGGTCCCATTTCAAAACACTTTTGAAAATTTTACTACTTCGTGAAGCATCTTATTCCACAAATCTCAAACAGGCCTTCATGATGTTCTTTCCTCTTTGCAAAGCACAAACCTTCTTAGAGCACATTGTTTCACTAAGAACATATATTCGTAGAGATCAAGCCTTTATAGAGTACACTACTTTCACAAATCTCATACATTCCATTGCTAACCACATCTCTTTATCAAAGCTCAATTATCTTCCGTGAAGCTCCTTTCTTTCTCAAAACACACTTCCTCTATGAACCTCCTTCACAATTCAAGATCCCTATGTTTTTCATTGAGTCTCTCTACTCATATCTTGAGGTTGGAGGCCTATTTATAGGTGTTTTCCACTGAATCCAAAACCTTCCTCACCATGTCAGTTCCACGTAAGTTAGAATCACAGTGCTCTAAAATTTCAATAAAAAATATCACTATTTCACGAAGCACCACTGCAATTTTCTAGATCGTAGAGCTCATCATAATCACAGAGTGTTCCATAAATTCTTTTGAGCCACCACCACAATGTTCCATCACAATGCTCTTCACCTCTACTATTTGTGAAGCTCGTCATAATTGTAGATCTCACCTTAAATATTCTTTATATCTTTGTAAAATCTACTACATGACACCCATATTTGCGAAATTCATGACTCTGTCATATTTGGATGAGATCTTCAAAGAAATACACTTTTTCGCAATGGTCACCAAACTCCAAATTTTAGACCCCAAAAAATTGGCAAACTCTGGAAAACAGTTCCACCATGTATCTATTATCTTTGTACTGCTTCCAGATCTTCCATTATTTTTTCATGGTTCCTTGTAATCATGAGTTTTCAAAAATTTCTATGGAACACAAAAACTCACCATGAAAACCTTCTTTGTCAGAAAACACAACCAACCCAAAAATGTTGCAATGTTACCTTGAGGGATTTTTTTCCAACAAGACTGTTGTGGGATCAGTAAAAAAAATAATGGAAACTCTTATATTTATTAATACTTATGTCATGGACTAAATAACCAAAATGGGAATTTTTCAATAGGCTATATAATGGTGTCTGAAAAAATCATCTTCTAGTTTATTCATTCATCGAAAAAAACATGGATATATCTCTTATGATTCTACTAAAGGTAGTGGAATCTAGATTCCTTATATGAAAAAAATCCTTCATGTCATCTATATAAATATATAAAATCAGTCTACTTCACCAACTATTTGGTTATGAAACACTTTGCGTGAAAAATGGATCTCCCAGACAGAGATCTTCACTTCACCACACATTCATACATGAGAGTTCTTAGGAATTGGTTAACTATTTAAAATTTTCTCTAACCATTGAAGGGTTTTGGAGATCTTTATATCCTCATAAACATATTTTAAGTGAATTTCTTTATCATATATTAACCATTAATCAAGTAATCATAAGATACTAAAGAAACCATTAACCAAGATCTCCATTCTATTTAAACATTAAATAGGTGACATGGGAAATGAAACTTGTATCTTTCACCATAGAATATAATTTTCAAAAAATTACTTCTATTATTGATAATGATCACACAATAAAAACCTAATGGTTCTTACCTATAAGGTGTATCCATAGATTTCACTGAATCACCCAAAAACTTTGGTTGGGATTCATCATCCATGATGATATTTTAGTATCTCAAAGCCAAATATGGGTTAAAGAAGATATCTTTGGGAGTGGATAGGTTCATCCATAGGCTTTTTGGAGAAGCAAACACCCACAACCCATGGCATGGAATCCTTCATATATGTTATAATGACTCTCCAAAAACCATGTATTCTTTCCATGAATTTACCCATATGTTTCATAAATGTATGGTAAATTCCTTCAGTTACATCACATATAACCTACATCCATTAAATATCACATACATTAATGATATGTTATTTTTTAGGGAGTTTTGAATGTTAACTCCTATAATTTTGATGGATAAATAAGCCATGATAGTTCTAAAAAATGAAACCATTCGATAATTAGTGATATGGCTCAATTATATCATATAATATGATGTATATAAACAACTTGAATATGATATCATCATATCATAATATGTGATATTGACATGATATTAGTTTTAATCCTTTTCCAAATAGTGTGTCTTACTCTATGAAAATATAAATCATTCTATATTATATAAAATGGATTAGGTTATATTCCTATCAATCTCCCACTTTCACTAAATCCTAAAACACTTTCATGAAATTACACCTCATATCATATCATATAAAACAAATTTTGAAGCAATATCTAAAATACATTTGATATCTTCTAAAACACTTTTGGAAACCTATCATTAATTTCACCTTATATCACATCATATGGGATACTTTGTGTAAATATTATCTAAAAATCATTGGGATAAAACTATAAAACAATTTTAGAATATATTTTTGGGTCAAAATCAATCCTCATTCAATCAATCATAAAACGTGCCACTATGTGAATTTATAGAACTCACAAAAATATGAACCACTATATCTATAATTGTAATCATAGAGAAACCTATAGAAAATCATCAATGTGACTCAAGATTCAAAGGGATCTTGTGTGATATCCATCAAATGCATGCATCTTTACAACTGTTTCCACCAACTGCATCACATGATAGTATGTATTTTTGTATATTTCCTTTATCTAAGACATATAATGAAAATTGGAATCAATGTGTGTAAATCCCATATAGCCTCATAAAATGTTCTGGACTCTCCGAGTATAGACTGAACAGGTCAATGAATACATCACATGCCATTCATTTAATAATTAATTACATCATATTGCCATCATACAAATAGAAAATCATGACATATGTACCTTATAAGTATGGAAATACAGTTCCTCATTATATCTTAATCAAGGGCCTTGATTTCATACTTGTCATACACTACTACAAAACTAGACTTTAGCAGCGCTAGAAATGGCCTTTATCAGCGCTAGAAAAGCACTCACTACTTGAGCGACGTTAAAGGCCCAATACTTTTATCAGTGCTAAAATGACATTGATAAAGGATACATTTATTAGCACTAAAAAAATAATTGATAAATAAGACCTTTATCCACACTTTTAAAAGAGATGATAAAGGTACCATTAATCAACTTTTTTTAGAACTACTAAAGGTATCCTTTATCTATGATTTTTAAGCACTAATACAGTGTACTATTACAACACACTATTGTATAGAACTAGAATCACTCCAAAAACACACATGATATCAATAAAAAAATTCACAATAAAAAATTTAAATGAAATGAAATTTAAACCCCAAATACCAGAAAAAAACACTATATTATAAACATTTCAAAAAATAGTTAATAAAATTACATAAATACAAATTTTTAAATACATTACAAAACAATCCTAATTGTATAACAGAGCACCCCAACACAGGATACACCAACAGATCCAATGTGTTTATGTTTCTTTCACAACAACTCAACCAAAAATGAATCCTCTAAAAAATTCTCAAAATGGAGATCCTTGGAGAAGAGGACTCACTCCTTGATATCTAGGTTAAGACCCCCAATGAAAAGAGAATATTTCAACATATCCTATAGAACCACCTCCAGAAAAATGAAACCAGGTCTTTGAAGTGTTCAATATAATCCTTCACCACCCACTTACCTCGCTAGAAACCCATGAACTCTTCCCTTTTCTTCATCTTCACCTCCTTAGGTATAAACCATCAGACAAAGAGGGACTTAAAATATACCCACATCATCCCAACATGCATCGTTGGTGGAGAAAACAACTTTCATTCTTCCAAATATAGACCCCAAAGAAGACCTAGAATAGCACAAACTCTAACAGCTTTGGGAGTTCCAAACACTATCACTAAATGATCAACTTTTTCAAGCCACTTAACTACCAATAATGAACCTTGATTTCCACAAAATATGGTCATCAACCGAGGAGAGCCAAAAATAGGTTAAGACCCACTAGAAACCTCAGGGACTTTTCTGGGTGGCATATTCTGAATAAAAAAAAATCATAAAATCAGGTTTGGAATCAATCTGAAACACAATTGAATGGAACATTGAAAGAGCGCTGTCGTGGGCGCCCTCAAATGATTAGTGTGATTTTGGGGTACTTAGGTGCAACAAAGTGGCTGACCAAGGTCGTCTCTCAAAGGATGAAGTGAATTAAAACAACTTTTCAGAGGTATTCTAAAAATAAAATAAAAGAGAATAAAAACACTACTTGAAAGGATGGTGATTTTTTGAAGTCTATAAAACATTAAGAAGTTTTCTAGAAAAAGATTTCATTTTTTTGTTTTTAATTTTGAAATGAAGTTTGATTAAAAAGACACAACAAGAAGATGTTTTTTTAGAAAATATTTTAAAAGGTGTAATCGATCTAACTCTACCTCTTCAATAAATTATTTATCATTATCATTTAAACTAACATCCACTTAATTATGACCCCTTAACTTGTTAACCCCCGAACCCTACAAGAATTAACCTTACCACAAAGATGATGTTAATTAAACCCTAGGTTATCCTCAGAAAATGCAATCGCAACACCCTACTTTGATTTATGTTCTAAGGATAACTTATGGTCAGTGGTAAATTAAGGCATATATCCATTCTGAAAATGAGAATGAATTGTGTTTAGGGATTATATTTTAACTCTACAAATTTATCCTGTATGGTCTTGAATTACTGATTAAGATCGCACTCTCAGAATTTACACAAAATCCCGACCTCGCGTGTTTTTGTATTAATTGATCAATTGCTTGCTTAGTTTATTGTAATTTAAAAAAACAATTCATGGATCATATTAACTGAATTATAGTATCTTAATGATTCAAAATAATTAAATGAAGAAGGATAGAGGTCGATCGATTACTAAAAAGAACTACTCTTCCATGGGTAGCGTAATCATTGTAGAAGTGTTTTCCATGTACAAAGGTTTATAAAGGGTATAACCCAATAACGCTTCTACTCAAGAATTCCAACCCAATTAGTAAGATTAAGAGAAGAATAAATTTAATCAAAACAGAAGAAAATATTAGGAATAAAATAAGATCAAAGAAGTTTATTACATAAATGAAAACATTACAAAATGAAGAAGATAAGGAGGCTTCGATGAGGGGATCCTTGCTTCAAGAGCTACCCCTCTTACAATGGTTGGATAATTTGGGTGAAACAAATTCTCCTCTGCCTACAATATCCTAATTCACGTCCCAACCCATAAAAATGAGAAAAAATCCAATTTATAGAGGGGAGGGGAGGAGAGGTTACAAGTGGTTTCACGTGTGAATGTGGAAATTCGGCCAAATATTTTATTCCAAATTTCACCGCCCATTTGACCACCAAAACGCATGAATTGGCCAGCCTTCCAGAAGGATAATATGTTAAAATATGGGTCCTATATCTCCTTTAAAAAGTTGGGATTAGTCCAGGCCCAGATTAAGGAGTTATGAGCGAAATAAAGAATATTTTCCATTCTGACATGTCCATCCCACCTTTGACTTTATATCCCAATTACTCCATTCAAATGCATTTTTTTATCTAGTGTCCTAAATTAACGTTGTAGCCCATGAAGTAAGGAACATAGTTACAAAATATTAAGTTCAAATAATTCAAATAAAAATATTTATGATTGAAATACTACAATGATTTTAAAAGGGTAAAACTGGAATTTTCATCAAATATTCAACTGAATGATCTAATCCCAAATACTTTCCAATTAAACATATTTAACACAATGTGAGGAAATTATATCATTTATTATCAATAAAATATTCAATAAAATAATGTTTTATCAAACATCTTGTCCCAAAACAACTGAATCGCAATCCAAAAACAAATTTAAACAAAGGATGAGGCACATATGAGGCTACTGGACCAAAAAAAATCGAGTCATCAAGATATATGAACATCATAAGAATTAGTTTTAAACTATAGATTTTTTATTTTATTTCATTAAATCTATGTTCTTTCTTATTAATTTTGGTTTATGGTTTCTCTATCAAAATAAAGAATAATATTTATTATTAATATTAAATTTAAAATAATTTTTTTTGATATTGGGAATAGATTTATTGTGTGACCTTATAATAAAATTTCTCAGTTCAATTAGTAGAAATTGCCTAAAGTCTTCGATAGAAATCTTGAAATACATTAAGATACCCATAGAGAAATGAGATAATGTTTTAATGATAACCATCTCATATGAAATCTTACTATTCAATGAAATCCCTTTACAATTATATCTCATAATAAATGTTTCAAACATTTTTATTAACCTATATTATTGATTTATCTTTATTTGACTTTCTGATATGAACGTATCAATGAACTATGGGGCTAATGGATTTAATCAGAAAGTTCATTTTCAAACAAAAGGGTAGAGATTTCAACTTCCATAACATTAAAGAAAAAAAACTTATTTCTCGAATTAATTAATTATTGTCGTACAACTTATAACAAACCTAATATATCTTAACCCTCCATGAAAATATGTTTCCACTGTTTACATGAAAATTTCAATTTACGTTGATTATAATATACATCATCAATAAAATCCAATATATATTTTAATACACACATATATTGTTAGAAATACCTAATGACACATATAATAAGGGGAATTATTATTTCAAGGTCAGTCCTCATAACCCCCTTCTTGAGGATTACAAGGTTTAAAATTCATTTGAATAATTGTCTTGTACCTATATGATTCAAACACCTAATAGTCAAACATCATTTTTTCTGATCATAAAAATGAAATCTATATCATATGATTTATTTTTATGAATATTTCTATAGCAGTTCATGGATCACATTATATTGGGAAACTCATATAACGCTTCTATGTGATAGATATTCTAAAGACATTTTAACATTAATGTTACAAATATCAACACTCATAATATTATAAAATATTTATTAATATTTATGTGGTCAAATGTAAAATGTTAGTTGGTTCTTGGGAACTAAGTACTACCCATCCAAGTAAAGTTTCTTCAGAGGAAGCCTTATTAAAATATGATTATAGGGGTTTTAACAAATTAAATAAAGTATCTGAATGGTATTTTGATCCATCGACACATAGGGATTAAGATCATCTAAGGTGGCAGACCCTATCAGATAAATTATTCAAATGTAATTTATAAATCTTTGTATAACTCTCTTTATAAGAGACTAGAGTGATATTTGTTTAGACCACATAAAGGATCATTGATGATGGGTCATCCGTGATCAAATATTATAAATAGGTGGTTTACATAATAAAGAGAGACACATTCTTTAGGAATCCGATAGACTATATAAAATTTAATTCTTTATGTAAATGAGTGGAATATATAGAGGATAAATGATTTTAAGGATAGTGTCTATAATAAATTTTTTATAGATAACCTACTAAAAAGAAATTAGATGAGGTAAACAAAATGGGCATTCTTAAAGTCCATTAAGCAACCAATAAAAATCTTATTTGAGTCAGTTATGGACATAGAGAACATACATGGGAATCCATCATATTTATATACACAATATAAATGACTACGTATAGTAATTCATCTCAAAATAAATTATTGTTAATTATTATATCCCAATAAAGTAATTGGGTTAGTCCTCTAGAGGAGTTGCTCTGGTAGTAGAGAGGAGATGAGATATAGGGTTCTTAATAGCACAAAAATGAAAAACAAGGAATCTAGAAAGATCAAACAACTATATAGGAAAAGTAGACAATAAAATACCTTAGATTCTATTCTTCATTTGTCTGATGGATCGTAGTGGATTCTTGTCGGAAGTGGCGAGGAGATGAGATTTAGGGTTCGTAATAGTGAAAAAAATATAATATATGGAACCTAGAAATATAAAAAAAATGATATAGGAAAATTATAAAATGACATACCTTAGATTCTATTCACGATTCGTCTGATAGATCGTAGTGGAGTCGCACCGATAGCAGAGGGGTTTCACAAGAGCTTTTGAATAGTGATGAATAAGTGCGGGTGAGGGTTTTTTAAAATAAATTGGCAACATTTTTAACAACACTTTTATAAAAGTTCTGATAAATATCCATTTTATCAGCATTAAACTGATAAGGGATGATAAAAGTGATGTTTATCAGCGCTAAAAAAGAACTGGTATATCTGGATATTTATCAGTTCTAAAGAAAAAGCACTGGTAATGGATAACCTTTATCAATTATAATATAGGAAAACTTTTATTAGTGCTAAAAAAGGAACTGATAAAGGGTATCCTTTATCAATACTTTCATTTAGAATTGATAAAGGTCAACCTCTATTAGTGCATTTTTATAGCACAGGTATATTTCAGTTCTGTTAAAATCCAGTTTTGTAGTAGTGATATGAGATTAAAAATACCATATTGGTTTACATATAACTAATGACATAATTGGTGGCATGCCAAACAAACCCTAGTTTTGTAAGACTCATGAATTTTATAAGAAAGGTATCAAAGTATGAAGGTTATCATGTGAGGTATCTCATAATCCTTAGGTGTGGGGTATCTAAATATGAATAATTCATCTATAGTATACCAATGACATAGTGTATAGCACTCCATATGGTATATTGTGTGGTTTCTTTTTCATAGAAAACATTTTGGTTCCTCATGAGTATATTTTGTATCTATATATATGAATCCTACTCACATAAAGCTTAAAATTTCATAATAACCTATAATAATCCTTGATTAACATTAGTATTTATATCCATCTTGAACAAATGATAAAGTATGGATTTATTTTTGTGTGATATATTTTAAATTCTTAAACTATTTTAACAATACTTAAGAAAACACTACATAATAACCAGTCTCATATATCGTATATGTATACTACTAGATCACCCCATTTTTTTCTTAACATTATAGGGTTATATATACCCATTATATCTTTTAGTAATTCTTAGAACATCTCTATGTTTCCATATAATAAAATCCTCTCACTAAACTCTTTAGCATGTAACATATATAATGTAATCTTGTTTGAATAATAATAAGACTTATGAATCATTATCTTATCATTCAATTATTTAAACATATTCAAACTTTTTAACAGTAAAACATCAAATTTTATGATTTTCATAACTTTTATCATATTCTTATAACTCCTTTATAAGGTAATCATTATCATTGTTGTATCCCTTTCCACCAAAATGTTTCCATGAAATCTACTGGTAACTATTGTGAAGTGACATTGGAATTGGAAAAGATGATTGTTTTATTATTAATATTAATTAAATGAATATTAAGGAAGCATTTTCCTACTATTTTACTTGCAGAAGAGGATCTATCTCATGTTGTTAAAGGAAGTGATAAAATTGACCATTTATTTGGGTAAAGCAGAATGAAGTTAGTTTCTTGGTAAGAAACTCATTACATCACATGATTGGATAGTTTTTCTTTATGTATATGAAATGTTTTGAAGTTAGAGAACAATTGTATTAAATATTTTGAAACAAAGTGACAATAAAGAAAGATTTGTTTGTTGAACCATGTGTTGGAAAACTTAAACAATTTTCATTAAAAAAGTTAAAATACGTTAAATTATTTTGGGGAGCTAGATGAATTTTGATGATTTGTCCTTTGATTACAAATCATGAAGGCTATTCAATATAGTGTCTAACATATCTTTGATAAATGTTTGAGAAGGTTTGAGGTTGTTTGAAAAATCCCTAAAGACATTTAAAAAAGTTTGGTTTTGAACAAATACATAAAATTAGCTTAGGATGGAAAACTTATGGCTTTGAAGACATTTTGTTTTTCTTTTATCATATTATAATGATTTTTAAAAATTTCATATGAATTTTGAAGGTTTTTTATGAATTTTCTTATTTTATATGACTTTAGATAATTATATATGATTTGGTGAACATTTCATAAGACTTTAGGCCATTATATGTCTTTGATTCTCTAGTGTATGAAATTTTATAGAAATCATATGACTTATAACCATTTTGTATGACTTCCATTCTATAATTTTTATCCTTTTATGACTTATTATGGGATATTTTATGACCTCTAAAATTCATATAAAATTATCTTTCTGAGAACCTCAATACTTTAAAGTCATACAAAATAAATGAAATATGACTTTGTGACCTCATATAAATTTAAAGTAAAATAAATTAAAATGTCTTACATAGAATGGATTTGGACATAGTAAAAAATTAGATAATTCTATAACTAGAAAATGTGAGATTCTAGATTTAAGCTTGAAGAATAAAAATAACATATTGTATGATTTCTGTGTTGTTCTATCATGTTCAAAACATCATGAATCTTTGAAAATCCATGATCTAAACACGAGATAATGAAAAACTAAATGAGAATAAGATGAAAATATAAATGTTTTGTTGTTTTATTTTCAAGAATAATGTATGAATTTAATGATTACAAGCTTGAGTTATACATTAGTGTTTAAATAATTTTGATTCAATCGTGATAATATGAGTATGAAGCTGAGATTCCATTAGTGTGTATAAGTTAAACTAAAATATTCATAGTCTTTCCTGAGAATCTCTCATACCCCCAAAAATATTGTATTGTATGATTTTTATATAGATTGGGTGATTTTAGTAAAAAAAATTATAGAGATACTTTGAGAAAGATTAAGTTGATTCTATTTAAGAATAAATAAAAAATATATTTTTCCATGTGAGAAGAATTAAATGATCGTATTTTTAGAATATCATTTTAGTTAAAAAATGGTGAATGAAATATCATGAAGAACCTGAAGTGGATATTTCATAATAGTACTTTTTATATAGAAATGTGAAAGTATCTATGTATTCAATTTATAGATATTTGAAAAAAAATAGGAAATTAATGCAGTCACTTTTTCACATGAGAAAGTGATAAAATCAAGGAAGAAGAAAATAGTGAAAATGATCAGAAATTGATTATGGGTGTGACTATTAGAGTTACAATGGATGAAATACCTAGAGTTGGAGGACCAATGTTGAATAGAAAATTAGTTGGGTGTCAAGGAATAATATGACGAAGAATTTATTTTTACTTATGGTAACTAAGAAGAAGACAGTGTGTTGAGCCTGTGTTGAGTCAAGAATCTATTATGCATCAAAGAAGAAGAATAAGTTGACTGTTTTTACCTAAACTATTGATTATATTTATTTGAGGAAGATTCTAAGATGAGAGTGTCCAGGGAAAAAATTCTGAAAATAACTAGGAAGTTGAGGACATTGTAGAGCCCAAGTTTCATAAGTATTTATTGAAGACATTTTTGAAGTTGAAGAATCTATGTGATTGAGGAAGTGGATAATTTTTTTTTGATGAAATTAAATTCATATATAACATTTGGTATACTTCAAGAAGGATGAATAATTATTTGATTAACTCATAGTAGAAAGTACAAAGAACCTGTGGGATAAGTGACCACTTGTGTAGTATAGTGGTTGGGGCTCCTTTATAATATAATGATCATTTCACATGCCTAATATTGTGAAAACCCTCACCAATGTAATACTATGAGAGAGTGGGTTATGATAAAAACAACATACTTCCACTTATAATTGATAAATATATTCTAGAGTAAAATTTATTGTTTAGATAACAATGAGAACAACACTGAGTAGGTTTCTCACATCAGTGTCAAAATATGTAAAAATATCATATGACTTAATTTCTTACTTCACTTACTTGAATGTAGTGAATGTGGGATGGGTTAACAAAAGAATATCTAGTTGAGTCTTAATCAACTGTAGAGGATCAAAACTAAAGTGAATTTAATGGTTCGAAGAATAATTATATTTTGGTAAAATAATTTGACAACCCCAAATTCACCCCATCCCCCCAGGTGTTTCTGTATAGATCCATTGGAACTATCAAAATATAACTATTTAAATTATTCCATTATAAATATATCCTAAACTTTTTAGGATACCAAGTGTAATCCAGTTTTTTATGGTAATTAATATAAGCTTAAAATTTTTCATTACCACCATACTTTAAACCATTTAGGATATCAAGTGAAATTCACTATGAATGTTGACTGGTATAATATTTTTTTGTTAGCTATGATATTATCAAGTATAAACATACTCCCACTTTCCTCTCATAAACTATATAATTTTTATGATATCATGATAAGATACATGAACTCCTTTGTGTATAGGAAATAACTCTTATTTTATTTTTAAGATACACAAATTCTTTTGTATTTAAAAATAAATCTTCTTTCCTTTTATTAGAAATATTTAATTAATAAACTATTTTTTCTATGTCACATATGGTATTACATGTGTTTGTAAATTTATTTTAAGTAATATTTTATAAAATATTATATTATTGTTATTGAGATCGTATTCTCTCATATATTTGGATAAATACTTTAACCTGTATAAATCAACTTTCATCTCTGTCTCATTTTCAAGCATGTTATAGAATTCAGATGAATCATAAATCATGTGTATCAAAACATCATCTCATTCATTTTAAAAATGAATAATTATAATCTCTCCCTAAGAATAAAATGAGACAAAAAATACACATTTTTTTAAAAAAAAACATCCAAGCTTGAAGTGCTCCATACATATAAGTCCTCAATGTAACAACTCGTTTCTTCATTACTTAAAATAAAACTTCAACATCTATTTATCAACTCTTACTTCACTTATGAACTTCTATATATTTAAAACACTTATAAAACATGAATTTTATATCATATACACTTTAGAATATCGCAATTTAAATATATATAATTAATACATGTGGTGGAATCTCCATGTTGTTTATTATAACCCTCCAAGTATTTCAGATAGTTTATTTTCTAATTGATAGTTTTCACATAATGAAAGAACCATCCTTCCATCCCTTTCATCAATTTAGGGAAAGTTTTGGACTCTCCATAGCCTCTTTTCTTCTCTCTCTAGCAAAAAGTTTTTCCTTTAAATTTTTAGACCATCATAATGTTTCTACTTCTTGGACCTCTTATATCCCAAACTGTTATCCTAAACATATTATGGAGATCAGGAAAACTTTTATTGAACAAATTCATTTTATAATTTAAAATAAACTATCGAAACATTTCCATCAGTGATTGTATAATTAATCTTGTTTCCATATCTAGTCTAGGAGGTGAACCCAATTTCTCTAATTCATTGGCGTACCCAATTATATTAAGAAAATGATTTAAGAATTAGGTTAATTCTATCATTTTACAATCAAATAGAGCCTTTTATACCTCATGCCTATCAGGTATATCCTATTCTTGAAAGATCCTTTCCATATTGTCTATTATTTTATAAACATCCATGGTCTCATGTTACTTTTGGAACTTGGATTTCATGGTCACAAGCATAAGACTGGAGACTTCCAATGAATCTTATAGATGATTATCATAATCATTTAAATATTTTTGTTGAATGACTTGACCATTTAGTTTCTTATACATTATATTAATTTGGTGAGACAAGACCCATATTTCATCATGAGAAACACTAGTTTTTATACATAAAGAATCCATGACTATATTGGGTTAAAATTAATCATCAATAATATCATGTATGAATCTTGGATAGTTGAATGGATAAATCGTTTATCCAAATACATCATATTGAATCACTAAAATTTGTTCCTATAGTATCCAAACTATTATGGTTTTCAAGATAAGTGTAGCCCAATGAAAACACTAAGAACAAGGTACCTAATAATTAGAGCCGCCTCATTAATTTCATTCCTTACACAAGATAATTCAGGGGAACCTTACCATTAGGGTCACCCATAATAAATTATTGAGGTCTCAACAAGTTCTGTTTTTGAAGGAATCTCATACTTATTATTAGGAGGTTTTAATTTTACATTATGAATAATTTACTATATATCATATGCATATTAAATAGCTATTGTATCACGTGAAATCATTATTGTCTCATTTTTTATTCCTTTATGTATGAATTCTTTGAATGATTTGGTTTCAAAATCCTTATTCCTTACTCTAAATTAATATGTTCAAACTATGTTAATGTATAAATCTTTATACAACCCACAATTTTTATTTGTCATCCATGAATTAAAGTTAAAAATATTCACATATATCCAAAAAAATCAAATGCATATGGTACATGAACACTTCATATAAAGGTTTAGAATTATATGAGATTGATAATATCTACATGGGTAATACTAGAGACATAGATAGCCCTCCCCAACCTTTCAAGAACATGGAATAAGCCTCCAGTCGAGTGAAAATTCTGACCAAAATTCCCTCTACCTGGGGATACTTTACTCAAGAGAAAAAATAATTCATAATAACTATAATACCTAATATGTATAAACTATATTCAACAGAAAAAATCAATATAACAACTTTAATTACAAATCTAGGTCAAGGTAGAATAAAACTAAGCCTTATATTGTTGTACATGTCCTGTTATGTGTGGATTTATAATTTATAAGAATATATTTATCACGTAAATTAAATAAAAAATAATATTAACATATGTTAAACAATTTATAAACATGACTATTCAAAAATTATTAAACAAATGAATAAGTATTTTATTAATTTTTCAAGAATATGATATTAATTTATGAATAATTCATAAATCAACAATTAAAAACACTCTATAATTCATTATGGGAATTTTATAATTAGATAAACTTAAACTCTTTATATTTATTCTCAATATTAAATTTATTGTATTTTTCATTATATGGAATTTTATTTTAATATATGATATTTCATGAAATATAAAAATTTTATATTTCAATTTTTATTATGTGATCATTTTACATAATTTAAATATCACATATTAATATTATTTAAACCTTTGATCTTAACATCTATTAGAACTATTTTTATTGGGATTTCTAAATAAATCCATTTTCATTTGAATTATCAAAATTAAACATTGTGAACAATTCATAAGTATTAAATACAATATTGTTCTTTAATTTTTAAATTTATAAACACTTTATAAATCAACCTTATAATTTCTAAATAAAGACTTTATTTTTATGTTATAATGAAATCCATATAATTTTAAAAGGAACTTTTAATATTGACACTTGATATTATAGAATATTTATTAATAAATGTATAAAAAAATTAATTAGTTATAAAATATTTATAATTAATTTACTTATATATTTTTTATAAATTAATAAATATCTTCAAAATATCTTTTATCATTATTTATAAATAGTTTATAAATAACATAATTCAATTTATAATTGAAAGTAATGAAATAAATTTCTTAACAAATTGTATTTGATGATATAGTATAAATCATAGGATATGATTGATAATCATGACAAATAAACTCTTTATGTGTCATCATTCATACTATATGACTAATAGTAAAATAATTAAATATGAGGAGTAGTCATGTTTTATGATAAATTGGGATACCATAAAAGTGATATGATGCTCTATTTTTGAAACTCAAGGAAGCACAGTCGTAGGATATGATATATGGATGTTGTATGTTATGACCTATTTAAAACCAATGGTTTTACACTAATTCATAAATTTCAATATCTTATATCATATGTTGTAATTTGATTAAGAAGATAGAAACTTGAATATTATTTAATGACATGAAATACAACTGGAATTATAATTTTGATCAATTTAATTTCTCCGATTATTTCATGAATCAGAATGCATGGAAAGGATTGTATTTCACTAAAATTTTTATAAGAAAATATTGAAAATTAATCAAGGTATAATATGTAATTAAAGAAACCTTTAATAAAGATCACTTTGTTATAGGAAATAAAATCAAATGATATTAGAAATTAAATGTGTACCTTTCATTGTATGATGAAAATGTTGAAGCCTTCTTTCTATACTTAATGATGATCACCAAGGAATAACTATATTGAACCACCCACCCCAAAGGTAAAACTCAAGGGTAAAAATGAGATTAGGGGGATAAATACCCCCCTAAATCTCACCTCCAATAGGCCATGGGTTGGTGACAAGCACTGAGGTTTTTTTAATAAAAGAACTGACATGAGTTGGTCACCCAACTGATGCGCCCAAAGAATTTTATTAAAAACAAAAGTAAAATTATAAGCGTGAGGTGTAAATAAATTACAATATTCTAGATTGAATGGAATACATTTGATATTTCAATGAAATAAACAATAAAAATATCAAGATTCAAAAAAAAATCAAAGAATATTTTCATCAACCATTCCAAGATATTAAAAGTAAGATGGGGTGAAACTATTTCTGCAAATGGATTCACCTCTGTATTTATTCCCTCTTCGGGATTCAGAATACAAAACAAAGATAGGATCCAAAGTAGCATCAAACTGTATTTGTATCCTCCCCATTCTGTTCTTATTTCATGTTCATTTCATTAACTTCCTCACCAATCACCTCCTCTGATTAGAGTCTGAAAACGAAAAACAACAACGAGTAGAAAAATAAAACACAAAGATCACTAGTAACCAACATTTTAATCTCTATAAATCATTAACAAGGTATGTATCTAAAGTTAAAATAAATATTATTCTTTTATTCATCAACCATACGAATGAACATATGTTTCTTGATTTGAAGATGCATACCAGCTGAAATATCACCATTTTTGTATTTTTGGAATGTAATTTCATCATGTCCATCCATCCATGAATCAACTACCTCACTCACATCATCTGCAATCTTATATGAATCTATGCAAATAGTTTAGTTGTTTGGATCATATTTCTCCTTAATGCCTACCTCAACCCTATTTTCACCTTTTAAAGTCGGATCAGAACCCTCATCAAGAGATAAATCTTTCGTGTCAGCTGATGTTCTGGAAATATCAACATCAATGTGTTGTGGAGTATAGTCTATATTTCATGACATGGTAGTTGGAAATGACCTTGTATAAATTGTTCTTTCAATATTATAATATTCTTTATGATTTCGAGTCTTCTTGGGATGCGGAGTGATATAACCATCTTGATCAGTCATTGGATTTTTTTCATTTTCCTAAGATTGACTTCAAATACTCTTCCTTAAGTTGATAGGCTTGGTCATAGCTATTGTTTAAGGAATCACTGTGTTCAAAGTGTATAATTTTGACCTCATATTATTGAAAGGTTTCAATATGAGTTCTAGGTTCCAATTTTTTCCCTACCAGGGTAGGGAATGAGGAGGCACCTTGAGTTCTATAGATAACATCCAAAAAAGTTGAAATATCAAAGACCACGAGTGTATTGCTCACTGATTACCCATTCTGGTTTTTGATTTCATAAGCCTTAAGATCATCCGATTTCTTAGAAACAACATTTTGACCTCCAATAAAATGAAGAATCCCTAAAGGGCCAGGACCATCTGTGCTTAAATTTTACTCACCCTTATTTATCTATTCCTTTATGTGGACCAGCGAGTGATCTACCTAAATGACTGTTGACGTTCCTTTCTGTCACAAAGTCTAAACGACTTCTAAAGGGGAATACCTTAGCAGACAAAGATTCATCCTTTGAAGAAACATCAAAAATTGACAAAGGCATAAACAAGGATTTGTTTGAGCAAGGGTTGCGCAAGTTTCATCATGGTCACACAATTATACTTGTGCACCACATATTGGGCGCGTAGTTGACTTGCACGCCCTATTTTATTTTCGTCAAAGGTCTTAAGTAGCCTATAAATACCCCTTGTGGGCCCCCCATTTCGGGGACGAAGAAAAAATTCCAAAAGTCATATTTGAGCTCCTGGCACCCTAGTCTCTTCTTGAAGTCTTCCAAACACTTCTACATTAATTTATTACCTAGAATGGAAGATCTAAAGAGGGGGAAAAAGGCCTAAGTATGGAAATTCACCAACACTTGCGCGCCTAAGTGTCTAACCCTTAAGGGAAATGGTCACACCTGTGCGCCACCTTATCCCTTCAATAGAACCTACCCACCACTCATTTGGAAGTCTTTAGGGATAATACTAAGGGCTTGAGCCAAGCCTCTCCCAAGTATTAACCTAGGGGTTGAACGACACGCAAGTACCCAAGTGTCGCGCAAGTGTACTTGCATGACCATGACTTGCACGCCCTAACAGGACTTGCGTGCCTACCTATTTTTGGGTGCCTCTCCTACTTATTCACCTCTTTTATTCAAATCCACATCTCCTCTTCAAATTTTAGCCTTCAAAACACTCTTCAAAGCCAATTATTTCACGGTTCCTTTGTGGGCTTCCTTATCTGAAAAGAGCTCTGTGGAACATCTCTCAAAACCTAGTAATTTACATATCTTTATCTCACTAAGGTTAGAGATATCATTCATTAAAACTCATCCTTTAAGATGAGAGGATCTTTAATATGGGAATCCTCCTTAGGAATAAGCCCCAAGTTCCCTAATATGGGCATCCTCCTTAGGAATAATCCCCAAGTTCCCCAACATGGGCCTCTTTTTTAGGAGTAAGTCCCAGTCCAAGTTACCAAATTTGGTCCTCCTTTTCAGGAGTATGTTCAAGTCAAATTTCCCTAACCTGGGCCTCCTTATCCGGAGTAAAACCCAATCATAAGTCCCCTCTAATTTAGGAATCCTTCTCAGGAGTAAGCCCTAAGTTAAGTATCCAAATCTCCATAAAGCACATATACCTTTATGTACCTTGTTCCTAGGTTTCTTACCTGAAGTAAATCCCAATCCTCATTTATCTGGGCAGTCGTACATACATAAGCCCCACATTATTTCTTATGATTGCAACTTTCGTGGCACAATCTTCAGGTTTTACTAATACCTCTTGTTTCTCACATCGAGCATGACTCACATGAGCTTAGAGTGTAAAAGTAATTATGACATCTTTCTGTGGGCCATCAATCATGCATAAACCTCATACTTCTTCACTCGAACTACGTGGGTTCTGATTCCTTTTCTAAATAAGGATTCGTAGGTAGCCTATCTGCGGGTACGATCCCAACTCTGAAATAATCCATGTCCTTATGAACGAAAATAAACTTCAAGTGCCCCACTGAGTGGCTTTAAACCAATATGGTTATCATAATGACCAATTGATCTCTATATAATGTATTTAAGGATACCATTGACTAATAATCTCTAACAAATATAGATGATTCTCTATCGATGAATAATCTCAAATACATATAATTTTTTTTCTAAATTTCATACATATCAATAATTGATTGTCAGATATAAATGAAATCTCATTTTTATACTTGGTAATTTAATAAGGATTCAGGAACATATTTCAAATCTATAAAGAGAGTCCCGAAGTAGACAATAATTCCCCCGAAAAATGTGTGATGAGTCTGACCTCCTATCCTCTTGACCAATGAAAATTATTAAGCCTCATCGGTCCACAACTAATGAGAACCTACCTTTGGAATGTAGGTCCAAATGGATATAGAATCATTGGATGTTTCTGGTTCTACGAACAAACCCATTAGAAACTGATTGAATGTTTGAACCTTAAACAAATGAGGTCATCCTCAATTCCAGAGGAAAAAAATGGTGAACCCGACGTGAATCCTTAACCAATTTAAAATGATGTTTTACTTATTTGTTAGGCCCCTATTTAAACTCAATGAGAGGGCCAAAAAAACAATCAATAATATATGTTCTCATCCAAAAGATGTAGTAGCCGAATTTATCTTGATTATGTTTGTTATATCAAAACGGCACTTGTTTCCAAGATCTCTCTGCATTACAGAAATGGCTTCTCTAAAGTTTACACATGTGAATGCATCTTCTGCTACTCCTGCTGGATCTTCGTCCGCTCTGAAGATGACATCACGTACTCATCATCTTCAATGCTGGGTATCAAATGCACTTTTTATGGAATACCGTCAACATGGTACCATTTCGACTATGGTGGCTGCTCGATAAGCCCTCCAGGTCAATAATTCACCCTAGTTGTCCTGACAACGATGACCAGGGATCAAGAAGCAGGTGGTGCCAACCACTGTCTCCAACCTTTTTGGGTCTTTATCCCCGGAATTTAATCACCAGTCCCTCCCATATTATGAGGAGGTTAATGAGAAGGTCACTCAAGGCCTTAATTTAATGAGACAGGAGTCCTTCCTGAGGGCTCCCATCAACAATCACCACTAGACTCGTGCGGCAGTGCGCCTTCAACATGATGAGGGTATCACTTTTAGGGGTTCGGCTCAGGTTCCTCAGACCCGAGTCTGCAAGACGAACCGCTAGAGGAAAAATCTGGTCAACATGGAGTAGTTTCTTACTTCTTCCCCCTCCGAAGAATTCTATCAAGCCAACTTGATGGCAAGAAATGGGCGGGCATATACACCCGTCCATCCTGATGTTACTGCCCAGCAGACTCGTCTGGCAGCAACACACCAATCCTGGTAGAAACTTCCAGGGGACTATTATAGGCAGGAATATACACCTTTTTAGAACTCATCGGCTAGTCAGCAGGCTCATCTGACAACAACCAAAGAAGTTCACCAATCTGATATGGTGGAAACTGATAAGCAGGAGCATACACCTGTTTACAATCAACAATTCTGTTAGTAGTCTCGTCTTCAAGTATTGAAGGAAAGTCGTCAACCATAATTGAAGTTGAATACATAGCAGGCACATACACCTGCCAATGTTAATCAAGCCTGCCAACAATCTCTTTTGGTAGCACCCAGAGAATTCAGTTGGAAAGATCCGATGAAAAATTTGGAGCAGACTCAACTCTCTGCCCCCACACATGAGTACTGTCAGAATTCACTAACAAGAAAAGGAGGACAGGAGGAGGAACACACACCTACTCTAAGAAAGGAATGGACTTATATTTCCATTCTGGCAGCTGAAGTCACCAATCACATTCTAACAATGGTGAAAGAGCATAAGCCAATCCCTTCTCATATTCTAGATGCCTGTCAGAATATTATAACACCTTCAGTAGCATCACAGGGAAAAAATGCAAATATATCCCTACTAGTGGAGTGAAATATCAACATATCACTGCAGAATAGACACACATATCTGTTTAAGTCCATGAGGGTTGTGGGGCATACTCCCCCATGTCATACAGACAACCAAGTTAGGAACATACACCTGATTTGAGTGGAGATAATCAACCTAACATGACTATTTCTCCGAAGCAGGAACATACACCTGCCCATAATAACCAATTTTTCCAACAAGTGGTTCCTAAAGTGAGTAAGAATGTGTTTAAGAAGAAGACCTGTCCAGCACAGCCAAGAAATCAAGAGCCAGTCTATAATAAGGCCTTGCTCGATGCAGGAGTTCTTGAAGCCCTTAGACAATTATCTGTTGGAATTCAAGATTCTACTCTCTCATTTACCAATAGTGGGAACATTAATTCCGAAGGTCTTCATCATACACTTCCTCACGAAGGCTTTCTTCATGGCAGTTTGGTCAATCTCAAAGTTTCATCTTTAGATGAGAGTCACGATTACCCTCTGTGTGGCCAGAAGATCAAGGAGCAGAAGGTTTCATCTTTTATTGTAACCCACCATGGCAGTCCTCCCCATGATGATTAATTTAGCTATGAAAGTCCTTTCCATAGTATTAATTCGCATTTCCTGGAAAGTTCTTCAAAGGACAATGTAGTAACTAGAAATCCATCTTGTCTTGAGGCACTTGAAAATGTGATATCATTCATGTCTTATGCTTTACCACTAGCAGGTGAAATACTTTCTCAATCAGAAGATAGCCCAGGGTGTAGGTCATTCTACGAACCACCCCTGGGTCGTTCATCTTCTAGTTTGATCAATTAATTCTCTACAAATCTTGTTGAATCTAATGAAGCGACAAGGAAGCACCAGCTCTAGTCTAATCAGGTAGAAGAACCATAAAAGTGATATGATGCTCAATTTTTGAAACTCAAGGAAGCACAGTCGTAGGATATGATATACGGATGTTGTATGCTATGAACTATTTAAAACCAATGGTTTTACACCAATTCCAAAATTTCAATATCTTATATTGTATGTTTTAATTTGATTAGGAAGATAGAAATTTGAATATTTTTTTATGACATGCAATAAAACTGGAATTATAATTTTGATCAATTTCATTTCTCCAATTATTTTATGAATCAAAATTCATGGAAAAGATTTTATTCCCCTAAAAGGTTTATAAGAAAATATTGAAAAATAATCAAGGTATAATATGTAATTAAATAAACCTTTAAGCAAGGTCACTTTGTTATTGGAAAGAAAATCAAATGATATTATAAATGAAATGTGTACCTTTCATCATATGATGAAATTGTTGAATCCTTCTTTCTATACTTAATGATGATCACCAAGGAATAACTATATTGAACCACTCACCCCAAAGGTAACACTCAAGGATAAAAATGAGATTAGGGGGATAAATACCCCCCTAAATCTCACCTCCAATAGGCCATGGGTTGGTGACAAGCACTGAGGTTTTTTTAATAATAGCACTGACATGAATTGGTCACCCAAGTGATGCACCCAATGAAATTTATTAAAAATGAAAGTAAATTTATATGCGTGGGGTGTAAATAACTTATAATATTCTGGATTGAATGGAATACATTTGATATTTCCATGAAATAAACAATAAAAATATCAAGATGCAAAAAAACTAATCAAAGAATATTTTCATCAACCATTCCAAGATATTCAAAGTAAGATGGGGTGAAACTATTTCTGCAAATGGATTCACCTTTTTATTTTTCCCTCTTCGGTCTTCAGAATACAAAACATAGATAGGCTCCATAGCAACATCAAACTGTATTAGAATCCTCCCCATTCTGTTCCTCTTTCATGTTCATTTCATTAACTTGCTCACCAGTCACCTCCTCTGATTAGAGTCTGAAAAAGAAAAACAACAACGAGTAGAAAAAGAAAACACAAAGATCACCAGTAACCAACATTTTAATCTCTATAAATCATTAAAAAGGTATGTATCTAAAGTTAAAATAAATATTCTTATTGTATTCATCAACCATCCAGATGAACATATGTTTCTTTATTTGAAGATACACACCAGCTGAAATATCACCATTGTTGTATTTTTGGAATGTAATTTCATCATGTTCATCTATCCATGAATCAACTACCTCACTCACATCATCTGTAATATTATAGGAATATATTCACAGAGTTTAGTTGTTTGGATCATATTTCTCCTTAATGCCTACCTCAACCCTATTTGCACCTTTTAAAGTGGGATCAGAACCCTCATCAAGAGGTAAATCTTTCGTGTCAACTGATGTTATGGAAATATCAACATCAATGTGTTGTGGAGTATAGTCTATATTTCATGACATTGTAGTCAGAAATGACCTTGTAGAAATTGTTCATTCAATATTATAATATTATTTATGATTTCAATTCTTATTGGGATGTGGAGTGATATAACCATCTTCACCAGTCATTGGATTTTTTTCATTTTCTATAGATTGACTTCAAATACTCTTCCTTAAGTTGATAGGCTTGGTTAGAGCTATTGTTTAAGGAATCATTACATTCAGAGTGTATACTTTTGACCTCATATTATTTCAAGGCTTCAATATGAGTTCTAGGTTCCACTTTTTTCCCCACCAGGGTAGGGAATGAGGAGGCACCTAGTGTTCTATAGATAACGTCCAAAAAAGTTGAAATATCAATGACCACAAGTGTATTGGTCACTAATTACCCATTCTGGTTTTTTATTTCATAAGCCTTAAGATCATTCGATTTCTCAGCAACAACATTTTGACCTCCAATAAAATGATGAATCCCAAAAGGGCCAGGACCATCTGTGCTTAAATTTCACTCACCCTTTTTTATCTATTCCTTTATGTGGACCAACAAGTGATCTACCTAAATTATTTTTGACGCTCTTTTCCATCACAAAGTCTAACTGACAGAAAAAGGGGAATACCTTAGCACAAAGAGATTCATCCTTTTATAAAAAGTAAAAAATTGACAAAGGCATGGACAAGGATTTGTTTAAGCATGGGCCGCGCAAGTTTCATCATGGTCCCACAAGTATACTTTCACACCACATATTGGGCGTGTAGGTGACTTGTGCGCCCAATTTTATTTTCACCTAAGGTCTTCAGTAGCCTATAAATACACCGTGTGGGCCCCCCATTTCGGGGACAAAGAAATAATTCCAAAAGTCGTATTTGAGCTCCCGGTGCCCTAGTCTCTTCTTGAAGTCTTCTGAACACTTCTAAGGTAATTTCTTACCTAGAATGGAAGATCTAAAGAGGGGGAACAAGGCCTAAGTGTTGAAATTCACCAACACTTGCGCGCCTAAGTGTCTAACCCTTAAGGGAAATGGTCACTCATGCGCCCCACCTTATCCCTTCAACAAAACCTATGCACCACTCATTAGGAAGTCTTTAGGGATAATACTAAGAGCTTGAGCCAAGCCTCACCCAAGTATTACCCTATGGGTTGACCGGCGCGCAAGTACCCAAGTGTCGCGCAAGTGTACTTGCACGACCAATATTTGCACGCCCCAACATGACTTGCGCACCTACCTCTTTTTGGGTGCCTCTCCTACTTATTCACCTCTTTTCATCAAATCCACCTCTCCTCTTCAAAATTTAGCCTTCAAAACACTCTTCAAAGCCAATTATGACATAGTTACTTTGTTGGATTCTTTATCTGAAAGGAGTTCTGTGGAACGTCTCTCAAAACCAAGTAATTTACATATCTATATGTCACTAAGGTTAGAGATTTCATTCATTCAACCTCATCCTTTAAGATGAGGGGATATTTAATCTGGGAATCCTCCTTAGGAATAAGCCCCAAGTTCTCTAATCTAGGAATCCTCCTTAGGAATAATCCCCAAGTTCCCTAACATGGGCCTTCTATTCAGGAGTAAGTCCCAGTCTATGTTCCCAAATCTGGGCCTCCTTTTTAGGAGTAAGTTCCAGTCCAAGTTCCCTAACCTGGGACTCCTTTTCAGGAGTAAGCACCAAAGTCTCAATTCCTTTTAACTTGGGAATCCTCCTCAGGAGTAAGCCCTAGTCACAAGATCTTTAATCTGGGCATCCTCCTTAGGAGTAAGCCCCAAATTCTAAATTCCCCTTAACCTGGGCCTCCTCTTTAGGAGTAAGCCCCAGTCTTAATTTTCTTTTGATTTGGGCTTCCTTCTCAGTAGTAAAACCCAATCATAAGTCCCCTCTAATTTTGGAATCCTTCTCAGGAGTAAGCCCTAAGTTAAGTATCCAAATCTCCATAACGCACATATACCTTTATGGACCTTGTTCCTGGGTTTCTTCCCTGAAGTAAATCCTAATCCTCATTTATCTGGGCAGTCATACATACATAATCCCCACATTATTTCTTATGATTGCATCTTTTGTGGAAAAATCATCAACTTTTACTGATACCTATAGTTTCTCACACCGAGCATGAATCACGTGATCTTAGAGTGTAAAAGTAATTATGAAATCTTTTTGTGGGCCATAAATCATGCATAAAACTCATACTTCATCACTCGAACTATATGGGTTCTGATTCCTTTTATAAACAAGGATGCGTTGGTAGCCCATCTGTGGGTACGATCCCAACTCTGAAATAATCCATGTCCTTCTGAATGACAATAAATTTCAAGTGCCCCACTGAGTGTCTTTTAAACCAGTATGGTTATCATAATGACCAAGATATCTCTATATAATGTATTGAAGGATACCATCAACTAAAAATCTCTAACAAATAAAGATGATTCTCTATCGATGAAGAACCTCAAATACATATAAAATATTATCTAAATCTCATACATATCAATCATTGATTTTCATATCTAAAGGAATGCTCATTTTCATACTTGGTAATTTAATAAGGATTCATGAACATACCTCAAATCTATAAAGAGAGTCCCGGAGTAGACAATAATTCTCCCCAAAAAGGTGTGATGAGTCCGACCTCCCATCCTCTCGACCAATGAAAATTCTTAAGCCTCATCAGTCCACAACTAATGAGCACCTACCTTTAGAAAGTAGATCCAAATGGATATAGAATCATTGGATGTTTCCGGTTCTACGAAGAAAACCATTATAAACTGATTGGAATGTTTTAAACTTAAAAAATGAGGTCATCCCCAATTCTAGAGGAAACAAAAAATGGTGAACCCAACGTGAATCCTTAACCAAGTTAAAATGTTGTTTTACTTATTTGTTAGGCACCTATTTAAAATCAATGAGAGAGCCAAAAAGACAATCAATAACATATGTTCTCATCCAAAAGATATAGTGGCCGAATTTATTGTGATTATGTCTGTTATATCAAAAAGGCACTCATTTTCAATATCTCTCTACATAACAGAAATGGCTTCTCTAAAGTTCACACATGTGAATGCATCTGTCGTTAATTCTGCTGGATCTTCATCCGCTCTGAGGAAAACATCACCTACTCAGAATCTTTAACGCTGGGCATCAAATGCACTGGTTAAGGAATACCATCAACACGATACCATTCCAACTCTGGCGGCCGCTCGATAATCCCTCCAGGTCAATAATTCACCCTGGTTTTCCAGATAGCGACGACCAGCGATCAAGAAGTAGGTGGTGCTGACCACCGTCTCCAACCATTTCGGGTTGTTATCCCCGGAATGCAATCACCAGTCCCTCCCATATTATGAGGAGGTGAATTATAAGGTCACTCAAAGCCTTAATTCAAGGAGAAGGGAGTCATTCCTGAGGGATCCCATCAACAATCGCCGCCAGACTCGTGCGGCAGTGCGCCCTCAACATGATGAGGGTATCGCCTTTAGGGGTTTGGATCAGGTTCCTTAGACCCGAGTCTGCAAGACGAACCGCCATAGGAGAAATATGGTCAACATGGAGCAGGTTCTTACTTCTTCCCCTTCTAGAGAAGTCCATCAAGCCAACTTGACGGCAAGCAATGAGAGGGCATATACACCCGTCCGTCCTGATGTTACTGCCCAGCTGGCTCATCTGGCAGCAACACGCCAATACCGCCCAGAAATTCCAGCAGAGTATTATAGGTAGGCATATACACATGTTTATAACTCATCATCTAGTCAGCAGGCTCATCTGACTACAACCAAAGAAGTTCACCAATATGATATGGTGGCAACTGATAAGCATGAACAGACACCTATTTACAATCAACAATTTTGTCAATAGTCTCGTCTGCCAGTATTAAAGGAAAGTCGTCAACCATACTTGATGAAGAATACACAGCAGGCACATACACCTGCTAATGTTAATCAAGCATTCCAATATTCTTGTTTGTTAGCACCTGGAGAAGTCATTCAGAAAGCTCTGACGAAAAATTTGGAGCAGACTCAAATCTCTTCCCCCACACATGAGTACTATCAGAATTCACTGACAGGAAAAAGAAGACAGGAGAAGGAATACACATCTACTCCAAGAATGGAATGGACGTATATTCCTATTCCGGCAGTTGAAGTCACCAAGAAAATTCTAACAATGGTGGAATAGCAGAAGCAAATCCCTGCTCATATTCTGGATGCCTGTCAGAATATTATAACAGCTTCAGCAGCATCACAGGGAAAGAAATGAAAATTTGTCCCTACTAGTGGAGTGACATATCAACATTTGACTCCATAACAAACAAAAAAAACTATTCCAGTCCAAGAGGGTTGTGGGGCATACTCCCCCATATCATACGGACAACCAAGTCAGGCACATACACCTGATTTGAGTGAAGATAATCAGCCTAACCTGACTATTTCTCCTAAGCAGGCACATAAACCTTCCCATAATGACCACTTTCATCAACAAGTGGATCCCAAAGTGAGTAAGAAGGCATCTAAGAAAAATACACATTCATCACAATCAAGAAATCAAGAGCCTATCTTTAATAAGTCCATTCTCGATGCTGGAGTTCTTGAAGCCCTCAGAAAATTATATGTTGGAACTCAAGATTCTACTCTCTCATTTCCCAATAGTGGGAACAATAATTCCGAAGGTCTCCATCAGACACTTCCTCATGAAGGTTGCTTCATGACAGTTTGGTTGATCTTGAAGTACCATCTTCAAATGAGATCCACGAGAACCCTCTGCATGGCCAGAAGATCAAGGAGGAGAAGGTTTCATCTTTTGTTGTAACCCACCATGGTGGTCCTCCTCATGATGATGAATTTAGATGTGAAGGTCCTATCCGCAGTAGTAATTCTCATTTCCTGGAATGTTCTTCAAAGGACAATGTAGTAACGAGAAATCCCTCTTATCTTGAGGCACTTGAAAATGTGAAGTCAGTCATGTTTGATTCTTTACCACTATCAGGTGAAATACTTTCACAATCTGAAGATAGCCCGGGGTGTAGGTCATATTCCGAACCACCCCTAGGTTGTTCATCTTCTAGTTTGATCAAGGAATTATCTACCAATCTTGTTGAATCTGATGAAGCAACAAGGAAGCACCAACTCTGGTCTAATCAGGTAGAAGAATCTTCATCGAATGATAAAGTGGAAATGCTGAATATGAGAAAACAACTGGCGAAAGGTGAAGTGACAGTCATGTTTTGGCCTCTGGTTGATTCTCAGTATGATATTCTAGAGATGTTGACGGAATATTGTATTCACAATATTCGTCTCAACAAGTGGAAAACTATTTGTCACTTGAAAAAGAAAATATTATCTTATTATGAATATGAAAATCATGTCAAGATAATAGATGTGTTACAACGCCAAATTGACTTGGTATCTATCTCAGTTTCCTAATATCCAAGGGCTGAAAAGAAGCAGAGAACCCTTCAGTGTTCATTACTTGGCACACTAAAAAGATTGTTCCAGTTAATTGCCAATGGCCCATCTGGTATTCATATTAGGGGATGGGGTGTTCATGGAGCACTGCATTTAACTGTACTCTCCGGTCAACAAAGACCACCGGAAATGGTCTCATGCAATGTTATTGCCCATGGCCGGCAACAACCAATTGGATTTGTTTGTAATCAAAGTCTTGCTCAGGAACAGGCCTCAACTAGTTCTTCCCCAAGTTAGGAATACAAAGAACAAGTTGTCAAATTACTATTGCATCAGGAGAATGACAATATTGAACAAGATTCTTGTTTAGAGCGGGTGCATCATCAGGTGACAGAAGTGTCAGAATTCATCCAGCGGTCATTTGAGCCGGGTGATTTGAGTGGATGTCGGTTGATGGATCCAACCAATTTCCGGACTAAAGTCCACAAGATCAGGAAAGATTTTAAGAAATTCTCATATGTAGCAGCTCAAGAACCACCCCAGCTTTCCAGACTGGAGACTCTTTTAACCAACCCACGGAATCAATAAATAGGATTTGAGGAGTTGAGCAAGAAGAGCAGGAATAGACCCAGTCCATCGGACTAGGGACTTTTTCAAATCTTCAATCTCTTCCTTAGAGAAAGTCAGTCTTCTCTTGATTAGGGAAGAAGCCACAAGAGGGAAGAAGATTCGAATTATCAGGAGATTCCCTCCAAATTATGGTTTTTCAAGAAGTTCATGAGGGATCAAATCAACAAAAGGCAATGTATTATCAAGGACTTGGAAAAAGACAGTATCGTTGTTTCCCTCGGACTTCAGGGATGACCTCCTTTGATGGGAGGTTCAAACATTCCGATCGGTTTCTAACGGGTTTTTTCTTAGAATCGGAAACATCCAATGATTCCACATCCATTCGGACCTACTTTCCAAAGGTAGGTGCTCATTACTTTGTGGACTGATGAGGCTTAAGAATTTTCATTGGTTGAGAGGATGGGAGGTCGGACTCATCACACCATTTTGAGGGGAATTATTGTCTACTCCGAGACTCTCTTTATAGATTTAAGTTATGTTCGTGAATCCTTATTACATTACCAAGTATAAAATGATTTTTCCTTTAGATCTGACAATAAATGATCGATACGTAGGAAATTTAGAGAATATATGTATTCGAGGTTCTTCACTGATAAAGAATCATCTATATTTGTTAGATATTCTTAGTCAATGTTATCCTTTGATACGTAAAAGTCTCTTGGTCCTAATGATGACCATACTGGTTTTAAAGCCACTCAGTGGGGCACTTGAAGTTTATTGTCATTCAGAAGGACATGAATTATTTCAGAGTTGGGATCGAACCCGTAGATGGGCTACCTACGTATCCTCTGTTTATAAAAGGAATCAGAACCCACGTAATTCGAGTGGGAGTATGATGTTTATGATTGATGGCTCAAAGAAGGATGTCATAATTACTTTTACACTCTAAGATCATGTGAGTCATGATCGGTGTGAGAAACAAGAGGTATTGGTAAAAATAAGACAATTGTGCCATGAAAGATGAAATCATAAGAAATAATGTGGGGCTTATGTATGTATGACTTCCCATATAAATGAATATTAGGATTTACTTTAGAGAAGAAATCCATGAACAGGGTCCATAAAGGTATATGTGCTTCATGGAGATTTGAATACTCTAACTTGGGGATTACTCCTGAAAAGGAGGCCCAAATTAGGAGAGGACATATGATTGGGTTTTACTCCTGAAAAGGAATCCCAGATCAAAGGTAATTTATGACTGGTTAAAAGAAATTAAGACTGGGGCTTACTCCTCAAAAGGAGGTCCAGGTTAAGAGACTTAAAAAATTAAGGGACTCGGGCTTACTTCTGAAAAGGAGGCCCAGATTAGGGGACTAGGGCTTACTCCTAAGGAGGATGCCCAGGTTAATGAGTTCTCTCATCGTAAAGGATGAGGTTGAATGAATGAAATCTCAATCTTTAGTGACATGAAGATGTGTAAATCACTAGATTTTGAGAGTTATTCCACAAAATTTATTTTCAGATAAGGATTTCAAATCAAGAAATCATGCCATAAATGTATTTGAAGAGTGTCTTGAAGACTGAATCTTGATTAGGAGAGGTGGAATGAAATAAGAGGGGTGAAATGGGCAAGAAGGGCACCCATGGAGGCAGAGGCGTGCAAGTCTTAGCAGGTACGCAAGTACTGTGTGGGCACGCAAGTCCTGGTCGTGCAGGTATACCTGCGCGACTCATGGGTATTTGCGTGATAGTTAACCATCAGGGTAATACTTGAGCGACTCTTGGTTAAAGCCTTTAGAATCTTCTTGAGGTTCTTCCAGAAGAGGGGCGCACAAGTTCTATTTAAGGAGTAAGGCGGCGCGCAAGTGTGGCCTTTTCCCTTAAGGGATGGCCACTCAGGCGCGCAAGTGTTGATGAGTTTCAACACTTAGGACTTCCTTCCCCTCTTTAGATCTTCCGTTCTAGGTAAGAAATTACCTTAGAAGTGTTTCAGAAGCTTTGAGAAGAGACTAGGGCACCGGGAGCTCAAATATGAGTTTCTGGAAAAATTCTTTTTTGAATGGGGGGCCCACAGGGTCTATTTATAGGCTAAAGAAGACCAGGGCGGTTATCCTTTAGGGCGCGCAAGTCACTTGCGCGACCATTAAGCGTCGCGCAAGTGGACTTGTGCAACGATGAGTTAACTTGCGCGACCTATGGGCAATGTTATCTTTGTTCATCCCTTTGTCGATTTTTTGATGTTTCTCCAAATTTTTAATCACATTGAGTTAAGATAATCCCCTTTTCCAATCTTTAGATTTTGTGATGAAAGGAGCGTCAACAAAAGTCTTCCCTCAGAGTTGGATCCGGGGAGAAAAAAGGATTTGACTCTGAGGAAAAGAAGAAAACATGGGTCTTTGTGGTTATTGGCAGTTTAAAGTCATGCTTGTTAGACATAAAAAGGATAATGTTTAAGGTCAAAATAGCTTTGACCGAATGAATTAAAATTGACTCAATTCCTTGACAATTCATCTGAAAACAAATTACCATACTCAAGTATGAGGGAAAAAATGTAAACTATGACTTAAGAATATTTGAATCTCAGGAATGATATGAAAAACAGCTAAAAGTCATTAGAAGAAGTAGTTCCCAAGAATGAAGTTACTATTATTTAACAAACCCGTTAGGGGGTTGAATTTATGCAGGTCCACCTAAGGGCATTGGCTGCATAGTCAAATAAATAGTATCTTTTTGCTAACAAGTCTGTTAAGTAGACTATTTATGCAAGGCTTCCTATGGGCACGTGCTGCATAGTCAGGCAAAATAACTCTCAGAAATTTACTTTCCTAGTGCTAAAAGCCAGTGAAAGTTTATGGAGATTCAAATTTTCCAAAGTATAGAGTTTGCTGTATGAAAGAGGTACTTGAATATGGAGAAGATATTTCCAAACAAGATTATCGAAGAACTGGATGGATATCACTCCTACGAAGGTCTGACCCAAATGTAGGGAAGGAGAATATAAACCATATACTTGAATACTTTCAGATCATGAAAAATGGATATGGGACAAATATGTTAAGGATGGCTATTTTTGCGGATCCTTACATACTGTCATTTAAGACAAATAAGGACAAAAGAGGCATTCTTCCCAGTAATGAAGTTACCACTATCCGAAAAACCCGTTAGGGGGTTGAATTATGCAGGGCCACCTAAGGGCATTGGCTGCATAGTCAGATAATAGTTTCATTTGGCTAAGAAGTCTGTTATGTAGACTGTTTATGCAAGGCTGCCTATGGGCACGTGCTGCATAGTCAGGAAAAAGAATTCTCAGAAGTTTGACATTTTTGTGACCTAGACATCATGAAAAGTGTTTATGAATATCTGAAAATATTTAAGGTTAGAATTATGACACATAAAGATGGGTATTGTTCAATGTATACAGAGATACACAGATCAATTCTAACCATAATCATGTTGTGGCTGGGTCCTGAATTGAAATGTTGTACTTCACTACGTATCCCATAAGGATGGGAATCAAGCTCATACGTAGTTCTTAAATTACTGTTTAACGTCGTGTGGGAAAAAAGGATTAGAGATCTTAGTTTAGGGTCATAGAGCTTGAACCATTGTAAGAAATACACAGTGTGTGTTTTCATAGGGACTTTTCAGCCAGGGAACTGAAAGTGGAATTTGGGGTTAGGCCCAAAGACTTGGGGCTGGATTCGAGGGAAACTCGAACGTTCCTACGTATCCCATAATGCTGGGAATCAAGAACACATAGTTCTAGAAATACCCTCTGTACAAATTTGGTTCGTACATGTGAAGGGTGAAAGGGGATTTTAGTACAATGATGGTTTAACCCAAGATAAAAGGTTTGGGCGTTGCCATGTATGCACGTAGTCTTCGAAATGAAACATGATTGAAAAATAAATGTAAATAATGGTTCCCTCTCAGGTGAGGGTATCAAAGAATATTGTAGTTTATTGTCATACTGGACAAAAGTGTTGTATAGTTTAACGTCATATAGAAAGGACGAAAGTGAACCAATGTAAAGATATTGATTTTAGGGGTGATTTCACGAATTAACATCTTATGAGATGGAGGTGAACTGATATGAAGAGATTTATTTTGGGCTTGATCCTTGGGAGGTTGCCTACGTACCCAGCCTAGAAGGCAAGGATCAAAGTCTACGTAGTTCAATTAAAGAATGAATTAATGATCAAGTTGTTCTTGGGGACAACGACCTAAATAAATGATGTTGTTGGGACTTACACATGGTTAGTATCCCAAATAGAGTTTTATGGTTGAGGTTTTCTCTAAGATCACGTGAGTCATACTCGGTGTGAGAAACAAGAGGTAACAACAACCTTAACAATGCATAGTTTAATGTCATGTAGGACATATAGAGGGACTATGCAGTTTAAAGTCTTGCAGTTAGGACTATTGGTGCTACACAGTTTAATGTCATGTAGCAGGGACAAAGTACATTTTAAGGTCATGTAGGACATATCAAGGACTTTTTGTACAGTTTAGCATCATGTAGTTAGGACGATGGGGACAATATAATTTAACATCATGCTGGATGAAAGGGGGACTGTTCAGTTTAATGTCATGCAGTGAGGACAAAAGAGTACACCATTTAACGTCATGTTGGACGCATTGGGGACTTTTTCCACACTTTAATGTCATGTTGGACGAAAGTGCGAATAGTTTAAGGTCATATGCATGGACCGTGGATGGTGCAGTTTAATGTCATGCTGGACAAAAGTGTAGTTTAAGGTCATACAGGACCTTTGATGATTATGTAGTTTAACGTCTTTCCGGATGTAAGGGACTTCTATACAGTTTATCATCATGTTGTTAGGACATCACAGTTTAACGTCTTGCTGGACATAAGGGACTCGCAAATAGTTTAGGGTCATATGCATGGACCGTTGATGATGCAGTTTAAGGTCATACAGGACCTAGTTGTAGTTTAAGGTCATACTGGACCATTTAGGGAAATTTTTCACAGTTTAACATCATGTGGGATAAAAGTAAAACAAATAGTTTAAGGTCATATGTATGGACCATTTCCGTATAGTTTAACGTCATATAGAAAGAACAATGAAGGTTTTGTGTTTATACAAAATACTTCTTCAAAAGTATGGCATTGGTTGGAGTAGTGATGAGTTCTCCATCCATCGAGATTAATGAATAAGCTCCATTGGAGTAGACCCTATGTATTGAATAAGGTCCTTCCCATTTTGTCTCAATCTTGGGAGATTTCTTTCCTGGTATCATTGGAGTTCTGAGAACTAATACCAATTCTCCCTGAGTGAATGAATGAAGACAAACTTTTTTGTTAAAATATCGTGCTATTAGATTCTGATAGACTTCCAAGTGGTGCAAAGTGCACAATATTTTCTCATCTAACCGTTCCAATTCATTCAATCGCTTTTGAGATTGTTCATCTGTAGATGATTGATCACAAATGGAAACTCTGAGCGAGGGTAGTTGAACTTCAATGGGCAAGACGGCTTCCGTTCCATATACCAATGAATATGGAGTTGACCGAGTTACAGTGCGGGTGGTAGTCCGATAAGACCATAAAGCATGAAAGAGTTTATCAGTCCATAACCTCTTATCTTTATCCACCATCTTTTGCAGTATATTTGAAAGAGTCTTGTTAAAGGCTTCTATCTGGCCGTTGGACGCTTCATGATACCGAGATGAATGGTTGGATTTGATGTTCTATTTTTGATACAACTTCTTCATGTCGGATGAACAGAAGTTGGTGCCATTGTCTGTTAATATGGTATGAGGGACACCAAATCTGGTAATGATGTTAGACTTGATGAAGCTAACAACGCATTTAGAATTGACTTCCTTGAGAGGTATTGCCTCTGCCCATTTGGAAAAGAAGTCAGTAGCAGTAAGAATGTACTTAAACTGCTTGGCCGTAGCCGAAGGGTAAGGTCCCACCACATCCATTCCCCATGTGGAAAATGTCCATGAGTATTCAGCTGTATGAAGAAACTCTGGTGGTTGATGAATTAAGTTGGCATGTACTTGGCATGAATGACAAATATTTGTGAAATCGACACAATCTCGTATCATTGAAGGCCAAAAGTATCCAAGCCTTCGAATCTGATCAGACAGTCTATGTCCAGACTGGTGGGCAACACAGACTCCTGCATGCACTTATTTCATGATAGACATTGTCTCTTCACCATCAATGCATCTGAAGAGAACTCCATCAAAACCACGTTTGTAGAGAATTTTCTCTAGGTGATCTGGGCTATCATAAAGAGTAAAATTGACCACATGTCACCGAATTTTTTCTTTCTCAGCTCTATTAGGTGGAAGTGTTCTATTTTGAAGGTATTCCCTGATAGGTGACATCCATCCTATAGTATGACCATACAGTTCAGGAATGGGACTAATTTAATTAATTTCCTCTGTTTTGATTCAAACATAAGGTGAAATTGCACGACGGTGGGCAATACTGATGGTTGTCTCATCCCGATTTGGATCTGCCAAAGCTGTGGATATATTAGCCAGTGCATCAACTTGAGCATTATGTGATCTTGGGACATAAGAAAATGTCGGTTCTAAAGGGAATTCCTCCATTAACTCTCTGAAATAATCATACAAAGGGATTAGTTCTTCTTTTCTGATGGCATAATCCCCATTGACTTGTTTGATTACCAGGTCTGAATCACCTTTCACCTTTAAGTGATTCACTTGTGCTTGAAGTGCTAATTCCAAGCCTACGATGAGAGCTTGGTATTCTGCTTCATTATTGGTACCACCTTCCCACAATAAGAAGGAATAAGGTAACACTTCCTTTTCTGGAGAAATGAGCACAATTCCTAAGCCAACATTATTGAATTTAGGATTTTCCATTTTCCTCCATGTTGGACTTCTGGAAGCACCATCAAAATACATTTCCCATGCATGAGGGATTTCTTGAATAGATAAGACTTCCTCATCAGGGAGTTCAATATCTGAAGATGTGTCTTCCACTGTAGGGTGTTCAGCCAGGTAATCAGCCAGAGCTTGGCCCTTTATCGCCTTTTGAGACACATATTGAATGCCGAATTGCTGCAAAATAACTGCCCACCTTTCCAGACGTCCTGTAAGCATTGGACGACTAAGGATTAATTTGAGCGAGTTATTGCGAGATACCAATTGGACCTCGTGATGTTGCAGGTAGTGTCTCAACTTCTGAACTGCAAAGATTAATTCCAGGTAGCACTTCTCAATACTTGAATACCGGGTTTCTGCTTCAAGCATAGTTCAACTGAGATAGTAGAGGCTGTTCTCATTCCCAGTATCATTCTTTTGAGCAAGAAAGGCACCCAATGATCGCTCTAGAGTTGTCACGTAGAAGATAAGTGGTATTCCTTCAACAGATGGCATGAGTACCGGTGGAATCAAGAGGTATTTCTTGAGAATATCGAATGATTCTTGACATTATTCAGTCCACTTGTAAGTGACTCCCTTCTTCATCAATTTGGTGAAGGGTAAACTTTTTCCTGATAAATTGGCAATGAAACGCCAAATATAAGCTAAGTTTCCTTGAAGTCCTCTTAATCCTTTAAAATTTTGAGGAGGTGACATTCCAAGGATTGACTTGGTCTTCTCAGGATCGACTTCAATACCATGATGGCGTACAAAAAAGCTGATAAATTTTCCTGAGGTTACCCCAAAAGCACATTTTAAGGGGTTCATCTTCAAATTATGTTGTCAAAGCTTGCAGAATATGACTTCCAAATCATCCAAGTGATTAGAAAGTTGTTTGGATTTAACTACCAAATTGTCTACATAGCATTCAACAAACTTCCCTAAGAAGGGTTTGAAGATACGATGCATGGCACACTGATAAGTTGCACCCGCATTCTTTAAGCCAAAGGGTATTACCCGGTAGAAAAACACACCCTGAGGGGCTCTGAAGGCTGTATATTCCTCATCTTCTGGGGCCATTCGGATCTGATTATATCCAGAATATCCATCCATGAAGGAAAGTGCTTCATATCCAGGTGTTTCATTAATTAAATGTTCTGTAATTGGAACTGGGAAATCATCCTTAGGACAATGTCGATTAAGATCTCTGAAATCGATGCAAACTCTAATTTGTCGGTTCTTCTTCTTTAAAGGGACAATATTATCCAACCATTTGAGATATTGAACTTCTCTGAAGAATTTATCTTTGATAAGCTTATCCACTTCAGCTTCAATTTTGGAAGAATAAGTTGGGTGTGTTCTTCTCGCGGCTTGCTTAAATCCTGGATGTTCTTCTGGTAAACCCAAATGATGATTAGCAACATCAGGATCATGCCCGGGAATTTCTGTATAGTTCCAGGAAAATATATCTCTATTTTGCTTTAGAAAAGAAATATACATCTCTTTCTCTTCAAGAGTCATGGCCGCACTGATTAAAGTGGGGCGTGGATCTTCTTTTGTACCCAGATTTTTTTCTCTGAGTTCATCCATAGTGGTAGAGATACCCTCTTCAAATGCTGGAGGAGCATCTCTGAGATTTTCCACTTCTTCTTTATCATGTATTATTTCTTCCATTACAACTTTCATAGTAGATGATAAAGTAGAATTTTCATGATCAGAAGAGATGTCAAAATTTTCATATCTTGAAGAAGAAGCTTCCATTTCCGACCTGATTGATGATGGAGGGTCTTCTTTGGGTAATAAAGAGGAGATGATGGATTGAAAATCGACATCATTGTTTACCTCTGATGTTGCTATAACTTCTTCTGGTCTAATTGGCGAAGCATAGACTTGTTGGATTTCAGCAAATGAAATGAAGACGTCACCATTTGTGCTTTCATCACTGCTTGGTACATTACCAATTTCTCCGATGATGTCTGGATCGATTGCCGTAATTTACATTATGTATCTTTCCATAAGAGTATTTTGATTTGGGTATATCTTGTCAATTTGACTGATAGGAAACACATAATCTATACTCACATGTGTAAATGGATTTACTGTAATTTTCTCCAAACCATATGGAGCATTAACTTTGGTAATCTCCTTTGTTGTGGATTTCTCCCATCCCTTCATGTGATAGAATTCCGCCTCAATGTATTGAGACTCACATGTCTTGAACGAGGCCTTATAACCATACAATGTCCCAACTTGACCATAGAAACAATATTTGAGACATTGATGGTATGATGAAGGGATAACCGCATGTTGATGTAGCCAGGGTCTTCCAAGCAAGATGTTGAAGGCTGAGTCTTGATCAACAACCATGAAATATGAATTGGATACAAGATCTCCAAACTGAGTTCTGAGTGTAACATTTCCAAGTGGTTCTTGTTCATTTTTATCATATCCTTGTAACATCACGGTATAAGGAGATAAATCAGATTTTGTGAGGCCCAATCGACGAAGTGTACGAATGGGCATGAGGTTGACTCCTGAACCATTGTCAATGAAAGTTCTTCGGACGTCTATGCCATTGACCTTTCCAGACAAGTACAATGGTCTAATATTTCCATGCACAACATCATCTTTATATTCATTAGTAAAAGATATTATTGCATGGAATTCTGTAGGATTATTCTCTATGTGATAGACTTCAGCTGTAGCAATTTCAGTTTCAAACTCTTGAGGACTTGACAAAGCCTCGATGAGTGCTTCCTGAAGATCTTTTGACAGATTCAGAGCATCTAGAATTGATAACTTGGCTGATACTTGGGCCAAGTGTTTCAATATATCATACTTTTGATCCAAAGGTCTGCGTTTCCCAATAGGAATATGTGGTTTAGCAGGTACCTTGGAAGCAGATGCTTTGGAAGTTGATGCATCTTGTATCGGGATAAAAATTGGCAATATTCCTGGTTTTGGAAGATTAAACCGATTAGATCCATTTACTTGCTGAGAGGAAGAAGATGGAAACTTCAACCAGTCTTCCAAAATAACTGTGCCAGGACTTAATTTTCTATTGGTAGAAGAAATTTCTTGTTCTTGCTGAGCTCGCTGAAGGGATCTACCACGAGTTTCTGTTGCGTACACAGTTCTAGCAGGGGTAGAATTGGAATAGTGGCTTCTGAAAGATCCACATATTCCTCTGTATTCTGAGCCCCTGGAACTTCCTCTGATTCCCTTGTTTGATACAGGTAATTCAGGATCATTGAAATCAAAACTGCAACTGTCATATGGATCTGTTAATTGAATCATATTAACAGAACCAAAGATTAACTCTTTGTCTGATGAAGACTCTGCCTGATTAGCCTATTTAGGCTGTTCCGTTTGGTGGGGTGGTGCCTGTGGCTTTGAAGTAGATGGCATAAAGTCCGCTAAAGTCAAAGACAATTTAGGCTTTGACACATACTCATCTTTTTCTGGTTCTTTTTCTTTCATTGAATCATGTCGTTTCTTTGAGGACTTTCCCTCTGATGAAGAGGGTTTTGCCACAACATTCATCGTAGGAGACACAATTGGTTTCTTTAATTATGTTTGAAAAATAGCATGTGTTCGATTGATTGTCTTTCTGACCATCCAATGATCATACTTCTGTGCATTTTTGCTTTTGACTTCTTGCCATTCACCTTTCTCCTCTGGAACTGTAGCATTAACACATGCTACCTGAGCTGAAGAGCCTTTCAGTTTGACTTGTCCCGAGTCGAACATCTTTTGCAGGAGGTCTTTGAAGACAAAACACTCCTGGATGGGATGCCCCAACATTTGATGAAAAGGGTAATAATTGGGACGGTCTTCATCTCCTTTCTTGTTTGGCCTCTTGGGCATTGGAAATTGTACCAAATTGTTTTCTAGAGCCGAAATGAAATAACCAGGAACTTGTTCATTTCAGAAAGAGTATGTTTTGCTCTTCATATCCTCAAATTGTTTTCGTCTTTGATCTCTTTGATCGTCTCGACAAAATTGCCTTTGTTGTTGGCGCTCAGGAGGTGGAGCCCTTCGAGAAGATGAAGGTTTCGAGGTAGAAATAGGTACAGGTGCTTGTTTAAGCATAACTGTAGCAGTTTGTTCTTTACCCATTCTCCTTCCTGGAGCTGATGGAATTACACAAGATTTAGCCTTAGCCTGTATAAGGGAATCTTCAATCTGTTGAGCGATTTAAGTAAGGTCTTCAAACCCTCCTGTGTATTTCACAGGGATTAACGGCGTGCGTAATTCGTGACGCAGATTTGCCACACAGATTGGCAACAATTCTTCTTGAGGGAGTGCTAAGCTCAAGGAATATGTTAATCCCTTCCATCGAGCAATGAAATCAAAGACCCTTTCATTCTCCCTTTGCTTACAGTTTATAAGATCGAAAACTATTGTCTTTGGAAAATTTGATCTGAACTGAAGGAGAAATTTTTGGCGAAGATCCTCCCATCCAGTAATTGACCGAGATTGTAAGCTTGTATACCAGACAAAGCTGGTCCTTGCAAGGTTTGCATGAAGAATCTGAGTTTCATTGCTTCTTGCTGCTCTGGATTTCCCATCATAGGATCATAAAAAGACACGTAATGCGTCAAATGCTATTCAGGGTTTCCTGATACATTGAAAATAGGGAATACATGGTTCTCAAAACTGGATGGAGGAGAGATTGAATCTAATTTTCTTTTCTGGTTGAACGTGCACATGTTTCCCTTCCATAGTTTCTAACCGAGCTATTAATGACTCAATAGTAGTTATTAACTTTTGAGAAACATCCGTTTGAACTTGGACTTGGGTAGGTGCAATGGCTGGAGCTTGGAAAGATGTGGTGGTTGGTGCTGCAACTGATGGTAGCACTGCCAACTGTTGTTGCACTTGACTCATAGGATTAGACCTGTGAGGGTGTAATGATATAGGAGGATATTCTTGATCCATATCAGTAGCTGCAAAAAATTTCTTTGGCTGATTGACTGCAGCATGCTTAAGAAGAAGTCTATTCTGAAGTAGTTCTACATTTAACCTTCTTAATTCCTTCATTTCTTCCTCCTATTGTGCAAACTTTTTCTCTAGTGAGAGAGATTGACCTTCTCCAGAGGAAGGATATGTAACCTAGTTCTTTCCCTTCCCTTTGTTGGATCCTTTTCAGAGAGGGGGAAGTGGGTTACTCGAAGGATTACCTAGGTTCTGAGTAATCCTTTGATTTCCTGTATGCACACCTTCTTCATTTGTGTCGGTGCGTACATCTTCTTGAGCAGGAACCTCTTCATATGAGTCCCCTGAGTGAGCCTCATCTGGTGGATCAGCAACAACAGCATTGATGACATTGATTGATGCATAACGCATTGCATCCCTTCTATCAGCATTTCTATGATATTGCCTTCTTCCATGTCTTTGATGAGACATTTCCTTTTGTTGATTCGATCCCTCGGGAAATTCTTGATGAACCGTAATTTGGAGGGAATCTCCAGATAATTTGGCTCTTCGTTCCTCTTGAGGCTTCTTCCCCAATCAAAAAAAGACCAACTTTCTCTGAGGAGGGGATTGATGATTTGAAAAAGTCCCCAGTCCGATGGATTGGGGTTGTTCCTTCTTAACTCCTCGAATCTTATTTGTTGATTCCGAGGGTTGGTTTAAAAGAGTCCCCAGTCTGGCGAGCTGGGGTGGCTCTTGACATGCTATGTCTGAGACTTTCTTAAAAGCTCTCCTGATCTTGCGAACCTTAGTCCGGAAATTAGCTGAATGCATTAACCTATATCCAATTTTATCACCCAGTTCAAAAGACCATTGGATGATTTCTGACACTTCTGTCACTTGGTGACGTGCTTGCTCCAAATGAGAGGCATGTTAAATATTCTTGTTTGCTTGATATAGGAGTAATTCAACAAATTGTTCCATGTATTCTTGATTTTGAGAGGAACTAGTTGAGGCCTGTTCTTGGGCAAGCTTTTGATTACAAACAAATCCCATTGACTGTGGCCGGCCATGGGCAATAACATTGCATGAGACCATTTTCGGCGGTCTTTGCTGACTAGAGAGCACCGTGAAATGCAGCGCTCCGTGAACACCCCATCCTCTGATATGAATACCAGATGGGGAATTGGCAATTAACTGATGCAATCTTCTTAGTGCGCCAAAGCATGAACGTTGAAGGGCTCTCTGCTACTTTTCAGCCTTCGGATATCGAGAGAATGATAGAGATGCCAAATCAATCTAACGTTGTAACCCTTATATTATTTTAAGATGATTTTCATATTTATCATAAGATAATACTTTATTTTTCAACTAACAAATAGTTTTCAATATGTTGAGACGAATATCATGAATTTCATCTTCCGTCAACATTTCTGGAATGTCATACTGGGAGTCAGCTAGAGGCCAAAACATGACTGGCACTTCACCTTTCGCCAGTTGTTTTCTCATGTTCATAATTTCCTCTTTATCATTTGATGAAGATTCTTCTACCTGATTTGACCAGAGTTGGTGTTTCCTTGTTGCTTCATTGGATTCAATAGGATTGGTAGAGAAATCATTGATCAAACTAGAAGATGCATGACTTAGGGGTGGTTCAGAGAATGACATACACCCTGGGCTATGTTCTGATTGAGAAAGTATTTCACCTACTAGCGATGAAGCTTTAGACATGACTGGTTTCGCATTTGCAAGTGGCTCAAGATAAGAGGGCTTTATCAGCACTACATTGTCCACTGGAGCATTTTCCAGGCAATGTGCATCACTACTGCGGAGAGGACTTTCGCAGTGAAATTCATCATCATGGGGAGGACCACCATAATGGGTTACAGAAGAAGATGAGATCTCTTGCTCCTTGGTCTTCTGACCACACAGAGGGTTCCTGTAGCTCTCATCTGAAGATGAAACTTCGAGATTGACCAAATTGTCATGAAGCAAGCCTTCATGAGGAAGTGTCTGTTGAAGACCTTCGGAATTAATGTTCCCACTATTGGGAAATGAGGGATTAGAATCTTGAATTCCAACAGATAACTATCTGAGGGCTTCAAGAACTCCAGCATCGAGCAAGGCCTTGTTACAGATTGGCTCTTGATCTCCTGACTGTGCTGGGCGGGTCATTTTCTTAGATGCCTTCTTACTCACCTTGGAAACCACTTGTTGACAAAAGTGGATACTCTGAGAAGGTGTATGTGCCTGATCAGGAAACATGGTCAGGTTAGGCTAACAATATCCACTCAAATCAGGTGTATGTGCCTAACTTGGTTGTCCGTATGATATGGGGGAGTATTCCCCACAACCCTCTTGGACTGGAACAGATGTGTGTGTCTGTTCTAGAGTGAACTGTTGATGTTTCACTCCACTGGTAGGGATAGATTTATGTTTTTTTCCCTGAGATGCGGCTGATGTTGTTATAATATCCTGGAAAGCATCCAGAATATGAGCAGGGATTTACTTCTACTCATTCACCATTGATAGAATATTCTTGGTGATTTCAGCTGCCAGAACGGGGATATACATCCATTCTGTGCTTGGAGTAGGTGTATGTGCCTGCTCTTGTCCTCCTTTTCCTATCAGTGAATCCTGACAGTACTCAAGTGTGGGGGCAGAGAGTTGAGTCTGCCTCCTGTTTGTCGACGGAGCTTTCCGACTGACTTCTACGGATGCTACCAAGCGAGACTGTTGGTAGGCTTGATTAGTACTAGTAGGTGTATGTGCCTGCTGATTACACTTCTCTAAACGTAGTTGACGAGATCCATCATATGTAGTCAGACGATCCTGCTGACTAGATGATGATGTATAAACAGGTGTATGTTCTTTGCCTATAGTAATCCGCCGGAATTGCCTCGTGGGATTGGCGTGATGCTGCCAGACGAGTCTGCTGGACAAAAGAATTAAAACGGGTAGGTGTGTGTGCCTGCTCGTTGCTTGCCACCAAGTTAGGTTGGTGGACTTCTCTGGAGATGGCAGAGATGAGAACCTGCTCACTGTTAACCGGACTTCACCTCTGGAGATTCGTCATGCCTGCTCGGGTTCGAGGAACCTGGGCTGAACGCCTGGAGTCGGTACCCTCATCATGTTGAGGGCACACTGCCGCAAGAGTCTGGTGGCGATTGTTGGTGGGAGCCCTTAGGAAGGACTCCTGTCTGCTTGAATTAAGGCCCTGAGGGACCTGCTCATTCACCTCCCCAGAATAAGGGAGCGAATGGTGATTGTGTTCCTGGTATAACGACCCGAAACAGTTGGAGACGGTAGTCAGCACCGCCTGCTTCTTGATCACTAGTCGTCATTGTCCGGACGACCGGTGTGATTTGTTCACTTGGAGGGATTGTCGGGTAGCCTCTAGAGTTGGGATGGTACCGTGTTGACGGTACTCCTTAACCAGTGCATTTGATACCCAGCGTTGAAGACGCTGAGTAGGTGATATCGTCCTCAGAGTGGACAATGATCTAGCAGGTGTAGCAGCAGTAGCATTTGCAGCTGCAGTATTCACAGGTGTGAACTTGAGAGAAGCCATTCTAGAAATGCAGAAGATCATGGAAAAGAGTTCCTGTTTGATATAACATACGTAATCAAGATAAATTCATCCACTACATCTTTTGGATGAGCACATATGTCAATGATTGTTTTTGTTGGCCCTCTTATTGAGTTTTAAATAGGGTCCTAACAAATAGGTAAAACATCAGTTTATCTTGGTTAAGGATTCACATAGGGTTCACCATTTTTGTTTCCCTCGGACTTCGGGGATGACCTCCTTTGATGGGAGGTTCAAACATTCCGATCGGTTTCTAACGGGTTTGTTCGTAGAACCAGAAACATCCAATGATTCCACATCCATTCGGACCTACTTTCCAAAGGTAGGTGCTCATTAGTTTGTAGACTGATGAGGCTTAGGAATTTGCATTGGTCGAGAGGATGGGAGCTCGGACTCATCACACCTTTTTGAGGAGAATTATTGTCTACTATAGGACTCTATTTATAGATTTAAGTTATGTTCATGAATCCTTATTACATTACCAAGTATAAAATGAGTTTTCCTTTAGATCTGACAATCAATGATCGATACATAGGAAATTTAGAGAATATATGTATTCGAGGTTCTTCACTGATAAAGAATCATCTGTATTTTTTAGAGATTATTATTCAATGGTATCCTTTGATACGTAAAAGTCTCGTGGTCCTTATGATGACCATACTGGTTTTAAAGCCACTCAGTGGGGCACTTGATGTTTATTGTCATTCAGAAGGACATGAATTATTTCAGAGTTGGGATCGAACCCGCAGATGGGCTACCTATGTATCCTCTATTTATAAAAGGAATCAGAACCCATGTAGTTCGGGTGGGATTATGATGTTTATGATTAATGGATCAAAGAAGGATGTCATAATTACTTTTACACTCTAAGATCATGTGAGTCATGCTCGGTGTGAGAAACAAGAGGTATTGGTAAAAATCAGACAATTGTGCCATTAAAGATGCAATCATAAGAAATAATTTGGGGATTATGTATGTATGACTGCCAAGATAAATCAAGATTAGGATTTAATTTAGAGAAGAAATCCAGGAACAGGGTCCATAAAGGTATATGTGATTCATGGAGATTTGAATACTCTAACTTGGGGCTTACTCCTGAAAAGGAGACCCAAATTAGGAGAGGACTTATGATTGGGTTTTACTCCTGAAAAGGAATCCCAGATCAAAGGTAAATTAGGACTGGTTAAGAGAAATTAAGACTAGGGCTTACTCCTGAAAAGGAGGGCCAGGTTAAGAGACTTCAAAAATTAAGGTATTGGGGGTTACTTCTGAAAAGGAGGCCCAGATTAGGGTACTGGGGCTTACTCTTAAGGATGATTCCCAGGTTAATGAGTTCTCTCATCGTAAAGGATGAGGTTTAATGAATGAAATATCAATATTTAGTGACATGAAGATGTGTAAATCACTAGATTTTGAGAGTTATTCCATAGAATTCCTTTCAGATAAGGATGTCAAATCAAGAAATCATGCCATAAATGGATTTGAAGAGTGTCTTGAAGACTGAGTCATGAATAGGAGAGGTGGAATGAAATAATAGGGGTGAAATGGGCAAGAAGGGCACCCATGGAGGCAGAGGCGTGCAAGTCTTGGCAGGTGCGCAAGTACTGCATGGGCGCGCAAGTCCCGGTCGCGCAGGTATACCTGCGCGACACATGGGTATTTGCACGACAGTTAACCATCAGAGTAATACTTGAGAGACTCTTGGTTGAAGCCTTTAGAATCCTCTTGAGGTTCTTCCAGAAGAGGGGCACGCAAGTTCTATTTAAGGACTAAGGCGGCGCGCAAGTGTGGCCTTTTCCCTTAAGGGCTGGCCACTCAGGCACGCAAGTGTTGATAAGTTTCAACACTTAGGCCTTCCTCCCCCTCTTTAGATCTTCCGTTCTAGGTAAGAAATTACCTTAGAAGTGTTTCAGAAGCTTTGAGAAGAGACTAGGGCGTCGGGAGCTCAAATATGAGTTTCTGGAAAAATTCATTTTTGAATGGGGGGCCCATAGAGTCTATTTATAGGTTGAAGAAGACCAGGGCGGTTATCCTTTAGGGCGTGCAAGTCACTTACGCGACCATTAGGCATTGCGCAAGTGGACTTGCATGACCATGAGGGAACTTGCGCGACCTATGGGCAATGTTCTCTTTGTTCATCCCTTTGTCGGTTTTTTGATGTTTCTCCAAAGGTTGAATCACATTGAGTTAAGATAATCCCCTTTTCAAATCTTTAGATTTTGTGACGAAAGGAGCGTCAACAATCGCAAAAATGCCGATAAAAGGGATGCAATGCATTATGCATCAATAAATGTCATCAATGTTGTTGTTTCTGATCCTCCAGAACATGAGGCTTACTCAGAGGGATCAGATGAATAAGTTCCTTCTCAAGAGTCTATACACACAGAGGCAAATGAAGAAGGTGTGTGTACATGAAATCAAAGGCTTACCCAGAATATAGGTATTTCTTCAAATAATCAACTTCCCCCTCTCCAAAATGCATCCAACAATGGAAAAGGAAAGAATCAGGTTACATTCCACCCTTCCTCTGGAGAAGGCCAATCACTCTCACTAGAGAAAAGATTTTCACAACTGGAGGAAGAAATGATGGAATTAAGGAGGTTGAATGCAGAACTACTTCAAGGTAGTTTTCCTCATAAGCGTCCTGGAGTCAGTCAGCCAAGGGAATTTGTTGCAGTTGTTGAGATGGATCAAGAATATCATTATTTACCAGAACACCCTCATAGGTCTAATCTTATGGGTCATGTGCAACAACAATTGGCAGTGCTACCATCAGTTGTAGTACAAGCCACCACATCTATCCAAGCTCCAGTTATTGCACCTGCTCAGGTCTATGTGCAACCGGATGTTTCTCAAAAGTTAATAACTACCATTGAGACATTAACAGCTCAGTTGGAAGCTATGGAGGGAAAATGAACACAAATTCAACCAAAAAAGAGAGCTTATCTTGAATGGGTTGATGCAATTCCTCCCCCATAAAATTTTTCAAGTACCACATTCCCAATATTTAATGGTTCGGGATACCCAGAGAAACACATAACACATTTTTTTTCTCGTTGTGATCTTATGATGGGAACCCCTCAGCAACAGGGAGTAGTTAAGCTCAGGTGTTTTGTACAATCATAACAAGGTCCTTCTTTTGTCTGGTATACAAGATTGCAATACTGGTCAATTACCAGATGGGATGTTCTTTGCCAACGATTCCTTCTTCAATTCAGCTCAACTTTTCCAAAGACAACGGTTTTTGATCTTAAAAATTGTAAGAAAATGGAGAATGAAAGGGTTTCAGATTTCATTTCTCACTTGAAGGGATTAACATATTCCCTAAGCTTAGCAATCCCTCAAGAATAATTGTTGTCAATCTGTGTGGAAAAGTTTCCTGATGAGTTACTCACACCATTGATCCCAGTGAAATACACAGGATGGTTTTGAGACCTTACTTTGTTCGCTCATCAGATTGAAGATTCTCTCACAAAGACTAAGGATAAGACTTGTGTAATTCCATCAACTCCAGGACGGAGAATGGGTAGATCAGAGACTGCTACAGTTACGCATAAACAAGCACCTGTACCTGATTCTAATTCAAAACCTTTATATTATCGAAGGGCTCCACCTCCTGAGCGTCGACAACAGAGGTAGTTTCTTCAAGATGATCAAAGAGATCAAATATTGAAACAATTTGAGGAAATAAAGAGCAAAGTTAATTATTTACGAAATGGACAAGTTCCTGGTTACTTCATTTAGGCTCTGGAAAATAATTTGGTTCAATTTCCAAGGCCCAAAAGGCCGAACAAGGAAGGAGATGAAGAGCTTCCCAACTATTTCTCATTTCATCAGATGTTGGGGAATCCCATTCAAGAGTGTTTTTTCTTCAAAGACATCCTGCAAAAAATGGTGGGCTCGAGACAAGTCAAATTAAAAGGTTCTTCAGCTCAGGTAGAAAGTGTTACTGCTATAGATCTAGAGGAATAAGGTGAGTGGCAAGAAGTAAAAAGAAAAAATGCGCAGAAATATGATGATTGGATGGTCAGAAAAATGATCAACTGAACTCATGCCATTTTACGAATGCAATTGAAGAAACGAATTGTGTCTAATGCTATGAATACCACAACAAAACCCCCTTCATCAGAGAGAAAATCCTCAAAGAAATCGCATAATTCAAAGAAGGAAGAGCAGTCAGAAGAAGATGAGATCATGTCAAAGACTAAGTTGTCTTTGACTCTGGAAGATTTTATGCCATATACTTTGAAGCCACAGGCACCACCCCACCAAACGGCACAGCCTAAGCTGGCTAATCATGCAGAGTCTTCATCTGACGAAGATTTTTTCTTTGGTTCTATTAACATGATTCACATAATAGATCCTTATGCCAGTCACAGTTTCGATCATGATGAGCCTGAGTTTCATGTATCAAACAGATGAATTAGAGGGATTTCTAGAGGTCTAGGATACAGAGGAAGATGTGGATATCCCAGAATCCACTATTCCAATTCTACCCCTGCTAGAACTATATATGCAGCAAAAACTCATGGAAGAGCCCTTCAACAGGGTCAACAGGAACAAGAATGTTCTTCCACGCATGGAAGATTCAGTCCTGACAGAGTTATTTTGGAATATCGGTTAGTGGTTACACCTTCTTCCTCTCAGAAAGTAAATAGACCTAGTCAGTCTAATCTTCTAAAGCCAGGAGTATTTCTAACTCCTACCCCAATACAAGAAGCATCTATTTCCAAAGCATCAAATTTTATGGAACCTGTGAAACCACATGTTCCTGTTGAGAAACATAGACCTTTGGACCAAAAGTATGATGTATTGAAGCATTTGGCCCAAGTACTGTCCAATTTATCAATTCTGGATGCTTTAAATATATTAAAGGATCTTCGGGATGCACTATTTGAGGCTTTGTCAAGTCCTCAGGATTTTGAAACTGAAATTGTTATGGCTGAAGTCTACCATGTAAAGAATAATCCTGAAGAATTCCATGCAGTGATATCTTTCACAGATGAAAATGAAGATGATGTTGTGTATGGACATATTAGACCTTTTTATTTATCTGGAAAGGTCAATGATGTAGACATCCTAATATCTTTCATTGATAATGGTTCAGGAGTCAACCTCATCCAAATTCGTACACTTCGTCGATTGGGCCTCACCGAATCTAATTTATCTCCTTCTACTTTGATGTTGCAAGGATATGATAAAAATGAACAAGAACCTCTGGGTGAGATCACAGTCAGAACTCAGTTTGGATATCTTGTATCCAATTCATATTTCATGGTTGTTCTTCATGTCATGGCTTTCAACATTTTTCTTGGAAGTCCTTGGCCACATCAACATGTGGCTATACCCTCACCATACCATCAATGTCTCAAATATTGTTTCAATGGTCAAATTGGGAAATTTTATGGTGATAAAGCCCCATTTAAAACATGTGAATCTCAATACATTGAGGTAGAATTCTATCACATGGAGGGTAAGGAGAAATACACAACAAAGGAGGTTACCATGTTTAATGCTCCATATGGTTTGGAAAAGATTCCAGTAAACCCATTCATACATGTGAGTATAGATTATGTGTTGCCTATCAGTCAAATTGACAGGATAGACCGAGATCCAAATACTCTTATGGAAACTTCCCTAATGTCAATTATGGAAATCAAGCCAGACAGTATGGGAGAAATTGGTGATTCACCAAGAAATGATGAAAGCTCAAATGGAGATGTCTTAATTTCATCCACTGAAATACATCAATTCTATACTTCATAAACCAGGACATAAGAAGTTATAGCAATGTCAGAGATGAACGATGATGTCGATTCTCAATCCATAATCTTCTCTTTATTACCCAAGTAAGACCCTTCATCATTAATAGGTTCATAAATGGTAGCCTCTTATTGAAGATGTTCAAATTTTAACGTCTCTCTTGATCATGGAAATTATGCTTCATCATCTACAATGTAAGTAGAAATAGAAGAAATAACATGTGTTGAAGAAGAAGAGGAAGATCTCAGGGATGCTCCTCCAGCTTTTAAAGAGGGTATCTCTACCACTGTGGATGAACTCAGAGAAATAAATCTAGGTACAAAAGAAGATCCACACCCCACTTTAATTAGTGCGGCCATGAATCTTGAAGAGCAAGAAATGTATATTTCATTTTTAAAGAAAAATAGGGATATATTTACTTCGAACTATATAGAAATTACAGGGCTTGATCTTGATGTTGCTACTCATTGTTTGGGTTTTACAAAATAACATTGAGGATTTAAGAAAGCCGCAAGAATAACACACCCAAATTATGCTTCCAAAATTTATGTTGATGTGGATAAGCTTATCAATGATAACTTCATCAGAGGGGTTCAATATCCCAAATGGATGGCTAATATTGTCCCTGTGAAAAAGAAGAATGAAAAAATTATATTTTTTATTGATTTAAGAGATCTTAATCAGCATTCTCCCAAGGTTGATTTTCCAGTTCCAATCACAGAACTCTTAATTGATGCAACAACTGGCTATGAAGCACTTTCCTTCATGGATGGATATTCAGTGTATAATCAAATCCGAATGGCTCCATAAGATGAAGAATATAAAGCCTTCAGATCCCCTCAGGGTGTGTTTTACTATCGGGTAATGCCCTTTGGCCTGAAGAATGCAGGCTCAATATATCAGTGTGCCATGCATCGTATCTTCAAACCCTTTTTAGGGAAGTTTGTTGAATGTTATGTGGACGATTTGGTGGTTAAATCCAAACATCTTTCTAATCAATTGGAAGATTTGGAAATCATATTCCACAAACTTCGACAACACAATTTTAAGATGAACCCCTTAAAATGTGCTTTTGGGGTAACCTTAGGAAAATTTCTTTGCTTTTTTGTATGCCATCGTGGTATCAAAGTCAATCCTGATAAGACAAAGTCAATCCTTGGTATGTCAACTCCTAAAAATTTGAATGAATTGAGAGGACTTCAAGGAAACGTGGCCTATATTCGGCGTTTCATCGCCAATTTGGAAGGAAAAAGTTTACCCTTCACCAAATTGATGAAGAAGGGAGTCACTTACTAGTGGACTGAAGAATGTCAAGAAGCATTCAATATTCTCAATAAATATCTCATGAGTCCACTGGTATTAATGCCACCTGTTGAAGGAAGAAAACTTATTCTTTATGTGACAGATTTAGAGAGATCATTGGGCACCTTCCTTGCATAGAAGAATGATGTTGGAAATGAAAACAACCTTTACTATCTCAATTGGACTAGGCTTGAAGCAGAAACCTGATATTCATGTATTGAAAAGTGCTTCCTAGCATTAATATTTGCAGTTCAGAAATTGAGACACTACCTGCAACATCATGAGGTCCAATTGGTATCTCATAATAACCCGCTCAAATTTATCCTTAGTCGTCCAATCCTTACAAGACGTCTAGAAAGGTGGGCAGTTATTTTGCAGCAATTTGATATCCAGTATGTGTCTCGAATGGTGATAAAGGTCCAAGCTCTAGCTGATTTCCTTTCTGAACATCCGTCAGTAGAAGATACATCTTTAGATATTGAACTTCCAGATGAAGAATTCTTTTCTATTCAAGATAATCTTCAAACATGGGAAATGTACTTTGATGGTGCTTCCATAAGTCCAGTGGGGAAGAAAATGGAAGATCATGAATTCAAAAAAGTTGGGTTAGGAATTGTACTTATTTCCCCGGAAAAGGTAGTGCTACCATATTCCATCTTATTGTGGGAAGGCGATACCAATAATGAAGCAGAATATCAAGCTCTCTTAGTAGGATTGTAGTTGGTGCTTCAAACACATGTGAATCACTTAAAAGTGAAAGGTGATTCAGAACTATTAATCAAACAATTCAATGGGGATTATGCCATAAGAAAAGAAGAGTTAATCCCTTTGTATGATTACTTCAGATAGTTAATAGCGGAATTTCCTTCAGAACCGACATTTTCTTATGTCCCATAATCACAAAATTCCTAAGCTGATGCACTGGCTAATATATCCCCAGCTCTGGGAGATCCAAATCGGGATGAAACAATCATTAGTATTTCCCACCTTCGTATAATTTCACCTTATGTTCAAACCAAAATAGAAGAAATCAATGAAATTAGTCCCATTTCTAACCCATATGGTCACACTATAGGATGGATGACACCTATCAGGGAATACCTTCAAAATGGAACACTTCCACCTGATAGAGCCAGGAAAGAACAAATATGGCGACGAGTGGTCAATTTTACTCTTTATGATAGCCCTGACCACCTAGAAAAAATTCTCTTCAAAATAGGTTTTGATGGAGTTATCTTCAGTTGCATTGATGGTGAAGAGACAATGGCTGTCATGAAAGAAGTACATGTAGGAGTCTGTGGTGACCACCAGTCTGGACATAGACTGTCTGATCAAATTTGAAGGCTTGGATACTTTTGGCCTTCAATGATACAAGATTGTGTTGATTTCGTGAAGAAGTGTCATTCATGCTAAGTATGTGCCAACTTCATTCATCAACCCCTAGAGTTTCTTCATACATCTAAATACTCATGGCCATTTTCTACATGGGGAATAGATGTAGTGGGACCTTACCCTTCAGCTACATCCAAGTAGTTTAAGTATATTCTTACTACTACTGACTTCTTTTCCAAATGGGCAGTGGCAATACCTCTCAAAGAAGTTAGTTCTAAAAGCATTGTTAGCTTCATCAAGTCTAAATCATTACCAGATATGGTGTCCCTCATACCATATTGATGGACAATGGTACCAACTTCTGTTCATCTGAGGTAAAGAAGTTGTACCAAGAATACAATATCAAATCCAACCATTCATATCGGTATCATGCAGTGGCCAATGGCCAGATAGAAGCCTTTAATAAGACTCTTTCAAATATACTGCAAAAGATTGTGGATAAAGATAAGAAGTCATGGTCTGATAAACTTTTTCATGATTTATGGGCTTATCAAACCACCACCCGCACTGCAACGCGGTCAACTCCATATTAATTGGTATATAGAACAGAAGCAGTCTTGCCTATTGAAGTTCAATTACCTTCGCTTAGAGTATCTATTTGTGATCAGTCATCTACAGATGAAAAATATCAAAAGCAATTGGATTAATTGGAATTATTATATGAGAAAAGATTGTTCACCCTTCGCCACTTGGAAGTCAATCAGAATAAAATAACATGATCTTTCAACAAAAAAGTTCATCTTCATTCATTAATTCATGGAGAAATGGTATTGGTTCTCAGAACTCCAATGATACCAGGAAAGAAACCTCCCAAGCTTGAGCCAAAATTGGAAGGACCTTACTCAATACATAAGGTCTACTCCAATGGAGCTTATTCTTTAATCTAAATGGATGGAGAACTCATCATGACTCCAACTAATTCCAGATTTCAGACTAAGTATTTTGTGTAACACAGATACCCTTTCATATCCAACACGACATTAAAATGTGTTGTCCTTTCTATATGATGTTAAGCTATATAGTCTATGTCCAACATGATGTTAAACTATGACGTCCTAGCAACATGAAGCTAAACTGTACAGAAGTCCCTTACATCCAGAAAGATGTTAAACTTCATAACCATCGTCCTAGCTATACGACATTAAACTGTGAACCTCTTCTTCCACATGACATTAAACTGTATTGTCCCCCTTTCATCTAGCATGACATTAAACTGTGTTGTCCTTAATGCATGACATTAAACTGTACAGTTCCCAAAGTCATTACTGTAAGACTTCAAACTACATAATATTCTCTTTAGTCTTATCTATATGACATTAAACTATATAGCCCCTATTTTGTCTTTACTGCATGACATTAAACTGCATAGTCCCCCATTGTCCAACATGACGTTAAACTGTGTTCAGTCCCTTATACATCCAACATGACATTAAATTGTGCATCGTTAGGGTTGTTGCTACCTCCTGTTTCTCACACCGAGTATGACTCACGTGAGCTTAGAGTAAACTTCAACCATAACAACCTATCTAGGCCACTAACCATGTGTAAGTCCCAACACCACTTTTTAGGTCATTGTCCTCAAAAACAACTTGATCACCAATTCATTCTTCAATTGAACTACGTGAACTTTGATCCTTGCCTTCTAGGCTGGGAACGTAGGCAATCTCCCAAGGTTCAAGCCCAAAACCAATCTCTTCACATCGATTAACCTCCATCTCATACAATGTTGATTCATGAAGCCTCCCACAGAAGCAATATTGTTTACATCGGTTCACCATCATCCTTGCTATATGATGATAAACTATTCGAACTTTTGTCCTGTATGACAATAAACTACAACATTCTTTGACACCCTCACCTAAGAGGGAATCATTATTTACATTGATTTCCAATCATGTTATATTCCAAAGACTACGTGAATACATGGAAATACTCAAACCTTTAATCTTGGGTCAAAAAATCATTGCACTAAAGTCCCCTTTCACCCTTCATATGTACAAAAAAAATCTATATAGAGGGTATTTCAAGAATTGCGTGCAGCTTGATTCCCATCCTTATGGGATACGTAGGAATGTTCGAGCATCCCTCGAATCCAGCCCCAAGTCTTTGGGCCTAACCCCAAATTTCACTTTCAGTCCCTTGGCTGAAAAGTCCCCCTGGGAAAACATGAATGTAGTATGAAAACCTTGGTCTTCATTCACATCAGGTTTATAAAACACACACTATGTATTCATTATTATGGTCCGAGCTCTATGACCATAAACTAAGATCTCATACAATCTCATCCCACATGATGTTAAACTATATTTCAAGAACTACATATGTCTTGATTCTCATCCTTATGGGATACATAGTGAAGTCCAACACCTCAATTCAGGACCCAACCACAACATGATTATGGTTAGAATTGTTCTGTGTATATCTACATACATTTAATAATGCCCATTTTGATGTTTCATACTCCTAACCTTAAATACTTCTAGATCTCCATAACCCTTTTCTTGACTTCTAGTCACAAAATGTCCAATACCTGAGAATTATTTTTCCTGACTATGCTGAACGTGCCCTTAGGCGGCCTTGCATAAATAGTTTACTTTACAGAACTTTCAGACAAAAGATGCTATTATTTGACTATGCATACAATGCCCTTAGGTGGCCCCGCATAATTCAACCCCCTAATGGGTTTTTCTTAAATTGGTAACTTCATTATTGGTAGGAAAACCACTTTTGTCCTTATTCGTCTTAATGACAATGTATAGGGATCTGCAAAAATAGTCATCCTTAATATATTTGTCCCATACTCTTTTTCATGATATGAAAGTATTCAATTATATGGTTTATATTTCCCTCCCCTACGTTTGGGTCAGACCTTCGCAAGAATGAAATTCATCCAATTCTTAGACAATCTTGATTGGAAATATCCTCTCCACATTCAAGTACCTCTCTCCATATAGCAGACTCTATGCTTTGGAAAATTTGAATCTCCATAAACTTTCACTGACATTTTTAGCAATAGAAAAGTAAAATTTCCGAGAGTTCTTTTGCCTGACTATGCAGCACGTGACCTTAGGTGACCTTACATACGTAGTCTACAAAACGGACCTGACAGACAAAATATGCTATTATTTGACTATGAAACCAATTCCCTTAGGTTTCCCTCTATAATTCAACCGCCTAATGGGTTTTTCAAATAGTGGTAACTTTACTCTTAGGAAATACTTCTTCTAATTCCTCTTGGCCCTTTTTTCATATCATTACTCAGATTCAAAATTTCTTAAGTCAAAGTTTACATGTTTTTCCCCCATACTTGAGTGTGGTAATATGTTTTTAGATAAATTATCAAAGAATTGAGTCAATTTTAATCCATTCGGTCAAAGATATTTGACCTTAAACATTAGCCTTTCTTTTTATGTTCGACGTGCATGACTTTAAACTGGCCACAAAAGATAAGGGAACTCTGAACAAAAGTCAAGTCCTAGCTCACTAAACATACATTTTGTATGATTTAGGTAATATTGAGAAATAAAAATATTCAATGTTTGTAGGTTTATTTATAATAATATAAGAAAAAAATCAAATTATGCTTACTAGGACCATTGGATTAGGTAAACTTTTAAGCATGTAGTAAAAGAAGGCATGCACAAATGATTGAAGATGAAAGTGTTTTTCATTGATACACAAGAGTTAGAAGGAAATTCACAGTCTGGAGTCTCTTCTCTTTTTCAGAAATTACAAAAGGCTTTCAACATAACTCTTCATTTGATTTACGGCATCCCGAGCTTCATCAGCAGCCACCTAGAATTTATTCATTCAAACTGGATACAATAAGAGATGCAATGATACCAGCTCTTCTTGAAACAATTGTAAAAGAATGTTCTTGAGTGCGGTTTGATAAAATTTTATACTTATCAAATAGTGACTCTGTTTCTGTCCAAGATACTTGGAATATGGATACATGGATTTGATAATGGAGCATTTGAAGTAAAGAGCCATTTGGAGAGAGTACTCTTTTCAGATATTGTTATAATTCCATTATAATCTTCTCTCCACCAATCGGCAGCGAAAAACATATCAGCCCATGGGTTTTCCATTTTTGTCTCTTCAAGGAAATGGCATGGGAGGAAAATTTGAAAGTTCACACCATTATTTCTAATCTTAATTCACAGCATAACCGAAATAGAGGGGTAGTAGTGTGGCTGCATATTGGGAATATAGTTCATTGCATCAGGAACGTTGATTCCTTGCAGATGACCATGCCCATACATAGGCAGGTAGATGCTTTGTGGGAAATTAACATCATATTTCTTCAAGTACTTGTCCAAATCTTGGAGAGTTCTATTGCAGATATTATAGTAATCATGGCTGACAACGTTCATCATATCATCAATATGCTTGCTATCCAGTTCATCAGCCGTTCCGATTCTTCTGGGAGCCATTGAATTTGCACAAAGGTCGAATAATTAACACTTATGTAAGTTGATTTTTCATAATATTTTTGAATAAATTCGAAAAAATGGCTAAGGCATTAAGGCGCGCAAGTCCAATGTTGGCGCACAAGTGTAACTGTGTCGCGCAAGTTTTGGCGCGCAGGTATCACCGTGCAAGTCCAAATACCTCGGCAGAAGCGCAACATGAACAAAAGTAATGAAACTGTGGAAAATCAGTATACTTGCGCGACGAGAGAAACTTGTGCAGAGAGAGCTCAGAAGCGTTCAAATCTGGGTTCTTTTCACGAGAATGGCAGACATATTTATAGGCAAGGCCGCACTCCTGTGCACTGAGTCCTACGCAGCTCGCACCTGCGCGCTGCTACCTACGCGCTCAAAATTTGTGTGCCATTCTTCTTTGGTTTTATCCTTTACCTCAGAGTCAAATCCTCCTTCCTTTCAGATCCAACTCTGAGGGGGGGGGGGGTACTTTTGTTGATGCTCCTTTCCGTCACAATGTCTAAATGACTGAAAAGGGGAATACCTTAACACAAAGGGATTCATCCTTTGAAGAAACATAAAAAATTGACAAAGTCATGAACAAGGATTTTTTTGAGCATGGTCCATGAAAGTTTCATCATGGTCATGCTTGTTTACTTGCGCGCCACATATTGGGCACACAGCTGACTTGTGCCCCATATTTTATTTTTTCCCAAGGTCTTCAGGAGCCTATAAATTCCCCTTGTGGGCCCCCCATTTTAGGGACGAAGAAAAAATTCCAAAAGTCAGATTTGAGCTCTCGGCGCCTTAGTCTCTTCTTGAAGTCTTCCGAACACTTCTAAGGTAATTTCTTACCTAGAATGGAAGGTCTAAAGAGGAGGAACAATGCCTAAGTTTTGAAATTCACCAACACTTGCACGCCTAAGTGTCTAACCCTTAAGGGAAATGGTCACACCTGCGCGCCACCTTATCCCTTCAACAGAACCTGCGCACCACTCATTTGGAAGTCTTTAGGGATAATACTAAGGGCTTAATCCAATCCTCACCCAAGTATTACCCTATGGGTTGACCGGTACGCAAGTACCCAAGTGTCGCGCAAGTGTACTTGCGCGACCTAGACTTTCACGCCCCAACAGGACTTCTGCGCCTACCTCTTTTTGGGTGCCTCTCCTACTTATTCACCTCTTTTCTTCAAATACACATCTCCTCTTCAAAAATTTTCCTTCAAAACACTCTTCAAAGCCAATTATGGCATGATTCCTTTGTTGGTTTCCTTATCTGAAAGGAGTTCGGTGGAACATCTCTCAAAACCTAGTAATTTACATATCTTTATGTCACTAAGGTTAGAGATATCATTTATTTAACCTCATCATTTAAGATGAGAGGATCTTTAATCTAGGAATCCTTTTTAAGAATAAGCCCTGAGTTCCCTAATCTGGGCATCCTTTTTAGGAATAAGCCCCATGTTCCCTAACCTAGGCCTCCTTTTTAGGAGTAAGTCCCAGTCCATGTTCCCAAATCTGGGCCTCCTTTTCAGGAGTAAGTCCTAGTCCAAGTTCCCTAACCTAGGCCTCCTTTTTAGGAGTAAGCCCCAAAGTCTCAATTCCACTTAACTTGGGCATCCTTCTCATGAGTAAGACCCAGTCACAAGATCTTTAATCTGGACATCCTCTTTTGGAGTAAGCCCCAAATCCTAAATTCCCCTTAACCTGGGCCTCCTCTTTAGGGGTAAACCCCAGTCTTAATTTACTTTTGATTTGGGATTACTTCTCAAGAGTAAAACCCAATCATAAGTACCCTGTAATTTGGTCATCCTTCTCAGGAGTAATCCCTAAGTTAAGTATCCAAATCTCCATACAACACATATACCTTTATGGACCTTGTTCCCGAGTTTCTTCCCTGAAGTAAATCCCAATCCTCCTTTATATGGGAAGTCATACATACATAAGCCCCACATTGTTTATTATGATTTCATATTTTGTGTCATAATCGTTAGGTTTTACTGATACCTCTTGTTTCTCACACCGAGCATGACTCACGTGAGCTTAGAGTGTAAAAGTAATTATGAAATCTTTTTGTGGGCCATCAATCATGCATAAACCTCATAATTCTTCACTCGAACTACATGGGTTCTGATTCCTTTTCTGAACAAGGATACGTAGGTAGACCATCTGCGGGTATGATCCCAACTCTGAAATAATCCATGTCCTTCTGAACAACAATAAACTTCATGTGCCCCACTGAGTGGATTTAAAACCAGTATGGTTATCATAATGACCAATATATATCTATATAATGTATTGAAGGATACCATTGAATTAGAATCTATAACAAATACAGATGGTTCTCTATCGATGAAGAACCTAAAATACATATAAAAGATTCTCTAAATATCGTACATATCAATCATTTATTTTCAGATCTAAAGGAAAGATCATTTTCATACTTGTTAATTTAATAAGGTTTCACGAACATAACTCAAATCTATAAAAAGAGTCCCATAGTAGACAATAATTCCCCCCAAAAAGGTGTGAGGAGTCCGAGCTCCCATCCTCTCGACCAATGAAAATTCTTAAGCCTCATCAGTCCACAACTAATGAGCACCTACCTTTGGAAATTAGGTACAAATGGATATAGAATCATTAGATGTTTCCGGTTCTATGAACAAACCCGTTAGAAACCGATTGGAATGTTTGAACCTTAAACAAATTAGGTCATCCCCAATTCTAGAGGAAATAATGACATAGTACTTCAAGGAGTGACCAAGCTTAAGTAAATCACTACAGTAAGTAGGGATATTTTTATAAACTATTTCATGGAAGAATCCAGAGTTTCCATTTTGGATCCAAATCTAGGAAGGAAGAACTTGTGACACATCAACATCAATACAAACCCTAGAAACCAAGGGTCTTAAAAGATGCCTCATGGAATAGTCCAACTTGAGAGGGTTTCCAATAAGGATGGAAAATAGAAATAAAGAATCATGTTTGAACAAGTGTAGCGGATGTCCCAGAAATCCAGTCCAGACCGGAACAATGGGGAACTTGATGAAAGGATCAAATTCTAGGCTCCATTTCAAAACATTCATCAAACAAACTCCAAAATACCACGAACGTCTTGCCCAAAATATATAATAAACTCCTTCAGAGGATATGAAAAAATACGACATTATAATGATTTAATACACCAATATGAAATCCCAAAAAATGAATTTATTCAACAGATTCCCTTAAGAAATTCAGTGACAACCTGCATTTGAAGAATCTTCAAATGAGCATGAAGTGTAAATCCAAAGCAACAGAGTTTACCTAATTTAATTAAAAAGAGATCGTTGGATGTCCACTATGTCGAAAGATATTTGGTTCAATACAAGAAGAAAAATATGTGACTGCATCTGCATCAGGATCAGTAGGCTTAATAGATCTTCCAGAAAAAACATCAGTGAAGGAACGAGAATTAGTGTTAGGGTTTCTTAGTTGTTTGACCGGGAGTGGGTGCGACATCCATGAATCCATCTAGGATTATCAATAAGGGTATATCATACATAAAAATTAGAAGAATTACCATATAAAATAAAATGAGTATCGAGGGATAATACAAGTAAACCAACCAAACCTTTCTCATAAAAATAAAAGAAATATCCCATGTGCATTAATGTAATGTCATACAAAAATGATATAAATGAAAGTAACTAAAAGTTCCAATAGATAAACATGGAAGAAACCATGAATGCCAAACAGTTTTCAAAAAAACCATGATCTAGTAATACCTATACTAATCTCCAACCTACTCCTACTAACCTGAAAATTATTTTATATATACAAAGGGTTGAAGTTCCCCAGGCCAAATTGACCACTAAAAGGGGAGGGGTAAATCAGTGTTTTATTTTTATGAATTCTTTTTCATTTCATTTAATCATATAAAACCTGTAAATTTTCTTGATCTACTAAATATTATCTATCAATATCATTTTATGTGTAGTTGTGATAATGGAAAGATTATCACACGGTATTTATAAGGTTTATAAAAATCCAACTCCTTGTTATAACTAATTATTCCCCCAGTTATAGATTATTAACTATCAAATAAGTGATTGTAAATACTTGAATCTACAAATGAAAGGATTCTTCTCCAGTTCCAACCGATAGACTGTGGAGATCCAATACTTTTACACATATTAATACATGATTATTAAAAATAAATATCCATTAATACAACAAAAGGATCACAAAATTCTATTGTCTCTGGAATACTAGTTCTTAATACATCATAGGAAACTAAATCATGGAATCCATATTTTATTTTCTATAGTGATCTCCAAAAATCCATTGAAGAACCTAGATATTCATGGGATAACCTAGGAAATTCTTGAATAAAAGAGTGATCTAAAAATCCCAGTAAGGTAATACACATGATAAAGCCGCATAACATGTTATTAAAAGATAAGGCACATGAGTAACCATATAGAAGAATAATGTAAAGAACATAGTATCATAAGATATTGGAATCATAGGAAATGTGACAATAACATATAACATGACATAAACATGAGTCAAGTATAACTACCAAGATAATATCACATCATTGAAAAAGTCCTATAATGTATTATGTCTACTCCTTAACCTATATATGATGCCGCATGAGAGTATAACATTACCCAATGAATTGGAGAACTATCTAGGAGAACCCATCATAACATGTATGTGGTCTAGGTATTCCACATAAATGAAATCAATCATAAGAAATAACATAATAATTACATATGGAAAGAAAATGTGTTATATAATCTTTCTTCATATTATAACCAAAAGTAAATTTCATAATGAAGTAATTTGAGAAATGATCATAAGGAGTGTATTACCCCATAAATTTATGGGAGACTAAGAATGGTATATATGTAACAGACATATATATATATTTTTTATAAGATTTAAATAACATTAAATATTTTTTTTGTTTATTAAAGTTAATACTTTTAAAATTATTAAAAATATTCTTAAAGAAAATATCCTTTCAACTTTGAAAATGACTTTTGAATAACTAAAATTCAAAAAATATTTCAGAAATCCTTTTCTTTTAAAATATCCCTGAAAAATTATAAAATAATATTCATTGAAAATAATGGTAATGATGGCATAAAATACTATTCATTTCATACATGTTAAAATAAATATTTCTTTCACATTTTAGTTAGAAAAGTCAAAAAGTAAATTTTTGGAAAATAGTGAAAAAAATTCATTTTAAACCATTTTTTGAAAATAATATTATGGTTAATAATTAATTTAAAATGTCATGGTAAAATAGTTTTTTTTAAAGAAATATATAGCATGGATTTTGAAAAGAAAGTAGTTTCAATTGAAGAGAGAGATGAAGTTGGGTTTTCTTAGAAAAATTTATCAATAATTTTAAGTAAAAAAGATAGTAAAATGGTAATATTACATGAAAAGTAAATGAATAAATATTATATAATAAAATGGATGGTTATTATTATAAGATGATCAAATAATTTCAAAAAAGTGTAAATTTAAGCATAAGAAATCCTGATTAAGATTATATTGAAACATAAACTCTTACCTCTTTGGTAACTTTTGAATCATAAATCCCATGAATAAATAAAATGAATTGCAACATAAAATATCCTGAATTATAAAGGATTCATGATGAAATATGTAAATGGGTAGTATATACACCATTTAAAAGAAATTTGGTGCATAAAAGAGCATGTGTCTCAAATAAGGAAGTTTTGAGTCAAAACCCTTACAAGGTTTGTATAATTGCATGGATAGTTAATCAATGAAGTGATTATGTGTACCAAATGTAGATCCATATAAATAAAATTTTAAATAAAACATCAGTCAATCAAAGGTATTTCCACACATAATCTTTTTGTAATATAATTAATAGAGTATATGTATAACCCAATGAAAGGAAATTGAGTTAAGAAACCCCATACCTCGCACTTCCCTTTAATTGAGAACTATTTAACCTCCTGTATAGTCGTTTTAAACATGTTATTAACTCATAATAGAATAATATTATAGTTTATAATATCATATATTATCATTTTATAACATATTATTACTTGTTTGTTAATAATATTTTATTTTCACTATTATTTAGTGAGTTAATTGCCTTGTTTTCTCATTCATGTTTTGTCTAAAAAGTTTCAAATCATGAACATAGGCTATAGTTACATCTTCTCCAGAATGATATTAATGTTATAAATATCATTTTTTTCATTAAATAATTTTTTTAAATCATTATTGGATTTTTAAAATGGAGAATAAATCATATTTCCTCATGGAGATGTTAGGTCTTACATACGCATGCGCAATGTTAGGATTTCTTTAATACGATAAATGGTAATGAAGTAGATTGTATATTAATTTTCCAGAATAAATATCTTGTCATATATATCAAATATATTCATTAAATTTATCATTTATTTACATCCATGTAAAGAGTTAGTAAAAAACAAATCACATCTATAAGATCCCATCATTTTCTTGGTACATCCATCTTGAGTTTTGGTTGAACCTCTTTAGTTGGGTTTTATTTTATTTTTTAATCCTCGGTGTTCAATCCTTTTTCTTTGGATGTAGATATTTTTTCTGGGAAAATAACCTAATGTCCAATAATTTATTCTTGTTTGAATTAATTAATTCCATATATAAAGTTGTCAAAGGCCAACAAGGGTTATCCATGAGTTTGGAAAACATCGGAGGTGGTTGGGTTGTTTCTTCAATATTTGGGCTGTGTGATAGACACTTTTACATCATGGATATGTTAAACAATGTGAACTTATTATTGGTCAAATGTCATGATCTGGTTCAAATAATGAAACATTTACATTCCATGAAACTAGTTCATCTAATGAAATGTCTAATCGGGGTAATTTTAACTCTAGGAGATGTGTTTTTTGGCATATTTTCTGAAATAATAAAATCTCATCATGAAAGGTTTTCATGTCACAAGCATCTTTAGACTAGTGATTTTAAATGAGTTTGTGTGAATGATTTTATTCTAATCCACTGTGAATCCCCTTCTCTCGAACCCTAGGGAGCCTACATTTGATTATTGAGTGATTCCTTCCCTTATAGATAAATTGTTCTAGCATTCAATATCTGGTAGGTTCCTCCACTTTCAATTTCTACCTTTCTTCCACTATTTTCTGTAATAGCGGTGGAATATCTTGAAAAATTTTGAATTGGATTTTTGATCTTGATGTTTGTGTGATATATGTTTTCCTTGTGATCTCCTTCACCTTTATTCTTCATTGGCATTCCTAGTTGAGAGTGTTTCTTTGATCATGGGATAAATGTAGGTGGTCGAAAAAAAATCCCAATGGTATATTTTCATTTGTTTTGGTGTGTGCAATATTATACGATTGCATTGACACAACATGTGAATTATATAACCAATTAGTGGGTGACAATAATAATATTTTGATACCACTCATGGGATTCATTTGGATCAATTAGTGTTATGACCATCCTTGAGCTACCTATAGGGTGATCCTATCCATAAATGATAATGAATTCTATTTTGGATTAAAACATTCGTTAGCATGAAATGATACATTAGGTGATCTTTGTGATAGTATCACTTGGTAAAATGACTTACATGGTTATTCAAATGATTGTAGATACTTTGATATGATAGGGTTTTTTACATTGTCATGTTAATGGTTTAAGACATAACTTGATGAATGAAAGGGGATTGAATGATAAAACATAATTAGTTGAATTGACCTTTGTGGATCATTAAGTATGCTATGTTATTTCTTTCCATTATGAATTGTGCTGTATCTTATATTTTAATTATTAGAGGTATTGTCCCATTTATGTTGAAATTCTTATATAGAGGGCTTGGTCCGATTATACTAAAATTATTATATAGAGGGCTTAGCCCAATTATACTGAAATGGTTATATAGAGGTCTTATCTGGGTTATGCAGAAATGATTATATAGAAGGTGTTGCATGGTTATGATATAATTCTTATAGGTGTTTTCCTAGTTATGTTGTAATCGTTATATAGATGGCATAACCCAATTATACTAAAATACTTATATACAGGGATTTTGGCCCGATTTTGGTGAAATTCTTATAGAGAGGTTTTTTACTAGTTATGTGATTATGTTGTGGACCTATGGTTATAGTTGGAATTATAATTCTATATGATCATACATATTCTTTCATGGTTCCAAAGAAGGTTTATTATTATACTATATTAATTGATTAATTTATTCTTGTGTTTATCAATTTATTAGATACACTAACTATCAGATAGGTTTTTCTTAGACATGGTGTTCTTGACCTACTGAGTTATAATCACACCCTATCCAGACCCCCATTTGGTACCTAATAAGATTACTTTGATTTAGTTTTGTACAAGGGAAAAGGATATTGTAGTTGACTGTTTCTAGCTAGATGGGTCGGAGCATGGAGATAAGATCGACCATAGATTCAGGACCATAGTCTTTTGAGTTATTCATGTTATCTTGGCCTTTTATCTGTATGACCTACAACATGAAATTTAGTTATATTTTATCATGACATTTAATGGTTCATTATTATTTGGTCAACATGGTTTATCCTTTATATTATAATTGTATGATGTACTGTTTCTACTATTTCTGTTACACTGATAATTGTTTGTATTCATTTTATCAAAACACTATATCGAGGGGTATAGTATCCCCACTATGTTATCTACACCCCCATTTCTAGACATCAACCTCTGGAATATGAGTATATGTACAAGACATGCAGTAACCAACCTGGTTTGGCTATCTGAAAGAGTATTGGATCAGGGGTTGTCACAATGTGGTATCATAGAATCGTGTTTTTATTTTCTATTATTTTACTATTTAAGAAACGTAAAAATTGTACTAGTATTTTTCATGACTTTATAATGTCTTATGCATGGGAGTAGTTAATCCATGTGCGTGGGAAAATATAAGTGCTCAAATATGAGGTTTCTAGTCATGTTTTTTGTCTGTTATGGTTGATATTATTTCACCTTGGGTGATTCACATGTTGTGTAATGTTACTATTTCTTGATATTTATAATCATGGATTGGTATAGTGTGAGATGAGTATGAATTCATCCTGATTGGAACATAGTGATATGTTTTTATATTAATCTTTCATGATGGTGAAAATTGAATTTCATGTCATATATTTTCCTATATGAGCTATGAAATGAGATACATGTTAAATCTGAAAAATGAAATGAAATAATTTTTATGTCATGTAAATTCACTTGTTAAGCCATGTTTAGAGAGACCATAACCCAGTGGTTCTCTATTGTTATCACCTTTTAAGGTTAACCTTATTGTTATCCAATTTTATAATGAGTGTTTTTTTCATGTAGAGAAAATGTCTCCTCATCTTCTTCGAATTGTGTGTCAGGAGTGTGAAAATTAGCACACTCATAACATAGTTGAACAAAAGATTCATGTAGCTCCTAAGGATAATATGAATATTCAACTCTATGATATCTTCCTAAGGGTCATGTGATCCATGGAAAGAGATATCATTCACACTATACCATCGATTTTTGAGTTGATGAGAGAGTTTCAGCTATACAATATTCCTATATTAACTAGGGAGGGAATCCCCCATGTTTCCCAGTTCTAGATTGAGTTATTCCCGATGATCTTTAATCACCTCAAGACACCCACGGATAGAAGGGAGAATATTGTTTCATACATTCTCTGTGGACCTTCTAAGCATTTGTGGGACATTATAGAGGAAGATGTTTAACAAGAATATTTATCCTATAAGGAATTCGAGAAAAATTTCCTAATCCATTTCTATCTTGAAATATTCAGGGATGAGAAGTCCTAAGAGTTCATGAACCTAATGTAGGAGGGTTTTTTAGTGATGGAATGTGCTAGAAATTTCACTGACTTGAATCTCTTTTCACTATCTTTATCAGTTGATGATGTTTTCAGGGTGATACATTTCCAATATGGGATTCTCTATGAGATCAGGTCATAGGTGAACATTTGTTTGAGTAGTATTTCAGACATAATGAATCATGCTCTTATAATTAAAGGGAATCTAAGAGATACCATGATTAATAAACATTATATTTAAATTGGGAGAACTAGGAGCTCTTCTTCTAGTAGAAATAAGTTTTTCTATGAAAGTTATCGCTAAGCAAATAGTGATAATAGTAGTCAGGAAAGAGGGAATATACCTCTGGATGATATTTTGTTACAGTGATATTAGTGTGGAATGTTTGGTCAAAAGTGGGATCAATGTTTGTTCCCTACTTTGGATTGTCATTCTAACTGAAGGATAGGACATCTGTAGAGGGTTTTAGGATAATCCAGTAGTAGAGTAATGGTAGGGGATCAGAATAGGTACCAGAGTCTAGGAAGGATTCTGCTACACCTCAGCAGATCGATATTTGGAGTTCCATTGGATGTTCATGTTAAGGCAAGGTATATGGTAATCCAATATAGGAGTAGATATACCATCTAGAGGGAGAATCCTATGGGAGTTAGACTAAATCCTAGGGTAGAGGGGTAGGTTAGATACATGATATGCAGTCTACTCAAACATGTTTGGATACAGGACCTTCTACCATCTGATGCATGATTATTATATCATCTAAACTTTCTTGTGTATTATTTGATACAGAATCATTTAATTCATTTGTATATACTCCTTTTTAAAATGTTTTAGGATTTTTTGTATAAATATTGTATGGTTATTTTACCATTGAAACCCCATTAGGAGTGATATCAATAAATGTCAATATTTTAAGGTATGTTCACTAGAAATTGGTGGTTACTCTTTCTTTTGGGAACTATTTGTGATATAAATGATTGGTTTCTGTTTTATTATTGGTATATATTATAAATACGCTAGTGGTATTCTTTTAATTGACGAATAATATCTTTCATCCTTTTTTGGATCATTTTTTGGTGGTTTTCATCGACGATATCTTTATATACTCCTAGTCAGAAGATTATCATGTCCAACACCACAATATTATCTCAACTACATTAAGAGGATATTGTCTTTACACAAAGATAATGAAATATAGTTTCTAGATCGATAAATTGAACTTATTGAGTCATGTAATCTCAAATACTATACTGTTAGTGGCCCCATATAAGGTTGCAGTCATGCTATATTTAGAGTGGCCCAAGAATGTATTCAAGATTCAAAGAATTCTGGGTTTGGTAGGTTGTTATCAGTATTTCATCTAGGACTTCTCCCATATGGTAGTACCGATGTTCGGGATGAACATGAAAGTGGTGAAGTTTTTTTGTTATATTTTTTTGAGAGACTTTTTATGATCTAAATTGTAGGGTGTTCTTTGTACTGATACACACCTTACTTTTACCAGGTAAGGCATATACTATGTACTATCCAAATTTGGACTCATAGAATTTATGATGTAATAGGACTGAGTGGTTTCTTATGGCTCTAGTTATCTTAGATCGTAAGGGAGAAATTATCCTAGTCATGATCTGGAGTCAGTTGTAGTGGTACACACTCTCTTTTGGGGGAGTGGTTTGTGGTGTACATTGACCATAAGAGCCTTAGGTACATCTCTTATATGCAGGATCTAAACCTTCGGTAGATAAGTAGGGTCAAGTATCTATAATCTCCCAACCTTGAGCTGGCTTATACATAGGGATTGGAAACATCGTTTCCAATGTGTTTAGATGGAATATATAGAGGTAGGTAGTGTGGGAGTCTTGTGATGAGTGGAGGATGATGAAACTCTTTTCATACATACATCTAAAGGATTAGGAGTCTTAGGGACAAGTATCTCTGAATTCAATATTTATTATACCCATGATGTTAGACCACATCAAGACTGATATTTTATTTAATCTAGACGTATTAACTGTAAGGGAAAGATTATGTGGTGGGGATCCACCAATATGATGCTCTCTTGGTAATCAAGATTCTCTTCTTTATTATCACTGAGTATGTGTTCTTGTGGGATTGAAAAATGAGATGATGAGATAGATTCATGCTTCTAGATGGTAGTTACATCCAGGTCTAAAAAAGAGGTCTCGTGACCCCTGTTTATAGTATTGGTGTCCTAGAATGAATAAAAAGGTAGTGGTCTTTGTGGGGATATTTTTCTCCTGTTGGCATGTAAAGTCCAAGCATCAGAGGTATGTTGGGTTGTTGTAGCCTCTTCCCATTCCTGAATTGAAATGGGATAATGTCACCAAGGACATTTTGATGGCATTACCCAAGACCCCTCATAATAATAATGCAGTATGGGTGATCTTGGATAAACTGAAGAAGGTAGAAAACTTATTTCATATTAGGGAGACCTTCACTGTTTATGATCTTGGTAGTCTCTATGTGCGAGAGATAGTTTGACTACACCATGTTCCAAGGAATATTGTTTATGATAGAGATCCTCATTTAATGTCTCCATTTGGGAAGGTTCTTTATTTGGATGCATGATATGAGGTTATTCTTTGTATGGACTATCATCCTTAGACCGGTGGTCAATCTGAACAGACGATTTAGATTCTATATGTGTGCTGGATTTTGGTGATTCATGGGAGTATCATATATAACTCATAGAGTTTGTATATAATAACTGATTCTAATCATTAATATAGATGGAATATTTTTATTCCTTGTTTGGAAGGTTGTTTCATTCACCTCTTTATTAGTTATAGGAAGGTGATTTAGTGCTTGTTGGTCATAGTCTCATACAAGATACATCTAAACTGGTTCAGTTGATTAGGAGGTAGTTGGCTACCACACAGAGTAAGAAGAAATCTTACACAAACTAATAGAGATAACCATTAGAGTTTTATTTGTTTCATCATGTTTTCCTTTAGGTGTCACCTAGTTTGGGAAAATTGTATAAGGAAATTAGAAAATCTACCACCAAAGTTTGTCAGGCTATTTGAGATGGTAGGAAGGGTTGGTCAAGTGGCCTACCAATTATCCATTCCACAATGATACTATTCCTTGAATGACATTTTTTATATTTTTAAGCTTTGAAGATATCATCCTAAACCTTATCATGTGGTTCAATTTGATAACATCAATATTGGTGTAGATTTATCCATCTAGAATCATCTGATGTTGATTATGGACTATATTGAGAAGTATCTATGGTGAAAGATGATACTTATGGTATAATTGCAATGGAAGTATAGTCGTATTCAAGAGGAAAATGGGAATAGTTACTCTAATATCTGAGCACAGTGTCTAGAATTATTCTTCAAGAGATGATAGTGATGGTTGGAGAAACTCAAGGATGAGATTTTATTTGCGGGGGGGGGGGGGGGAGGCTGTAAGATCCTGTATTTTTTCATGTACACCCCTATTGAGTTTTTTTGAACCTATTTAATTTTTTTATTTTCTTCTTTAAACCTTTGTGTACGATAAATTTCTTTTGATGTGGAGATCTTTTTCTAGGAAAAGTAATGTAACATTTAGTAATGTTTTTTTGTTTGAATTAATGGAGTCCAGGTATAAGTGTGTGAAATTCCTATGAGGTTCTCAATGGGTTTTTATATATTTGGAGGTGGTTTAGGTTGTTTCTATAGGATCAAGGTTTCAAACTATTTTTTTTACACTTTCACATCGTGAATATTTTTCAGAGCATAAAACAAATTCTAGGAACATATCATGAACTTGTTTAGAGCATGAAACACTTTCATTTTGTGCAACTACTTCATGTACTAAAATGGTCCATCGGGTTATTTTAACCCGATGCAACATGTTTTTCATTGTATCTTATAAATCGATAAATTAACATTATAAAAAGAGTTCATGTCAGGAATATCTTAGGATCATCTTTTTTAAACCATGTTGTGCATATGATTATATTCTCATCCTCTAGGCAGTCCCTTCTCACAAAACCTAGGGTGACTCCCTTCAATTTTAGAGAAATTTCTTCCCTTCCGAATCTTGTATTATTTAATTTAATCTCTGATGAGTTCCTTCTCTTTTTCCCCTTTTTTCTGTTATTCCCCATTATAACATTGGAATATCATGACCGCCACTGAATCTGGTTTTGATATTTATGTTTTTGTGATCTAGTTTTTCCTTATAATCTTCTTCACCTTTGTTCTTTATTGGTATTCCTGGTTGAAAGTGTTTCTTTGACCACAGGATAAAGGTAGGTATTCTAGAAGAGAACCTTATGAGATGTTTTTTATTTGTTTAAATGTGTGAAATATTATGTGAGTGCATTGAAACAACATGTGTGTTAACTAAAATATTAATGGGTGATAATAATCATATATTGGTACCCCTCCCAGGATCCATTTAGACCCATTAGTTTTGAGACTTTTCATGTGGCTACCTGTAGGGTGATCCTACCCTTGAATGATAATGAACTAGATTTTGGCTTAAAACATTAATTATCATAACATGAGACCTTATGTTATTACTGTGATAGGATCACTTTGGAAATGAACTACCTTGTTATCAAAATGACCAGTGATACATTGATAAGATATGGTTGTGTACACTACCATATTAATGGTTTAATACATAACTTGATAAATGAAAGGGGATTGAATGATAAATGTTAATTGGATGAATTGACCTTTGTGGCTCATGATGTATGTTGTGTTATTTCTTTTTATTATGACTTGTGTTGTTTATTTTATTTTAATTCTTATAGGTCTTGGCCTGGTTATGTTAAAATGATCATATAAAGGGCTTGGTCTGGTTATGTTGAAATGATTATATAGAGGGATTGGTCATGTTATTCTGAAATGCTTATATAGAGGGATTTTCCCGATTATACTAAAGTACTTATATAGAGGTCTTGGCCTAGTTTTGATGAAATTATTATATAGAGGGAATGTATTGGTTATATAGTAATACTTATAGGTCTTATCCTGGATATGTTGTAATACTTATATAGAGGTCTTGTCCTGGTTATGCTGAAATGATTATATAGATGGATTGTCCCCGTTATTATGAAAGGATTATACATAGTATTTTTACCAGCTATGTAATTATTTCATGGACTTACGGTTACATATTTCATGTTAACTCTACATGCTCAGAGATATTACATCTTTGTGATGAAGTAAGATGATTGTTATATTGTATTAATTGATTAACTAATAAACATGTTTATCAATTTATTGCATACAAATACTATTAGACTAGATTTGTTTTATACACGGTGGTGTTGACCCACATAGTTATACTCACACCCAATTTAAGACACCATTTGGTACCCAATAAGATTACACGGATGCAGTTTTAGACAAGGGAAAATGACTTTGTTGTTGATTGTTTCTTGATGGATGGGTTGGATCTTGGTGAAGGGAAAAACCAGGGATTTGGGACCAGGGTCTTTTGAGTTATTTATGCCAGCTTGGCCTTTTATCTTTATGTCTTCCAGCATGACATTTAGTTGCATTTTATTTTCAAATTATATGGTTAATTATTTTATGGTTTACTTGGTTCATCCTTTATCTTTCTATTGTATGATGTGATGTTTCTACTATTTCTGTTACTCTGATAATTTTTTATTTGTTTTGTATTAAAACTCTGTACCAGGGGCTATCGTCTCCCCACTATGTTCTCTACAACCCATCCCCTATTCGGAAGCCTCTAGAATATGGGGATTCATGCTTGAGGTCATGTAACTAACCTTGTTTTTTCACATGAGAGAGTACCGGATTAGTGGATGTTACAACATCTATTTGCGAGGCGGTAGTCCATCATACACACAAACAAAGTTATCATTTATTCCATGGATGGTATGGTAATACATTATATGATATATTTACTTTCCAATTTGATTAATATTTAATTTAAATCATATGTAAACATGAAATTAATATTTATTACATTCCATGTAAGGTGTAATTGAAAAACAAATCAAATTACTTCACGAGGAAGTAGTCTGCCGTATACATGAACGAAATTATCACATTCTCTATTGAATGGAAAGTAAGAAGTTATATATGATATTATAATCTCAAAATTATAAATATATCAAAAATTTCATATATAAAGTTTAGATAAATAATTATATACATTTGTGATAAGTGGTGATGGAAAATGAATTACATTAGTTCTTAAGGAGATAGTCCACCGTAAACTTAATAAACGGTTTTGTTTCCCATTTGAGGGAGGAGGAGATAATTCTATGTCATTACCTTGACATAAAAACATCTTATTTTATGGAATATAATGAGTTTATTATGTCATTATGGTTTAATAATATTTTAAGGATGTGTAAGAATAAATAAAATAAAATTATCAGTTAAGGAATTTGCATCTTCTTCGAACAACTTCTTTAAGTTTGCACCACAATCCTTCCTAAGTTGAATTTATGATAAAAAAGTATTTTGGGATTAGTTTAGTGAAGTAAGTAAGTTATTTGATTAGTTATTGTATGGACTAATATGTTTTTAAGTGTTAATAGGAGAGTAGAGGGGGTATCTGTTGGATCGGGTTATACCAAATACTCACAAGAGGGGGGGTGAATTGTGCCTTTTAAAAATTCATCACGAATCGGGATGATGACCAAGCTTGTCCTTTTAGCTTTATCATATTATTTATGTAGAAGAAAATAAACAGTAAAAAAACTCAAGGATGTATAGTGGTTTGGGGAACAGAAGGCCCCTAGTCCACTCCACCAACACTCTACTCCATGAGCTTGGTGATTTTCACTATATATTCCTCTTATCAACAGACCGTCCACAACTGAGTGCAGGCAGTTGACACCTTTACATGTTAAGAATAAAAACATAGCCTTCTGTTTCATACATAGAATCGAATACACAACTTAGTACAAGAATCCGGTTACTCAAAATAAAAATATTATTTTTCTTGAAATACATTCCAATTGTTCTTCACAGTTGCAACAACATGTAATTGAAAGTCAATAAATCTTCGTCTTCAGAAAGAATGATATTCAGGTAGAAGTAGTTCTGATCCGATCCAGTTGCAATAGATATAGAAATAAATTTGGAAACTCCAACAACAATGGATTCACAATAGATCTTCGATGTAGAAATGATGAATCTTCAATGTGTTTCTTCTTCTTTAGAAAATAGAGTTCGATAGATCCTAGTAGTAGCAGATCTGTGTGACTCGTATATCTCTGTAAAACTATACTGAAAAACTCAAGGAATTTTTCTTTTAATCTTTTCACTGTGATCCTTTCCTCACATTGTAATTCAAAAAATAACACACACATATATAATAAAGACAATCATTTTCTTTTCAAATTTAGATCCACAAAAGTCACATTTGAAATAGAAATATTCAAAAGTTGGAATAACAGAGCAGTCATAACTCTCCTTAATATTTGGCATAAAAATATCCTCTTAAATAGATCCTTTGATTCAAAAATAAACGTTCTTGAATCAATCAAATACGTGTTTTAAAATCGGGCTTTTAATCTGGCTTGAAATTAGTCTAATAATCTTCATAAAGACCGTTGCCCAATAAAGTCGTAATTTAAATATCTGATGCCAAATGTAGGGTTGAACTGCATAGCATACATTCTCTAAACATAAGGTTCACAACGTAAGTTTGATCAGGAATTTAATATTTGACGATCCATTCTTCAAAAATAAGGTTGATCTCAAACTTAAGGTTGATCATCCAAACTTTTCTCTTCAACTTTCAAACGTACGGTATATAATCCATACTTTTATCAGCATCTAAATGTACTTTACATAATCCAATTTAATGTTGTTTAAAAAATTAAGGTTGGTGAACCATAATTTTGAGAAAAAAACATGGCATTCCATACTAACGTAGGGTTCTTCTTCCATAATTTTCTTAAATATGAAACATAAGGTTCCCTCCAAACATAGGGTTCTTCTTCCATACTTTTGTCTATAACGTATGGTTTCTTAACCATACTTTTCTAGTATCCCATAACCGACAGATTCCATTATTACGCTATGCCCCTCAACGTAGGGTATGAACAATGTTTCTAGAACATGCTAAAGTGATTTCTGAACACGTAGATCATGAAAAATGTTTCCAGAACACACAAAAGTGATTTCTAGACACTTTGCATAATATTCCACACAGATTAAAATGCTTAAATATTATTCCAAAATAGAGAAATAAATAATATTAATTTCCTAATATATAATCAAAGTAAAATCATTACAATAAAAAATAAGGGTATTTGTGAACATCAAAATCATCATAAAGAGATAAAGTATTGTTCTCAATGATCTCCCCCTTAATAAAATAAAGTTTTGTTGAAAAAAAAACTTTCTCAACAATCTCCCCCTTTTTGATGATCACAAAACCCATGAAATATCAAATGAAATTATCTTACGATATTAATTGAATATAATTTATAAGTTTGAAAAGATAAAAAAAATATTTTATTTTAACAAAATCATTTCTTAATTTTTACATTTTATCCCCCATTATAAAGAAGAAAACAAATATCCTCATTTAAAAATAAAGAATTTTGTGAGTTGTGTTTATCCATATTTCTCCCCCCAAAAATATGTTGTGTTTATCTATATTTATCCCCATTTTTCTAATATCAAAATTAATGATAGAAGAAGGAATAAAACACATTTTAATGTACTACTGAACTTAAGTAAATTTTGTGATAAACTATTTAACAATATTTGAATCTAGATTACTGGTATTCTAACATAGAAAGTATAGTAAAAAAAGTTAATAACACATAATCATGGGATGACAATATATTTTGTGAAAAATGTAATTACAAGTACAGTAATGATAATGAGAATCATGGTTGGCCTAAAAAGGTTTGGGAAATAAGTTTCAGCACCACTAAATAACTTACTTGAGCTCTGTCATCTGTAGTCGCAACATTTTCATCAGTCCATCGCCTAACTGGACTATGAGATCCCTTCCTTCCAATGTTTGATGGATGTATCCAATCAAATTGACTCTGAAAAAATCATGTAACTTCTCTTACTTCTCTATAAAATGATTGAGTTTATTTGTGAATTTGTTCAACAAAACTCTAATCCATGGTTCATCTGAGGTAAGATGATCCACAAGATACTTTTGATTATCTAGAAGAACAGATAAGGGAGCACTATTACACTGTAAGTCCTGTAATCTGTCATTCATATTGATCATTGTTTCTATAATGGCCTAAAATATGATTTCAGATCAGGAGAAGTACCTGACATACCTTCTTGACTATCCTTGATAGTTGAAAATTGTTTCTCCATGAAAATTCCAAAATCTTCCAAATCTGATTTCATTACCATTTCAGATCTCAGTTTTAAAACTTCAGCTAAAATTTCCTTCTTAAAAACTTCCACTTCCATTTTTGAAACTGAACTATCTTTCAAGTTCTGAAACTTCTGTCTGTCCTTTTCTAATGCTCTTATCAAAGATGAATTTTCAACCTGGAATTTATTAAATTTTTGGATTAACTCCTCTACATGATCATTTTCAGAATCAGAGTCACCTCGTGATTGATTCTCAGTCTGATCTTCCGCAAGTTTTAACAGAACTAAAGGTAGAGATTCAACATCTGATTTCTCTTCATCCTCTCTTTGTACTGGATTCTCTACTGATTTTTCCTTTGAGTCCTTTCCTGACTCATCCACATGAAAATCCACACCAATAATTTCAGTTTGAATTTCAGAAAGGTTCTCTACTTGATTCATATTCACAGGTTCTTGCTCATCATGAGCATCTTCTTCATTGATATCCTCCAAGATAGGTTCCTCTAATATAGGTTCATCTTGAGAAAATCACTTTTTAACAATTTCAGTGGGCTGTATAGTTTCAGATCTATCCACTTCAACTTCTCCAGCCTTTTCAACAGTTGGATGCACAATTTATTTTTTCTACTAGAGGAGTCACCTAAATCTGGGAAACTATTGGTTGTGAAATTTACTGTACTGTAGATTCTATAATAAATTTGAAGCTTAGAAGAGGTTCAGTTGCTCCAAAATGTTCTTGAATAGATTCATCACCATCTTGAGCCACTCTATGCCTTGTCCTCTGAAGTCCTTATTGCCTTTCCGCATCATCAGTTGTATCAATGGTCTCAAATCTAAGTCCTCTTGAGGTTCCACTTACTCTTGATTATGCCATGCCTTCCTTAGATCTAGCAGTTTTCTCTCTCTGAGCTGATTCCTAGTCTTCCTCAGCTACAACAGGCATAATCTTACCTTTCAAAGTACTCAAGTAGAAACCAATCTTCCTTAGAGTTCCAACATTGAAAATGTTGTTGTGATAGCATCTATCTCTGGCATCTATTAATCTTACCATATCAGATTTAAACAGTAATTTTGAAATGAAACTTTCATAGGGATAAAAGTTCATTCTAGCCTCTGGCTTGTAGCATCATCATCATAACATTAAATTTTTATTTCAAAGGGCAAGGAGCAAGGGACACATGCAGAACAAGAAAGGCCTATGGGGGTCTAAAGTAGTGGAGACCAAGGGAATCCCCTCGAATCAGATTCACCCCCTCAGGTTTAAATCTAGATATTGTTTGAAGGTACGTGATATTAGAGCCTTGGATGGACAAGGAGGAAAGATGATCCGCAACCTTGTTCCCCTCCCTCCATGTGTGGGTTACACGTGCATTGTTGTTGATGAGGGTTCTGTACTTCCTGATTGTGTAAGAAACTGCCCACAGAGTGGGACCTTTCCCCTGCATGTCTTCACGAATAATCTTGGAATCAGTTTCGACATGGTCAAGTTTGATCTTTCGCTACTTTCCGAGGTTCAGTCCTATTAATACCGCCTTGGCCTCGGCTTGCAAGGAATTACCTGGGCCATAGTGGGATGTGAAAGAAAGAATTACACTACCTCGGGAGTCGCGGACCACCCCTCCCCCGCGCATCTCCCCTACAATATAAGAGCCATCAGTGTTGAGTTTGAAGCCATTGTCGGGGGGCTTCCACCGCACCCATTTTCCCTTCTTGGTGAGGGGTTAGGCCATAGGAGGGGGAACTTGAAGCATCCTCAGGGACGGAGCATCCTTCCACCCGCTGAAAATATTAACCAGGTCGGTCAGGAGGCATCTTGCACGGACAGTGATAGACCTCCCTGTTGGAGAAGACCCCTCATAGCGTGCCTGGTTTAATTATTACCACAGGCACCAACAACCAGTGTTGAATATGATGGCACGAACCATCCTTTCATGCCTTCTGTCATTTGTTCCCTGAAACCAGCGTTGCAAGAAAGTGCCATCCTGGGGATCGTGGGAGAGAGCAGCAGTGAAATTTCCGAAGTACCTCCAGACGTCCTGAGCCCATCTGCCTTTGATGAATATGTGGTTGATACTTTCTTCCTTTTTTTTACTATAACACTGACAACTCGATGCCAGAGGGATTCCCAGTTTTTTGATGTTATCATCCATAGGGAGAGCCTGGTTCCTCATTCTTCAGATTAGAAAGTTATATTTTGTTGTAATCTTACCGCACCACAAAATCTCATTCCATGCATCATGATGATCTTGGTAGGTGAAGATCTTGTGGAATTCCCTCATCATGAACTTCCCCGAAGTGGAAGAGGTGAAAACAAAAAAGTCAGGCTCGGCGTTCAAGGAGATTAGCTCATAAATACCAAACTGAACCTCATTCAGTATAGCCTTGATAAAATGCGCGTAATAGTTTGCCTACTTAAAGGAAATGTTAGGTACTGGACATCCAGGAAATCCAAGTGCATCCCCAACCCAGTTGCAATGCCAAAAACTGATGTTTCCCTCTCCAACAACCCAACGAGGGTGGTCCTGGAGGCTCGGGATGAGGGGGGATATCCTAGCCCAGAGAGGGGATCCATGAGTGCCCACCATATCCACTCTACTTCTGGCCAACTGTGACATTACCTTCCCCCAAAGTGTACGTTCTTCAATGACTTCCCACGCAAGTTTATCATACATGCCCTGGATCGTGTCACTTAAGCTTCTAACATTGATCCCTCCCCCGGTGATAGGTCTGGCCATATTTTCCCATGATGTCCAATGCCTTTTTCCTTCAGAGAGAGCATCCCAAATAAAGATGGTCAGGACCTTATCAATAGCTCTAATGAATCCTTTCAGTACGTGGGTTGAAGCCATCACATTTATAGGGATAACAGACAAGATGCTGTTCACCAAAGCTATCCGGCCCCCAAAAGAGAGGTAATAATTTTTCCAGTTAAAGATCCTGCTAGTGATCCTGATCACAACCTGATCAAAGTCTCGGATTCTCAATCTTCCTGAAACAATCGGGGTTCCTAGGTACTCCATTGGAAAGGTTCCATGCTGTATAGTAATCCTACTACACAAATGTGTGTCCCTTCTGGAAGTACACTTGTTTGAGATATACAGTTTTCTTTTGGATTTGTTGATAAGATGGTCGCTCCAATAACAGTACTCCTCCAGAATCATGTAGAGCCTATGGACAGAACGTTTTCCAGCATTGGAGAAGATAATCATATCATCAGCAAACATCAAGTGGGATATAGGGTGGAGATTCAATTTTCTGCGATAAGGAAGGATATCCCCGATGGATATTTCCTTGTTAATAAGACGACTTAGAGAGTCCTACATGAGGATGAAAATACTTGGAGAAAGGGGGTCTCCTTGCCGAAGCCCACGTGTTGCCTTGAAGAAGCCATGGGTTCTCCCCAAGAAAGAAACCGCCATCCATGAGGAGATAAAGTATCTGAAAAGGAGATCAACAACTCTAGAGGAGAATCCCATGCTCGCAAACACCCTGTTAATAAAACCCCATTCCATCCGGTCGTAAGCCTTGCTCATGTCCAACTTAACAGCCAAGTTGGATCCGTGAGTTTTCATGTTGATGTCTCTCAACATTTCCTGAGATAAGGCGATGGCACCTTGGATGGAACATCCCCTCACAAAACCGTGTTGTTCCATTGAAACCTAGCGGGGAAGGTACTTGGAGAGTCTCAAGTTGATAGTGAAGGCCAGAATTTTGTAAGGAAAATTGCACATGTTCACTGGCATGTAATCATGCAAGGAGGAGGGGTCCTTGATCTTTGGAATCATCACTAGAGTTGTAGCACTGGCCACCCTCAGAAGAGTTCCCCCCAGAAGAAGTCCTGAATTACAGCCACTATGTCTCTTTTGACCAGCTCCCACGATGCTCTGTAAAATGATCCTAGAAAGCAATCAGGCCCCGGTGCGCTATCATGATTATGGTTCATAATCACATATTTGATTTCCCTTTCACCTGGAAAGGCATCCAGCAGGTCATTTTCCTACGTGGTAATGAGGTGAGGGATCACATCCCAGAGATCAGCACTGCCTCCGGGGTAAGCGTTCAACATCCTATCATTCGGACCAGCCATGAGTTCCTTGAAGACTATGTGTTCCATCGCCCAACCACCTCTATGTCGTCGTTATATGACCCATCCTCAAGTAATATGTTAGGTTTTGATACACACCTTTTCTCCCTGATGCAAGCATTGAAATATACAGAATTATTATCCCCCTCTTGGAGCCATTTGATCGTTGAGTTTTCCCTGGCCTTGTGTTCCTCCGAAATAATCATCTCCGCTAGGTTGCTCTTTTTCTCCACCAGGGAAGCGAACGTCGCCTCGTTCCATCCCTCCTCCAAACTGACTTCATGAAATTAAATTTCCTGATTGAGCTCCTCAGTATTTCGATCCACAGGGGGAAGATCATTAGCCCACACCTTCATTCTAAGCTTAAGCCTCCTAAGCTTGTTGTGCAACATCTCCCAATAGTCCCCCTGAGGAGGGCCTCCCCAAGACTCGGTTACCAAGGCTTGGTAGCCAGGAATGCGAGTCCCGTGGTCTGAGAACCTAAACCTACTGTTGGAGTCCTGCCTTGGAGAAAGGGAAACAAGCAAAGGAGAGTGATCAGATATTCCACGTACCAGGTGATTGACTGTGGCATTAGGAAATATACTGATGGCATGAAAGTTAGCCAAGAAGCAGTCCAGCCTGCACCAGCATCACCTGCTCCCTTTCTGGTTGTTGCACCATGTATAGCGATCTCCAGAGTATCCCATATCTGCCAGGACATTAGCCCCCATGAACTGAGAAAAATCCATACTCACTTTCTGAGGGAAAGCTTCTCTACCCTTCTTTTCATTTGGTTCCATAATGGTGTTGAAATCCCCACCAGTGATCCAGGGAAGATCCCTTGGGTTGAAGATGTTGAGATCGTTCCATAAAGACTCCCTCCTTTGCATATCACAACTGCCATACACAAAAGACACTAAGAATTGGGCAGTACCATGCCTAACCTTCTTTGTAATGAATTGGTCACCCACCTGTACCAAGTCCACCGTTGTGTCTTTATTCCAAAAAATCCAAATGTTCCGATTCGTAGGGTCTGCATGCCTGGATGCATGCATCTTGATTTTCGGAGTGAACTCCTTGAGTTTGGTAGGGTTTTGCTTATGTTCAAGGATGGCCACAATGCATGACCTGTTCTTCTTAGATTCTGAAGCTATGTAATCCGACTTAACTCGTGACCCTAGGCCACGAGCGTTCCAGATGATCAGCGGAGTCATAGGATGTGGGGTGTCCCGGCTTTAGCCCCAGGCACCATGGTCTCTATCGGATGGGAGAAGAAACACTCCCTATTCTGCCTTTGCTTGTTTTTGGATTGCAGCCTCGTGCATAAACCTGAGGGACAAGAGGAGGAGGATGGAGAAGGGTGGGCCCTACGGACAGGAAGCTTGAGGTTCATCCCCCTCACTAAGCTTGGAAGAGAACTCAACAGGCATTCAGCTGTAGGAGCCAGTGGAGAAGGCAGGCCATGAACCCCCTCCAAAATGGGTTCACGAGAATCCACAACACTAACCACCTTCAGAGCTGAGGAGGGGCAGTCCCCCAGTCCTCCCAACCCCAAGAGCATACCCCCTGGTACACTCAGGCTGAACGCTGACTCCATAGAGGGAAGTCCCAAGGGCCCTAGGAAGCCGGAAGGAATCCTCAAAAAGGTCTCCAGAAGGCGCCCCTCTGAGATCACTTGGGAAGGATAGGAGGGACAGACCTCGAGGCCGTGCATAGGGGGGGGGGGATGGAACCCGGGGAAAAAAGGGAAGAAGATCCAGGCTGGAGGAGGCCACACTGACTGGAGAAGGACCATGGAGGGACTCGCAAGCAGGGGAGATAGCCAAGGAAGGCTGTCCCGAAGACCCCCGGGGCACCATATTCGCATCAGAAATGGGCCCAACCAAAAGAGCCGTATGAGAAACACCCTTACCCTTAGCTCCACCAGCCTCATGCCGCCGAAGACCTGGAGCCCATTTCCTGCAAACTTGGGGGGAGTGGCCTTGAAGAAGGCATTGAGGGAAGAAAGTGGGGAAGATAGGAAAGACGACCTCCTGGATCCACACCACCTCATCCGACACCTGCAACTGGATCTTGTCCGGAACTGGAAGGGATAGATCCATCTCCACGCAAACCCGGGCTACAGAGGCTTCCTTGCAGCAATGCGTGCGGTCGTTCGCGCAGAGAAAACCACCCAGAGAGTCACAAAGGACTTTGAGAATACTGCCATTCTGGAAAGGGAGAGGAAGGCCAGGGAGGGAGACCCAAACAGCAGCACGTGGACTTTCCCTACCCTTGTGGGCCTCCATCAACCAGCGCGATAGGTTGAAGTGCCAGCAGCCGAGGATCTGGGGGGCCTTGCACCAAGCTTGCACAAAGTCCTCTTCCGAAGCCATCACCAGACAAAACAAGTTTCGGTGAACCAAAGTGACGCGAGTCGAGGCCTGGAGCCCCCAAGAGTACACAAACCATTTATAGACGGGGAGAGGAGGCTTCCTAGATCCAAAACGCTCAACAAGGGTCCACTTAAAGAAAACAACAACATCTGCAAAAGCCTCTGCAGGGATCTCCACTGATAAGAACGAACCCTCCCTGGACACCCGCGAAGCCGCCAAGCTCACTTCCGGGAAGCAGGCCTTCCGATATTTTCCGGGCGAGGAGACCAGCGCCTCCTTGAAGGAGACGGGATTCCGGGGCCAGGGCGAGGGGCCAGAGAGCGCCTAAGGGAGGGAGGAGCCAGCCGCCGGGGGGACGGGAGAGGCCATAGGGGCCGATTGGGCCGAAGGCGACGCTGCGAGACCGGCACCGGGAGGCCTAACGGTCGACTGAATTCGAAATTCCCCTGGCACGTGGAGTGCGTTCTTTTGCTGATACATGAGAGATTTCTGGATGGTAGCAGTAGTTGAGATATCTTACCATATGCCTCAGAAAATTCAGCTTAATTTCACTCATAAGAAAAACATTAGATATATTTCAGGAAACAAAATATTCTCCATCTATGACATCCTAGGTGCAATACCTATTTCCACAAACTTATCAAGAATACTCTGATCTGGTTCAGGATCCTTCACTAACATTATTTTTATGCTTGTGAAACCAAATAAAAACGACATAATGTCCTCTTATTTATGTTCGTTATTTATAATATTATTTAAATTGAAATGATAAATTCCATCATGAGGGCAGTTTAATATTCTAGATATTTCCACAGATGAAATTGAAAAATCCCGATCTTCAATTTTTACAAATATGATGTCCTCTGAATCTCCAAGACTGAATTGAACAGATTTAAAAAAGTGATGAATCTCTACCTCAAATAGAAACTATGTATTTTCACCACTAAAAGTTTGATAGAGATTTTGAAATTTGAGGGCTTGATGCATCATTAGATCAGTTTGATATAGACATTACAGGTCGATTACCTTTCCATGTAGAATCTTTCTTCTTGTCATGTACTGATGCTTGGAATTACTAGATTCTCCTTCCTCGATTCTCTTTGTCTTGTCCATTTCTGTTTCAATGTTCTGAAGGCTCGAGGTTTTAGGTTTTTGAATGTTTAATCAAAGGAAGATGAAGGTGGTAAGGGTTTTTTGGTTATTCAAAAGGTTTTGAGAAAAAAATGAATAGTTTTGGAATTGGAAACGGTTTTGGACATCCTTGATTCACGTGTCATTACGCACATAGTAATTATTACATTATTTAAAAGTAAAAACATATGTGGAAAAAATTTAAAGTAGAAATGACAAAGTTTTTAAATTATTCTAAACATAAGTAATAATAGAAACAAATAAAATAATAATTAAAATAATTAATTTAAAATTTAAATTTCATTTAAAAATAATTAAACTTGGATCCCCCTTATTAAAATCAAACCTTGTAGTGGTAAGTGGTTTAGTAAAAATATAATCTAATTGAATTTCAGTACTTACAAATTCTAAGCAAATGTCCTTTTTAAGAACATGATCTCTTAGAAAATGATGTCTTATGTCAATATACTTAGTTCTAGAATGATTAATAGGGATTTTTGAAATATTTATAGCACTTGTATTATCACATAAAATAGTTTTGTTATTAAAATTTCGTCCAAAGTCCATAAGAGTGTTTTTCATCCAAAAATATTGTGCACTGAAATTGCCTGTAGATACATATTCAGCTTTAGCCATTGACAGTGCAACTGAGTGTTGTTTCTTACTAGACCATGGCACTAAATATTATCCTAAAAAGTAAAATGTACCTAAGGTGCTTTTTCTATCTAATCTATAGTTCCCAATGTCAGAATCTGAATGTGAAATTAAATTAAAATCAGAAGTTTTTGGATAGAGGAGAGATTGAAAAATATTTCCTTTTAAATATCTAAAAATTCTTTTGAAAGCACATAAGTGAGATTCTTTAGGATCAGATTGAAATCTAACACAAAGACATACTGAATACTTTATATCTGGCCTGCTAGCAGTAATATATAATAAACTACCAATCATACCTCTATATAACTTGTTGTCAACTGATTTTCCAGTTTCATCTATATCATGTTTTATATTAGTACACATAGGAGTTGTATATGTCTTGATGTTTTTAAGTCCAAATATCTTTAGTAAGTAAATAATGTATTTTATTTGATTTAAAACATTTCCAAAATCATTTTGATAAATTCTAAGTCCTAAAAAGAAATTTAATTCTCCCATCATACTCATTTCAAATTCTTTTTGCATTAAATATGAAAACTCATGACAAAGCTCTTTGTTTGTTGAACCAAAAATTACATCATCAACATAAATTTGAACCAATAAAATATTATAGTTGAAAGTTTTATTAAATAGTGTTGGATCTTCCATCCTAACAGTAAAATAATTTTTTTAAAATAAAAGAACTTAATCTTTAATACCAAGCTCTAGGTGCTTGTTTAAGCCCCTAAAGAGCTTTAGTAAGTTTAAAAACAAAATATGGTTTTTGTGAATTTTAAAAACCAGGAGGTTGATCAACATAAACTTACTCCAATAAGTAACCATTTAAAAAATAGACTTAACACCCATCTGAAATAATTTAAATTTCATATGATATGCATAGGCTAAAAGGATCCTAATTGCTTATAATCTAGAATCAAGTGCAAAGTCTCATCATAATATATGCCTTCTTCCATATTATAACCTTTAGCTACTAGTCTTTCTCTATTTTTAGTTATTATTAATTGATCATCTTGTTTATTTCTAAATACTCATTTAGTTCCTATAACTGGATAGTTCTGAGGTCTTTCAACTAAATTCCAAACTTCATTTCTTTTGAAATGGTTTAGTTATTCTTGCATTGCTATCATCCAAATTTCATCAACTAAGGCTTCTTATAATGTCTTAGGTTCTAAATGGGATAGAAAGGTAGAGAATTCAACAAAATTTCCTACATTTCTTCAAGTTTTCATTCTAGTGTCTAGGTCTCCTATAACGGTTTCTAAAGGGTGATTTTTTTAGGGTCCTATACTTTCTAGGTAGTATATTGTTAGGTTCTTCAATGTCATGTTCTTCATAACTGGACTGAATTTTATTTTTATCTTTTTCAAAATAATTTTTCAAGTTCTCAAGTATCATGTTATCATTAGAGTTAGATTCATCAATTTGGTCTTTCTTTTTCTCAAAAGGATCAGATTCATCAAATTTCACATGAACTGATTCTTCAAAAATATTTGAATTTTTATTAAAAACTCTATAAGATTTGGAAGTAGCAGAATATCCTAAGAAAATGCCATCATCATATTTTGAATCAAACTTACCAAGATTTTCCTTGGTGTTTAAGGTTTAACCTTGCATCCAAAAACTTTAAAGTAATTTACTTTATGGTTTCTGTTATTCCAGAGTTCATAAGGTGTTTTGTTAAAAATTAGTCTTATTAAAAATCATTATATAATAGGTTGTGCTTACAGCTTCTTCCTAGAAATAGATAGGAAGACTATATTCATTTAGCATAGTCCTAGCAATTTCATTAATAGTCATATTTCTTCTTTCAACAATTCCATTTTGTTAAGGTGTCCTTGGTACAAAGAAGGTGTGTTTATTACCAATATTTGAGCAAAAGGAATTAAATTCCAGATTCTCAAATTTTCCACCACGATCACTTCTTAATGAAATTATTTTAAAACCTTTTTCATTTTGAACATATTTTCAAAAACATTTAAATATAATAAAAGATTCATTTTAATATCATTGAAAATAAATCAAAATAAATCAATAATATTCATCAACTAAAACATATACATATAATTTACCAGCCAAACTTTCAATTATGGAAAGTCCAAACAAATCCATATGGATAAGTTATAGAGGTTTAGATGTAGAAATTTTGTTAACAGATTTGAAGGATGATATGTGATGCTTGCCAAGTTGACATGCATCATAGAATCTATCACTTTCAAATTTTAGACTAGGAAAATCAGAAACTAATTGTTTCTTAGATAACTTATGTAAAGCATATATACTTTAATGTTTAAGTCTTCTATGCCAGATCCATGATTTATTTATCTTAGCAGTTAAGAAGTTTACTTCTTGTTTACACAAGGAATTTAAGTCTAGGGTACAAACATTATCAGTTCTGGGTGATCTCAATTTAAGCAATTTATCTTTAAAAAAAGAACAACAGTTGTTAGAAAAATAAAAAAAATATCCATCATCACAAAGTTGAGAGATACTTATCAGTTTGTGTTTCAATACTCGTATATAGAGTACTTTATTGATTGAGATATCTTCTGGATCTCCAACAGTTCCAATGCCAATAATTTTACCTTTGGCATTATCACCAAATGTGACTAGACCACCATCCTTTTGAGTTAATGTTTTAAAGTTTGATGAATTTCCAATAATATTACAGGAGTAGCCACTGTCCATATACCATATTTTAGTTTTCCTTTTGTGACCTACTTCCTGTAATGGAATTTAAACAAGGGTTTGTTTTGGTACCCATATTTTGTTGGGTCGAGCAGTGTTAGTTAGCAAAGATCTGGGAATCCAGACTTGCTTTTTTTTTCTATAGTCAATAGAATCATATAAAATGCTTGAAAAAAAATTCTTTCATAATTCCACTTACTTGCAGTTTCCTTAAATAACAGTTTTTAGATATGTGACCTTTTGTTCCACACTAGTTTCAAATTTTACTTTTTGTACTTGGGACAAAATAGTTCTTATACAGTTCAGGTTTCTCACTTTTACTACCTATTTTATATATTTCCTTTTTAATCACATTCTTTCCAAGTATTTCATTTAGTTTATTTTCTCCTTTTGTAAAAATAAGAGTTTCACTTTTGTATGTTTCTACTTCTATTTTTAGTGTTTTTATTTTAGTTTCATTATTTGTACAATTTTTGTTGGAGTAATTATACTTTTCAATTAACTCTTGATGTTGTTTTAACAGAGTGTCTCTTTCTCTTAAAAAATCAGTATGAATATTTTTCAGTGATTTATGTTTCTTAAATAAGGAATCGTATTTCTCTTCCAGCATATTGCAGTAGGGTGTAAGTTTATTATTTGAACTAGATCTAGAATCAAAATTAGATGAGTAATAAGATTGTACCTTATCAGATTCTTACATAAAGAACGTGTTTTCTTTTATATTTGATTCTTATTTTTCTGATTCATACTTTGATGAGCTGTTGGAGTCTTCAGAAACACTCGAAGTGGCTTTCATTTCTCTTTTGTATTTCTGCTCATAATCATTGTTTCTGAAAAATTTTATTTTCTTTTCTCCTTTTAATTGAGGACAGTCAGTTCTAATGTGACCCATCTTCTGTCATAGATAGAATCTAACTTCCCTTGTTTCTTTTTCATCCTTTTTAAGGATTTTATGAATCCCTTCTTCTTTCTATAGAATTTACTGAACATTCTGGATAGTTGAGCTAGTTCAACATCTGAATTAGATGAATCATAATTCTCGAATTTCACTTTGATTTCATTATTCATTTTTCTGCCTTTCTTTTGAGATGTTACCTTTAAAGAAGTATTTTCATTTTTGATTAAAACTTTATGATCATTTTCTTCATCTTCTATCTCAGCTTCATACATCATAAGATTTACAATTAACTCTCTCATTGTAAGATCTTTGACTGGTGAGGATTGCCTAATAGCAGCCAAAATTCCATTCCACTTAGGTGGTAGTACTTTTAGAACTTTCAGGGCCTGATCTTCTTGTTTGATAGGCTCACCCAAGGTAGTGATATTATTAAAAATTTCTATATGTCTTTCATTCATCTGAGTGATTCTTTCTCATTCAACCATTCTGAATGTGTCAAATTTCAACTTTTCAGTGGCATACCTCATCTTTCTAACATTGTTAGTTCCTTCATAGGAAATTGCAATAGTCTGCCACATTTCATAAGCTGTCGGGCACTGAGATACTCAATTGAATTCATATGGTCCAATAACACAGATGATAGCATTCATAGATTTCAAGTTTAAGTCATACACTACTTTTATATCATCACTCCATGTTTCAGGTTTTTCTGGAATCACATAGGGAGTTATAATTTTTGAGTAGACTCTGTATCAAAGGTTCTTTAAGTAGATGATCATCCTTGATTTCCAGCAGCCATAATTTTCTCTATTGAAGTAGGGATCTTGAACCATTTAAATACCCTATCATGTATCATCCATTATGCTCTATATAATCCAAAAACTTTCATCTTGTTATATCTTTACAAAAAAAATCACCTCTGATACCCATTGTTGGATTAGGTTATACCAAATACGCACAAGAGGGGGTGAATTATGCCTTTTACAAATTCTCCATTAAATCATGATGATGACCAAATATTTCCTTTTATCTTTATCAGATTATTTATACAGTGGAAAATGAACAGTAAAAAACTCAAGGATGTATAGTGGTTTGGGGAACAGAAGGCCCCTAGTCCACTCCACCAATGTTCTACTACACGAGCTTGGGGATTTTCACTATCTAGTCCTCTTATCAATAGACCATCCACAACTAAGTGCAGGTAGTTTACACCATTACAAGTTAATGCTAAAAACAGAGCCTTTTGGTTCATACACAGAACTGAATACACAGCTTAGTACGAGAATCCAGTTACTCAAAATAAAAAGATTATTTGTATTGAAATACAATCCAATTGTTCTTCACAGTTGCAACAGCATGCAACTGAAAGTCGATAGATCATCGTCTTCAGAAATAATCATATTCAGGTAGATGTAGTTATGTGCCGATCCGATGGTAATAGATGTAGAAATAAATTTGGAAATTCCAACAACAATTGATTCACAATAGATATTCGATGTAGAAACGATGAATCTTCAATATTTTTCTTCTTCTTTGGAAAACAGAGTTCGATAGATCAAGGTAGCAGCATATCTGTGTGACTCGTATATCTCTGCAAAATTGTAGTGAAAAACTCCAAGAATTTTTCTTATAATCTTTTCACAGTGATCCATCCCACACACTATAATTCAAAAAATAACACAGATATATATAATAAAGACAATTGGTTTCCTTTCAAATTTAGATCCACAAAAGTTGCCTTTGAAATCTCGATATTCAAATGTTTGAATAATAGAGAATTCGTAACTCTCCTTAATATTTAGTATAAAAAACTCCTCTTAAGTCGATCTTTTGAATAAAAAATAAACGGCCTTGAATCAGTCAAAGATGAGTTTTAAAATTGGGATTTTAATCTGGCTTGAAATCAGCCTAATAATCTGCATAAAGACTGTTTCCCAATAAATTTGTAATTTAAATCTCTGACGCCAAATGTAGGGTTGAACTGCATAGCATACATTCTATAAACGTAAGGTTCACAATGTAAGGTTGATCAGGAAAGTAAGATTTGATGATCCATTCTTCAAACATATAGTTAATCTCAAATGTAAGGTTGACCATCCATACTTTTCTATTCAACTTTAAAACATACGGTATATAATCCACACTTTTATCAGCATCTAAACGTAAGGTACATGATGCAACTTAAGGTTGTTTACAAAAGAAAGGTTGTTGAACTATACTTTTGAGAAACAAACATGACATTCCATACTAACGTAGAGATCTTCTTCCTTACTTTTCAGATATCCCAAATGTAAGGTTTCTTCCAAACATAGGGTTCTTCTTCCATACTTTTATCTATAATTATGGTTGCTTAACCATACTTTTCTGGTATCCCATAACCGAAGGATTCCATCCTCACGCTATGCTCCTCAACGTTGGGTATGAACACTATTTCCAGAACACGCTAAAGTGATTTCTGAACACGTAGAGCATCAACAGTGTTTTCAGAACATGTAAAAGTGATTTATAAAAACATTGGAAAATATTCCATTCAAATTAAAACACTTAAATATTATTCCAAAATATATAAATAAATATTATTAATTTCCTAAAATGTAGTCAAAGTAAAATCATTAGAATAACAAGTAAGGGTATTTGTGAACATAAAAATCATCATAAAGGGATACATTATTTCTCTCAATGATCTCCCCCTTAATAAAATAGAGTGTTGTTGAAAACAACACCTCCTCAACAGTATCGCTTTATAAGTGGGGGAGAGGACACGCTTAGAATTTTTGAAAAGAAATAATTTTACCCACATTTTTTCTCAATAAAAAAATGGACCATTTTAAAACCTTATAAGGTATAAGGTTTAAATATAACCGTAAAATTGAAATTATACAAGTTTTGATTCATTTTTAACCCTTGTCTTTTAAGTTTAAGCCTCTCGTAGACCCTTTTTTACCTTAATCATGGTAAATAATTTGTATTGTTTTCACTATTCATTATAGCCAAAAATTAAGTTGAATATATTATATAATATATATTTTGACGATTAAAAATATAAAATCCATTTTTCCAAATTCAACTCATAGAAATGGTATAATTTAATTTAAAATTAAACTCACATTCGTATTGAAAAAATAGTTTTCCAAAAGAAAAACCATTAAAAGTTTAAAAAAAATTATATAAAAAATAAAAATGAAATTGATTCCAATGACCTAATTTGGATTAATAAATATTTAATTGAAATAATTTTACTTTAAAAACCTTATTAAAATAAAATGGTTCCTGTAAATTCTTTAAACGAATTTTTTTTATAAAAATCAGTATTTTTCACTATTCATTAAAAATGAAACTTTCAGATAAATCAAAAAAATTCAACCCTAGATAATTTTAATAATTTATTTTCAAAAATTAATTTAAAATTTTCAACTAATTTTTTTGAAATTGATAAAAAATAAGTTTAAATTATGTGTAAAAAGCACGACTAAACCGGCTTTTAGAAAAATACAGTTTTTCAGAAAACATTTCTTTTTTTTCAAATACTTCTTATTTTATTTATAATCAGTATATAATAATTGAATTTATTTTATATATTAATAAAACATATAAATTTCATACTTTTTTACATGTATTCATACCCACAAACTTAATTTCTGGGTTATAATGGCTATGTTTAGATAATAATATTTTAATAGTGTTTTGTGTTTTGTTTGAACCCGGTGTTGTGTGCATCGCATGATATTGAAGAGATTGAATTTATTTAAAAATAAAAAAAATTATAATGTCTTAGGTTGTCACATTCACTTATAATATTGGTTTTTCATGTTATATAAACTATAGAATATAGTGTTCTTATTTTAAAAATCTAGGGGTGTTACATTCTAAACCCATAAATAAATTGTGTCCTTATAATTTGAACATTTGATTAGTAATCAAGGTTTTTTCATTTGAAATTTGGTTTCTGGAAAAACAAAATTTAAAATGGGATAATACAATTTACACTTAAAAATATGGAAATTAAAAATACAAAGTTCATCTCGAATAACACATAAGTAGGGTTCCAAGTTAGAGAACAAAGGTTGGTATTAAAAATATGGACATGGAAGAAAAGTATAAATAATTATGGAGAGTGGTGGAGATAACTGACCATAAAAAAGTTAATCATCATGATAAATCCAATAAAAAAATCCTAAATTTATAAAGAATTAAAATACTATTGATTCATCATATTTGAAGGTAATATGGTAATAGTTTTTTCAATATTCATTTCCTATAGTTGAGAATTTTTTTCTATCCGGATAGATAACGCCATAAAATATACTTACTTGATATATTTATATTTCATAAACAAAATTTCATTATTTTATTGTGATTAAAACAATTTCCACTTTACCTCTTACTATAAGGGCATGAATATCCCATATGATTTTTTTTTATACTGAAAGCACTGAAATTAACTTTTAACAGATCATAATATCTATTATAGAGTAGCAAGATATTCCTCTTATCTTTATTAAAACCGATTTGGTTAGTAAAAGATAAGACAATGAACCAAATGAATAGTGATATATTAATTTATAAAATTCAAAAATGGAAGCAATGGTTTAAGATAGATCATTACTTAAGTAAATAACCCTTTATCCAAAATAACCTTAATAACCACAACATGAAACAAGGTTCTAACCACAAATTTTATTTCATTACCTTTCAACTTAGATGTCTAAAAATATAATAGAATTCATCCCAAATAATCATTTACATTGAACCAAAAGGTTATATATCATTCAACCTATTATAACATCTCTAGAAATATCATTAGTCACCAAAAAATTTAATAACACAGTCCTATAATATCTTTCTAAAAAGAAACATAATATTTATCCTTTAATACATCTAAATAAAAATAATGTTATACTAACCAATAAATCATGTAGGTCATGGTAGGCGATGCACCCTCATCTTCCAAAATAAAATTAGTCATCAAATCATTTTTTTAACCACTATCCTTTTCTATACCGCTCATTCTTTTACAAAAAATCAACAAATTACCTCAACATCAAGCAAATCTCCAAGATTATATTTTTTCTAAATAATTTGTTTTCCACAGAGTTTCACATTTCCATTAAATAAAATTTTGAGGTCATTCAAATTATTATTGAAAATAATTAATTAAAAATATCTTAAAACAATCTTTATATATATATATTTCATGATTCACATATTTCTTTAATTTCCATGCATAAATATTTCAATCATTCCACTTCATTATTAAACCATTTATTGGGCTTAATCATATTATTCCTTAGTACCTCCTTACTTTTATATTTCATTTATAGTAACTTCATCATCAATAGAGAAACATTTAATCATACAACCTTGTTGATCATATTATTCAACATTCACCATAGGACATCAATTTTTATAATTTCTATAACCTCCACATTTAAAACATTAAACTATTGATAATGCATTAGGGAAACCATTATTTTTATCCATTTCATTAACTAAACATTTCATTTTTCCATAGAAGTTAATTACTTTATGTCCTTCTTCTCCACCTGTAAAACATATCCTCATTCCTTTGAGACAATCCCTTGAGTGTTTCTTCTCACATTGTCGATATATAGGAAAATCAATCTTCTTTCCTTTATGGTCTCCATAACCTGAACTCTTAGTGAACTTTATCTTACTCTTATTTGTTGAGTTTGATAGTTTTTTATGGTGCAAGTAGTTAATTATATATTGTGATAATTGATTAGTCCTAATAATAATATCCTTCATTCTAGTCATCATCTAATTTAGTTTCTCATAAAAACATTGTCTATCATATTAAACGTTAACCCAGGTCCATTTAGTTCCCATAATTGATTAAAACCATAAAACATAGTGTGATAAACAATATTCATAGTGGGAAACAACATAATCTTGAAAAATTATATATAATTTGTATAAATCATGAAACTTTAATTTAAATCTAAGACACATTAATTTTAACCTAGGCCATTCATGATCATCATCTATTCAAATCATTTATGATGGTTTGTAAATAGATTTTGAATTTATAAAACCTATCCTTTAATAGTGAAAACTAGGTGTACATTAAGGTTAATTATCATGTACTAGGTAGCTCTTGAGTTAAGACTGATGCACCTTTTTTGGATTTATTACGCATAGGTACATCTATGCTAGAACCACTTCTACTTATGGTATCCATATAGGGATGTAATTTCTTATAAACCAATCTCTCTATACTTCACCAAGATTCTAGGATATTTTTTATACTTATTATTATTCTTAGACTTATCTGTAGGGTTCTCAATAAAGTTTTCTCATCCTAATTCCAAATGATAGCTAAATATTTCATATGATACCAACTATAGAAACCCAATCCTTTTACACATATTATTACATGATTAATAAACATAAAAATCTATTAATAAAATAAAAGGATCATAAAGGCCTTGTGTATTTGTAATACTAGGTTCTTAATACATCATACTAAATTAAAAAATGGCATCCTTTCTTTATTTTCCATCGTGATCTCTTAAAATCTATTCAATCTACTAAATAGTCATGGGATAACCTATGAAATACTTAAAAAAAGGGGTGATCTAAAAATCCTAATAAGGTAATAATCATGATAAGGAAGCATAACAGAATCATATTATTATTTATGATATATATATACGATCCTTTTATGAAATCTTACTACGCATTTGTTAATAATATTTCATTATCACTATTGTTTCGGGGATTAAGTTCCTTATTTTTTCTTGCATGTTTCATCATGAATATTTTGGATCTTGAACATAGGTTATTGTTCCATAATCTCAATATAAATATTAATTTTATAGATATCTTTTTTTCATTAGATACATCTTTACAATCATTATTTACTTTTTAACTTGGATAATGGATCGCATCGCTTTGTGGAGCCGGTGGGTTGTACGTATGCACAAACAACGTTATCATTTCTTTAATAGGTGAAGGGGTAAGGAATAGGGTTGTATATTAATTTTAGTAATCAATATAATTAAATATATATCACATATATTCATTAAAATTATCCTTTATTACCTTCCATGTAAATCGTTAGTGAAAAACCAATCAAATCGCTTTGTGCGGCGATAGCCCGCCGTACACATGAACAAAGTTATCATTTATTTAGTGGATGGTATGGAGGTAAGGTATATGAAATATTTATTTTAAAAAATTATTAATATTTCATTAATATAATATATAAATATCAAATTAAAACTTATTACCTTCCATGTAAGTTTTAATTTCAAAATGAATCACATCGCTTCGTGAGGTGGTAGTCTATCGTACACACAAACAACATTATAACATTCTCTATAGAATGTAACAAATGAAGGTATATGTGATATTAAAATTAAATAAGAATAATTACATCCTAAATATAATATATAAACATTATATAAAACATTATATTCATATGTGAGAAGCGGTTATGGAAAATGAACTATGCCTGTTCGTGTGGTGGTAGTACGTCGTGCACACGATCAACTGTTTTGTTTCCCATTTGAGGGAGGAGGAGATGGCTATAATTCATTACCATAACATAAATAAATATAATTATATAGAAGATAATGAGGTTATTATATCATCATGGTTTAATAATATTTGAATTATATGGAATAATAAATATAATAAGATGCTCGGTTAATGAATTTACCTCTTCCTCGGACAATTTTTTTAACTTTTCACCAAAATCATTCCTAGGATGGATTTCTGATCAAAAAAAGGATTATAAGATGAGGATATTTAATTAAATAAGTTATTTAGGCTAGTATTTTCTAAATTTTTTTTTTAAGTGTGAAGAGTGGAGGATATGGGGTGGCCTTTTATGTGGGGAGAGGACACACATGGGAATTTTTAAAAGAAATAATTACACCCACATTTTTCTCTTTCAAAAAGGATCCAAAATGAACCATTTTATAACCATAAAAAGATAATATTGAAATATTACTATAAAATAGAAATTATAAATATTTTTTGTCATTTTTAACTCTTATATTTTAATTTTAACTTCCTAGTAAACCCTTTTTTCCATAACCATGGAAGATAATTTTTAATATATTAATAATTCATTATCGTCAAAAATTGAATTGAAATTATTAGATAATATAATGTATTCTAATTACAAATATTTAATACATTTTTTCCAATTCAACTACAATAATTGGTATAATTTAATTTAAAATTAAACCCACAGTCGTGTAAAAGAAATAGTTTTCAAAATGAAAAAATTTCAAATGTTTAGAATGTTTTTTTATAAAAATGTAATATGAAAATGATTAAAATGACCTAATTTGGATTAATAAAAATATACTTGACCAAGTTTTACTTTTAAAACATCATTATAATAAAATGGGTATTGAAAATACTTTAAATTAAAAGGAAATGTTTAATAAAAATCATTATTTTTCATTATTCATTGGAAAATGAAGATTTTCAGAAAAAATCCCATAAATTAACCATAAGATAATTTTGATATGATGATTTCAAAAATAAATTTAAATTTTTAATAAAAAATTAGTAAAATTGGTAAAAATTAATATTATATAATGTGTAAAAAATGTGACTAAAATGCATTTTATAAATAATATTTTTTCAGAAAACATTTCTTTTTCTTTTAAATGGTTCTTATTTTATTTATAATCAATAGATAACCATTGAATTTATTTTATATATGTGAAAATCATATATTTTTTAAAACTTAGTTAGTCTTATCCATACCAACCAACTTAATGGTTAGGTAATAATGTCCATGTTTAGATAATAATATTTTAATAAAGTGCCGAATTTTGTTTAAACCAAGTGTTGTATACATCGCATGTTATCAAAGAGGTTGAATTTATTTAAATATAAATATATATATATATATCATAAAGTCTTGGGGTGTTATATTCTCTTATAATATTGGTTTTATGTGTCATATAAACTATCAAACATTGTGTTATTCTTTTAAAATATCAGGGTGTTACAGAGACTTTATTTTCTTCTTGCTCCAACCAAAATACTTCCAGTTCCAACTCTAACCGATAGACTCCTTCTACTCCTAGAACTAAAAAAATAATTCACCAACTCCCAACACAAACTCGAAGACTTCACATTTGTTCAATGATTGATCCACGAAAGGATTATATTTTCTCTTCCTCCATAAGCATGCAGGATCAGACTTTCTCATGTATATTTTCAAGTAGCTTCAATAGCCTTGGATCAAGTCTGCTGGACTTACTCAAATATTCGGATCACCTGTAATCAATCAGTTTCCTTATTGATATTATTCTTGGGATATTATTCCTTCTAATTTTGAAGACCCACCCTCACTTAGATGTGTGCAAAAGATGCAAAAAATTTATTCCCTTAATATTTAACACAAAAATAACTTGTACAATCTCAATCTTATTCAAGTACACTTAATTCATGAATTTCATGGAATTATAATGTAATACCCTTTAAAAAATAAGTATTATTTTTTAGTTATATTTTATGTGATTTTATAAATTCTATCTCTTCTACTTTAACCTGCACAATTTTTCATGCACTATCTTGTTTTACATTCTTCTTTGTTTCTTTTCACACACACACACATTGTATTCGTCAAATTCTATGGTACCATTGTTTGATGATCACATTAAATTGATTCTATCTTCATGTATCCAATCAAGAATGTATGCACAACCATTCGTTATCATTCACACAAATCAGGTTTCATGTTTTTTATGAACTGTCTTATCTACATTGTGCACTCTCCTTCATGCAATAGTGTATACAACCTTCACAAAAAACACCTTCGTGCAAATAATATAAATTTTCATTGCTCATTGTGTTTCGGTTTTATTTTTACAAGGATACACTATCACTAACAAATCCTTCACATAATTATGATTAAGTGTGAGTGTTGGCTTAGAAAATGTGTCTCACACACCAAAAGGCTGGTTTTTTATAAACTAAGAATACAACCCACCCCAAAGGAAAATTATGAGGCTGAGGAGCGGGTCGTGTGATGTTTCATAGAGTTTCATGTAAACAATTACTTATGTGGAAAATGGAATTTCACATTGAAGGTGATGCTGAGCTCTGTAGTTATTCCTAAAGCTCGAAGTGATGCCCAAGAAAGGGGTGAAAATAAGGTGAGTTTTTGTATAAAACCATCGTGAAACCATAAAGTTACATGTGAAAGTAAATGTAGAACCATAGGTTTTTTATGGTAAAGCCCCCTCATCCAAGGTATAGTAAGTAAAAAACCCTTTTCCGAACTACAGTGAAGTTGTGCGACATTAATTGCCAATTTTATCTATAAAAGGAACCTCTCAAAACACTTTGAAGGGTGGATATTTGGAAGATTAAGAGATTGTATCACTCATGAAAACCTATCTTCCATGACATAACACAACATCAGAGTCCCATGGACCCTAAAAGTTATATAAATTTCATAAATGGCCTCCCATGGTCCCTAATGTGTTTTTTCCTATAGTTGAGAGTTCCTTACGCCACACCTATTATGGCTTATTGGGTTCTCATAAGAGAAATATCTTTTTTAAAACCCTAATCCGTATGAAACACAAAATATTTTTTGCACCCACACCTCCAAAATCCATGTGTTGGACTTATAATGGATCCCATGGCTTTCACAACCCTATTTGTGTGGAATATAACAAAGTTCTATTCAATAACTTTCTGCTCCCAGACCTGATGTCCCCTATTCTTCAAGCACATCATAAACCATTAACCTACATTTTTTCTCATAAAAAAGGTTCCCTAATTACTATTTAACCTAATAATAAGAACCATAAATTCATTCCTCATAATTTCCACTCCTCCATGAATGTGTTCACTCCATGCCCCTATAGGTTCATGATTTGTGGACACGTAAGCCTTAGGGGTGGAATAACCAAGGGAAACAAATTACTAGTCTCAATAGAGATTACTTTTTCTAGATCTTCCTATCACCTTGAAACATTCCCCCTCAAGGTGTAATCCCCATCTATGTTCAAGATGAATGATGTAATACTTCCTAACTCAATGACCTAGTCATATGATGTTAAACTACACAACAACATTCTTAGCACATGACATTAAACTGTAGACTTATCTTGTGTAATGAAAAAAAATATTCCCCATGTATGATCATCAAGGGATACCACTTCTTCCCTTTTGTGGGATTTCAACCTATTACCAGTTTCTTAGGAATGTTCTACCCATAATACCCATAGAATCCCTCATTGACGCTCCTTCTATGACCCGAGCATCCTTATCGCATGACATTAAACACCATGGACTGGTCCTGTCACAAAACCTTAAACTGTAGAATTTAACTACATAGGTTTTGATCATTATATATTAAGTAGGGTATGTAAGATTCCACCATGATGTTCAATCATGACATTCCAACATCACTATCAAATCTTGATTGTGAAATCTCCCCCCTTGGGACACACCCAACCACCCAACCTGTCCCTGCAAGTGTTAACATGTGACTAACCTATTCCTACAAGGTGTTAAACATGAATGCCCTCTGTCCCCTCAAGACACTAAACCTATTACCAACCTATCCCTATAATACATTAAGCCTATGACCCCTCTATCCCCAAAAGTAACTAAACCTATGATCTATGTATCCCCACAAGATGTTAAACATGTGATCCATCTATCCCTACAAGATGTTAAACCTACGACCCAACCATCACCATAAGAAATTAAACTTGTGATGTGATCCAGATTCTGTAACCCATAAAATAAATATGGGATGTCTTAGGTTAAAATCCTTAGATACATTACACCCATGGAATTAGCTACCCCATTGACTGACATGGGATTCCTTTGGTTCCAAACCTAATATGCCTCGCACATAAGATTCCATCCAAAAGAGGAAGACTTTACAGGTTCCCAACCTACCCAGTTTCCATAAATTACCAACGTTCCCAATGTTACTATATCCCCTGAATGAAGGTTGTTTCCCTGTCGAGATATAAGTAGCGTATTTAACCAGCATACACCTAGAGATGGTACTGGGAATGAGTTTCATGAACATGACATAAATCTATGAGGAGACCCAAACAAGGAAGAAATCTCTAAGGATGAATTCATGGAAAAAGGAACTAACATCCCATTATATTGTTTTGATCAAGAATTTGATATCTCCAACTAAAAGGGATAGAATTTTCATACCTTTGGAAAGTGGGAATGCATGGTAATAAAAGTAATGTAATGGTGTTGGGCTCAGTGGAAAGAATCAAAAACAAAAATGGTGAACCCAATGTCAAATTATTATCATTAAACTATGGGGACTAGTAGAATTTGGGAAACCATCATATTATCATGTCACTAGATTAGTATATTCGGTGTTAGGTCCCACCATATAAGTGGTGAGCTCAATATGAAACTCTCCAGTGACTTGGGTAGATGACATTGGGCATCCTCAGTTTGTGAAATCCTCAACATGGATCCCTCCTCCATTTTAAGAATAATGAATGAATTTTGGGCATTGGAATCACTTTCATTATATCTATAACGATGGTTGAATCCACATACCTTACAGGACTCAAGCTATAGGAAACAGGTGACCTAGCAGCAATAAGAATAGGGGAAAGGGAAACATTTTCATGGAAATCCTGCAAGACTATACTTCTACCACTAAAAAAACCACACCATTAGTTAATGGGAATCCACTCCCTATTTCACCCTCTGAGCTCATTCAAAGAAGGATGATCAATTCCCTTATTTGATGATGTGACCAGGAAGTGGTCATTCCCACTAAGGATATCGGCCACCAAGATCTTGAACCATTGATGCCTCACCAAAATCATTTCACCTGAGGTCGATGTAGGGGAAACCACCATCATTTCGATGGAAACCACTTTGTAAACCTCTACCTAGAGTGCTATAAAAGTTCACACCCCTATTTCAAGGAGGTAGGATATGTTTAAGCCATACCTATAGCGACCACCACTGAGGAGCTGCATAGAAGGGCTCCCACAAAGCCTCATAAACACCAACATTGACCTGATCCACATGTTTATGAATAAGTTGACTTCATCCCTACTCTTCCACCACTGGTCCAAAATTCAAAAAATTGATTCTGAGGGCATGCCCAAAACATTTCATGACAAGTGGTATCTTCTTCAGCTCCAGTGTCCCCTACCACCATTGGTGTATCCCATCACATCCATGAAATAGGTGAACCAGGATCCATCTTCACCCAAATGGTATCAGAACCCTATCCACCTAAAATCAAGGTCAAGTTGACTCTCTTAGTCATTTATTCCATCAGTAGCCATTAAAATCCATATTTTTATGAGTAATACCAATGTGGAGGTCCTCCCCGCACCATCACCAACCAATGTAGAGATTCTCCATGCACTATCGCCAACTAATGTGGAGGTCCACCATAAACCATCACTAACCAATGAATAGTTCTATCATGCACCATCACCAACCAATGCGGAGGTCCTCCCCACACTAACACTAACCAGTATGGAGTTTCTTACCATGCTAAAGATATGTCATACTCTGAAGAACCATCATAGGGTAGGAGTGTGAACACCCAACATGGAGGTTTTTCCCATGGCATAGGCCACAACCCATATGAGGAAAACCATAGAGACTCTTAGAAATTATTTCATGGATATTACATAGGCCATATGAGGCAAAAAACTTGGAAGCATCATGTAATAATACACCCCTCAAACTCTAAAATTATGGATTACTCAATGAGGGAACATTCTCCCTTACTACCAGAGCCTAGGGTATAAGTCCATGAATTGAGGCTTGTGATACAAATGGTTGAGGAAATAAAGGTCCATAAATCAATTTTCAAATACCTATAGGTGGAGGAATATTTTTCCACCTTCTAGGGAAATTCAGTGAAACTGTCTCCATCACCATCAGTTTCCTTCCTCTCTACCTCCACGCAAGAAGTTGAAGATATTTCAGGGTCTGAGTTTATTTCCTCTAATGATGGTGGGAACTCCACTGAGACTCGAATGGATACATCTGACATTACACATGGAGAATTGATGAAAACCCCATCTTACATGGATATGATCATAAATATGTATTTGAATCCAAGAGGAAGCCCAACATGTAGTGGATATTTGACCTGTGTGGTGCCCCTTCTCCTAGTCGATCAGAAGCAAAGAAGGTATGTGTTAGTGTCTCCACCTTTATCTTGGAGCATACAAATCAGGGATTAGGATTACCTAGATCAAGATCATCCCCTTGGAAGTGAAAAAGAGGACATGTGGGATCTTCTATCCACCGACCAGTTATTGGTCATGTTTTGACCATCCATAAATCCAATTTTTTCTATCTCGGAGTCCCTCACAAAGAAATAAACATTTATATTTCACTAAATTATTCAGGTGACATTGGAACGCCTTCGAGACCATCACCTGGCTTACCTAGGAATCCACAAGCACTTCAATGTAATTCACCAGTAGTAAAAGAGGTTTGGTATCATGACACACTTGGTATATTAGCATACAAAATCATATGGTTACTTATAGAATCTCCAGTAATCCTATGTTAATAGCCTAGTTGTTCTCCACTAGGTCATGCAAGATAAATCTACATGCATTCAAATCCTAGGCTAGGGTAGTATGCCTCAATCCATTTCAAACTTATCTTGTAGTAGCGATGAGACTTTTAATCTGTAAAATCTACTATCAATGATGGTTCCCCTATGACTTCCACCATGGTGAATGTGGTCACCATCTAACCATTAGAGAATTAGAGGACCAAGGATTATGATGCAGATAAAGATCAGGAAAACCCACCTCAAGGGATAAAATAGTACTAAGTAGACCCCTCAGTAGGCATCCTCACTCATTAGAAGATATAGGAAATTTTCATTAGAATTCCCCATAAATGAGATGTTATTGTTTATTGTCGGTATGCTGACTGTAACACCTTGAGTTTTTACAAACCTTTATTTTTAAAAAAAATTTAATTTTCATTTATATCTTGTAATACACTAATTCAAATATTCCTTTTTCTCAAAAAACCTACTTGGTGTACGATACACGCAACTCCGACTTGGCATATGATGCATGCAACACTGAGTTGGTGTACGATACATGCAACACTGACTTTCTACAAAAACATCTCTTTTTATTGTTTTAACTATTGAAATAACAGAACTATAACCTAGACATTAAATATAGAAATATTAATAGTAATAACTACTTTTAAAATATTTTTTATAATTGTTTTATATAAATAAAACATTTTGATAATAAATGATACGATTTTTGGTAAAGTCCTTTTTATGTTTAAAAACATCGTTTTCTAGAATAAAATGTTTCTAATAATGAAATTAATTTTAGAAAAATTTAGAAATAAAATTTGATAAAATAAACTAGATATTTGAATTCATATTTTTGAAATTATATTAGGGTTATTTTTTGTGATTTTTCTAAGAAACTTCATTTTTTGATGAATAATGTAAAATACATCATTTTAGATAAAAACTACCTTTTGACTAATTAATTATTAATGAGAAATGATATTATAAATATTTTTAAAGGTCACATTAGATAAATATTAAATCTATCAATATAATTTAATTTATTAAAGTCAATTTCACTTTGAAACTGAATATAAAATCTTAAGAAACTTTTGAAATTTTTGCTACCTTAAAACCCTGTTATTTCGTCCCATCTACGGGATTAACACAAATATTTATTTTTCCAATTATATGATTTAAATTTAAAAAATCAAAAATACACCATTTTATTTAGTATAATATTTATATTCTAATAATACCATGTTATGTTTTGAAAAAATTGAATAGTAAAAGTGATTAAAGTTAATCACAATAGTTAAGGCCAATTTTAGCTTAATTAGGGACTAAACCTTACAATTAAGGGCACAAATGACCAAGAAACTTTTACAAAACCCATTTTATCTCCATATTTCTTCTATAAACCTTCCATTATTGAGTTTTTTTGGTTTTTTAAGACTCTTTTTAGGTAATAACATGTGCACACCTAACTTGTTTCTAGAAATTCTAAAAGAGTTGTTTTCCTTCCCTATAAAAGGCCACCACCTCTACCCATTTCTCACACCTCTCAAACCCGTTATGTTAGTCAAAGATCATCCAAAGTAGCCTCCAAAAAATTATTCCTTATACCTTGAATCATTTATTTAGGAATAAAGATTCTCAATTAATCCTTTTGGTAGAAACCAAAAGGAGTTAAACGATTAAGAGGTAATGTCTTCCCTCAAGCTCCTTTCCATTATTTTTGTTCTCAACACCATACACTATCTTTATTCCATTATTGTGTGAAAAAACTAGTATCATACATATACTATTATTTTTTTATGAAAAGATTATGACCTACACTTACACACACCTCCGTATAATGGATGTTGAACTTACCATTTCAATGTATGGTGAACTACTACCTAACAAAACGATGATTGTTCATTTATCCTTTACCACCAATCATGGTGGATATTATAATGGAAACTCTATTTATATATGAAATATATTATATTTAATATTTATTTATTATTATTTGTAACTTTCACAATACACATGTTTTTACCTTCCATTTGATGTTAATACGATAATCTCATTTGAGCAAGTGTGGACTACTGCCCCCTCAAAGTGATGTGAATCATTCACACACCACATAGAATGTATTAAGGATGGGTTTAATGAAACTATATGATATATATGATATATTAATTCTATTGTAATATTTATATATATATATACATATATATACACGTGTCATTTACATACTTTCTTTTAATACATAAATAAAAATGGAAAACAGTGTTCATGTGTACGTACGCCTTACCGTCTCCATGAACAGTGTATTCCATTATGTCATTCATTGTGATATATATTTTTATAATATAAATATAGTGGATATAACTAATATTTATATCATTTTATACTTTCTTGATTCATGATATAAGTATAAGGATCAGCAATATAACAAATTAAGACACACGTGATAAACAAAGCAAATATTACCCGAAGTGAAACCTTAACACAAGATTGTTAACAAGAGGGTAATATAAGGTCATAATATAATAATATATGGTAATATATATAAGAATATTATTTTTAAAAATATATATAATAAAATTATATTTGTTATATAGCAATCTTGTACGAGTACAGAGAGATTCAAGACACATGGTACAGGGATTTCATCTCACTTTTAATTTCTGTGAGATACATGTTATGTTCGCCACTCTTTCCTTCTATGTGGTGTGTAATTTCCATGATCGTATTCTATTTTTACTATACATAAATTTATGTTTATTCACATATTCATTTTATTATCCTTATTTTATGGGGTTTTTATTCCAAAACTTACCAAATTGATAAAACAGTTTTGTCTCAATTTCCGTTCTTTAAGACTCAAGTTTTGTTATGCACCTAAATTATTTTTTGATGTGTACATACATCCATTTTAAATTTTTTATCATAAATCAAATTATTTACATGATAGATTAATAGTCATGTAATTTTAATTTCTTTCATAGATAGTATGATCCCAAGTCACCAAGTTAAAAGAGTTTATTGAGACAATCTCATCGCTTTTAGAGATTGTTTATGTTTATGCTTCCATTGATGAAATATTATGATCCATATCTCAATAATATTATTGAATTTAATACCCCTCTATTTATTCAACATATTTTCATGTTTTAGAATCATTTTACCCTCTTTAGTACTAAAGATAATGTTTTTATGTAAAATCCAATTGTCTCTTTCTTCATTCAGAAATCTATTGTATTCAAAAACCATGTTTTGAAAAATTATTTCAAAAGATCCTTGAAGATAATTTTCATGGAAAATGATTTTAAAAATGTTTTATTCTTTTCAAATCATCCATTATAAGTTTTCAAATATATTCTCATAGAAAAATGTTTTCAAAAGTTTTTATGTTATTAAAATCATTTTTCAATGAAGAAAGGATATTTTCCTCAATAAATGTTTTTAAAAGATATTTCAAAATAATTTCTCGTCTAAGATGACATCCATTAGTGTTACTCATGAATTTATGGGGAAATTATAAAATGTATCCATTAATATTATTTCTCTAAATGGATTATGTTTTTATGGAAGGATTTTATGAAACCCAATTCTCTTTCATGGGTTATATGCTTTTGAACCCCTCTTCTTTTCAGGGGTTATGTTTATGATGAAATGATTATGAAACCTGTCTATTTCCACAGGCTATGATATGTTTACATTGTTATGATACCCATTTCATTTCATGGGTTATCCTATGTTCATTTATGATCTTTTAGTACATGTATGTATGTTCCCATTATGATAAGAGTGGGACCTATTTCTTCATCCAATGCATTGGTTAAAGATTTATATCTCATGAGATATATAGGTATAGAATGAGGGTTAACCCAGTTCAGTACTATGGGCCTAGAATGATGGTTTAATTCGTTCAGTAATACAGGGTTGGAATGAGGTTTTACTCTATATAGTAATATAGGTCTAGAATGAGGTTTTACTCAGTTCAGTAATACATGGATGGAATGGGGGTTCACCTAGTTCAACAAAAGACTTTTTCCACTAAGATGGTTTTGGAAATGATGCCTTGGATACTATGGAAATCATTATATGTTTATGTGCTCCCAAAATTCCATTTCTTATTTATATGTTATTATTTCATAGCATATGATATTTATTTAATTATGATTAATGCCTTATGAACTATTAATATTTGTTCCATGATCTCTGTTATGATCTTTGAAATGTAGGGTATGATCTTCTACCTTCATGATCATGTTCTCATACCCTTATGTTCATGATTATGCTTACATGTATCCCTTGTTTACCCTTACTAATCATTTGAGATCACCCATTTTTATGTTTCCATCCCCAGGTTGTGAAGATATATATTATGTTTGAGGTATCTAAGAAGGGTTCAAGTCATTAAAAACCTAGTGGGAGATAATATAGCTCATTTATGTACCAGTGTTTATGTTTCCATGTTTCCAAAGGCACTAGACTAGTATGGTCTTCTTGAGTCTGTTTTTATAATGTTTAATTATTACAAAAAATTTATATAATGTTAATTTTTATAAAGTAAGGGTCTCTATATTGATAAAGGAAAGGTACATTATGTGCCCACCGACACATCCGAGGTTTCACCCAAAGCGGAGTTGGACCCTGGGATAGCCATGTTGCTCCAAGATATTGAATAGTATAAAAGGATCACTGCCGGTATTTTTATCTAAAAGCACCCAAACCCTGATGAAATCATAAGGGACCTCATTTATCCTTTAGTGGGGTGTCTGATCCTCTTCTGTCATATGCACCGATTTGAACATGGTGGCCTCATCCGCCCAGTCAAGGTAGAAGTTAGGGGCTATGGAAAAGGACCAAGATATGATTCGCCTAACCTATATATATAGTGTGATTATATGCCTCGAAAACAAGGAAATTATTCTCCTCAATTCAATGAGCCTATCAATGCATTGGTGTCCACAAATCCACACCAATATGACTTGATAGATACTCTTGTTTCCCATATCAAGGCTCTGTAAATATTATTGTTGAAAAATATGCCTATTAGAAAGTTATACACAGCATTGGTAGACCAGGCCCAAGAACCCCTAGAGTTTAGTAATCTTGTATTCTCCCCATTTAATGGAATGGGGTACTCTCTACAAAATTTGGCCTATTTTCCCTCAAGGTACAGTCCACTGTTGGGGACTTCAGTACATTAGGAAGCCACCAATCTTGGTTGCTTTATCCAGACTCTAGAAGTTCATGTGTTCTTCTAGTATATTCATCTTCCAATATGGTCTATTACTAGTTTTTAATGCCTCTTTATCCGTTTCCTATACCATTTTATCTTCCCCTCAAACAAAATGAGCATCACCAACCTCCTCATATTCCATCAGAGGCATGATGAGAAATTTGTTGACATCAACGCTTGTTGAAAGGAACTCATGTACTCTCTTGGTATACCATTTTCCTAGGAAAAAATGATCACAATGTGCATAAATAATTTCAGGAATGATATAGTTCCTACCCCCATATCCCTAAAATACCTAGGTGGATTTTAGGAGTTCTCTAAAATGCATCAATTTCTAGAGGTATCCTTGTAGAGAACTAAATAACAGTTGTTCCTATTCCACCTTCCAAATCTCACAAGAAGGACCGTAAAAGAAGATATGGTTTCCACTATCCATGTAGAGGTTATGAAGATAGTACTCCTATTGAACCCTTTACCATATGATCCTTTTCTATTACAACCCTACCAGGAGAAGCTTCACCTAGTATAGCCTCTCCAGGAACATCCTCACAATTACAGTTTCCTCAATGATAGAATGTGAATCCATCAACCCATCAAGGTCATGCTCCAATGGTTCCTTTGAAAGAATGAATGAAAAAGACTTATTCCTTTAGGGATGTATAAGTCCCAAGATATTTCATCTATGAACTGGATAGGGGAATCCTACAATTACTGGAGTGTAGGAGACCTAAGGAGGCCCAACTCACTAGATGCACTAATAATTGATCATATCACAGGATCCTAAAACATACCATCAATGAATTATTTGTATTAAAATATGGGATCCAGGACCAATTATATCATCTCTTAGTCAAGATGAGTGATTTTTCATCATAGGTGGAACTTTTCTTATATAACATTGATAGTGACAATGAGGACTCCATCTTGTAGAAATAGGTTCTCATCCATGTGACGCATAAGTACAATGATTGGTTGTTTTGAACGATAGTTTATTGTAATCATTGAATTAGTTTTAAATGCCTGATTAATCCATATCCTCCTGTGGTTTTCATGACTCCTCCTCTTACTACCTTCACATCACCATCATAGTCATCTAAGTCTCAGAAGAACAAACACTGATGGCACATGGGAAATCATAGTCCCCCGTCAATGCCAAACCCATCTCTCACCCTTAGAAACTTTATGAAACCTGAATTAGGAGATTCACATAGGGTACACCCATACCTATAATATTCCACTGATGATGATAAATAGTACAACTCTGTGAATTTAATTGAGATAGTGGACCTCTTCACATTTCCCAATAATGAAGAATGTCATACAAACCCCTTGGGCACCTCCAAACAATGTTGTCGAATGAGAGAGAGAGGACATTCCAGCCGACGGAATACTCATGTTATCATTTCAAACTAGGTTTTTCATGCTACTAAGACAAGTCTTCAATCCTTGCATAGGGATAAACAAGTATATCCCTCCCAATATTTGTCATTAGGTATTCCTTCATAGCTGACCATATTCGTTTACTGTGTTTCTCATCCATGAATATGTCGTGATTAGCTGCATCTAGACATGTCCTGACCTCGTTTGACCAACACTCAGCCAGAAGTGGTTTAAATCTAACTAGATGGACATAAACATAATATTTCCTATAAAATCCAGATACTAACAGTTCATCCAATGACATTTGTTGCGCTCCCTACCAAAGAAAAACACTATTTAGGGAAAAAAATTCCCCTATCATGGAAGTTAGATGTGCTAAATTACCTCTCCAGTATACCTTTGAGGATTTTTATCCTCAAGTATCTTTTTTTATCAAAGAAAATTTGAGATTCCCTTTTTAATCCTTTATAATGCCACTTCAATTCAAGGCTGAGGTAGTTTCAATTAATAAATACTACACATAAGAGTATAAGAAAGAGGAATGTCGAGCCATTATCTCATTTTATAGTGAAGATAAGGGTGTCACCATTCAAGGGAACATAATCCCACCGTATACCAAAATTCAGTTCAATAGAATGGAAATTCACCACAGCCTAGTAGGTTCTAGCTTCAAGATCAACCTCATTTCAACTCAGATTTTCAATAATCTAGGACTCACAAAAGCATATCTAACTCCCTATAACCTAAAAATTAATAGGTATGATAAGTGTGAGCAGAAACTGTGGGGAAATATTCATCTGAAGACTCAATTTGGTGGTCTAGTTTCAAGTACTGAATTTATAGTAGTCTCATAGGGTGCTAACTACAACGCACTAATGGGAAGACCCTAGATTCATTTTTATGTTGTAGTCCCCTCTTTATACCACCAGTGCCTCAAATACTCCCTTGATGGTCGAGTAGGGGTACTCCAGGGTGATGCATCCCCCTTTGACTCATGTGAGGTCCATTGCCTAGATGTTGGTTTCTGTAAAAGTTAGGGAAATTAGGTTCATAATGATGAGTTTTAGCACATAAATACCTCTAAAAATCTAACAGACACTGCATCAGATCGAGGGGTAGAAATAAAAGATAGGTTTTTCCTCTCAATTCATCAGTTATATCCCATGATTCCATACCTAGGAGTTGTTTTTTTATCTCTAATAAAAAATTCATACCTAAAGATTACATCATACTCCTATAGCATATAGGCCTAGCTGCTACCATAAAACCCTACTCGTATGAAGTACCTAGAAGTTCTCCCCATGGCCACCGATCCACAACATTCTTGCTTATTCCAAAAATTATGGCTGACTCAAAGAAGGTTGACTCATTATCATCGCTTCAATTTCAAGAGTGGACCTCACATAAAAAAACTAAATGTAATTAGATCAAAAGATTCCATTACCACTGTATCAGCAGAATGGTAACCCTTTTGTGAGGATTATATATCTTCCAGAATAAACACCAATTCTCTCCCTCAGTAAACTATCTTATAAAATTCACTTCCTCCCTATAATTCCCCTATATAAGATGCTAAAGACTATTTTGAGTATTCCAACCCTTTGTATTTGAAGGTTGTATCTCCACCATTGTTTAGAAGATAACCTGGGTGAACCATGGTACTGAAGAATATTTGAGTCCAACACTAATCAGTGCATCCATGCCTTCCGAGGAGTAGAAATACTATGTGGCCTTTCTAAAATAGTATTGTGATTTATTCTCCTAAAGCGATGACAAGATATCAGGGAATGACCCACAGGTTTTTGTTCATCCCCTTATCCTCCTAGTGGGTTATCGTGGGTTCAAATATCATCCTAGGAAGATGCACCCCTCTAACAGAGTTATGGTTGAGGCCAAAGTTGACAATCTTATAAAATATAACTTTTTCATGGAGGTCCAATACCCTAGGTGGCTAGCCAACATTTTCCCAGATATGAAGAAGAATGGGAATATCATAATCTTCGTTGATTTTTGGGACCTCAACCACCATTGGTAATAGGATTTATTTCCCATTAGAGTGATAGATATATTAATTGATACTACATATGGGTTCTAGTCCTTCTCCTTCATGGATGAAAACTCTAAGTAAAATCATATCTGGATGGCCAATGTGGATGAGGAGTCCACTGACCTTAGGTCACCTCAAGGGACTTTATAATGTCAGTTAATGCATTTTGGCTTGAAGAATGATATAACCAAATGTATGACCTTATGGAAACAAGAATCCATTCACATGTAAATATGGGACATCAATCAGGGAACATGAGTCACCTTTATTTGTGGGGCCAATTACCTTCCCGGATAAAGGTGACTCATGTTCCTTGATCATAGAATAGTTGATTCAGTTCTTTCTTAAGACTAGTCGTGTCTCTTATAAAATTTAACCAGGATGACCAGGTCATTCATGTGTAACACTTTAGGTTCATCTCCCCTTCCTCCTTAGATGATACCAACAAATAGTTAAATTGTATAGCTATAGGGGTATCTATACCAGGATCATAAAATACCCCCATAAAAAAGGAAACACTCGGCTGGACAACTCCTTTTTTCTAGTATCTCAAGTGTGGCATTATCCCACTAAAAAAAGCTGATCATGAGAGAATATACCGAGAAACCGTGTAGTATACCCTCCAATGCGGGCCTAAACTTGAGAAAACCATCTATATGTATGGTTTATATTGAATAATCATTCATTTCATCCAAGGAAATGAGATAACTTATGTTATGCAGGAGGTCCAATCTAAATCATGTGGTTCCTATCTAGAGGGGTTGAATCTCTCCCACCAAATTCAATGGTTGGGGTACTTCTAAACTTCCATGGTCTATGAATTAATTGAATTCACCAAGTGGTTTCATGCATTTCTATTGACGCCTTCCTAATAAGCATAAAAAATCACAATGGAAGAAATACCGAAATATGGGTTGTATTTTCCCCATGAAAGCATTGAAGAAAGGGATGGTCAAAGAATCATGAAACCTATGAGAGACTCGCTATCACATGACCATTTTAAGGTCATGCGAAGGACCTAGGCATGGAATATCTTCTATAGCTAGTGCCAATGAGCCCTCTTCAACAAACCTTCCTTCTCTTGCGAAGGCCCCCCAAACAACTGAATTTGAGCCCCCAAACTGCATGATTTTTCATTGTAATGTTCCTGAGAAACCTTCTAAAATCCATAAAGAATAAATAGGGATGAAATTATAAAGGAAGATACCCTCAGTGGTTATCAAGATCATGTTCCAAGTCATAATTAGGAAGAATAAAATCCCTTGGTGATATATAGTAAATTTTTCGTGACCTTTGATCCTTCACCACATAAAATGAAAGAGATAAAGGGGAGGAGGTGAGAGGGGTTCAAGGTTGCTGAAAGGTATGTGAAATGAACCCCGAGAGATGTGTGAGACACCACTTAACCTCATGGTAGTCCTAAAACATGTCTGGGAAACCCCATGGCACTCTAAATATAGACAGATAGACCTATCAACTACATGATTTCACACTCTCCGTATGACCCATATTGGTCAAGAAATAAATCATTCAGAAGTCAAGTAAAATTCATATGTACTACTCTTTCTTAGTCATATGGTCCATTAAATTTGTAAAATAAAACAAATGAGATAGAAATGGAGGAGGAGAGTGGGTTTTGTGGTCTCTGAAAGGAATGAGATTCACCTTGCGCACTCCTGGAGACCTGCGAGATGTCGTGAGTCCTCAGAAGCACATTTTCCTCACCTCACTAAATCCCCATGGATTGTCAGCCTAACCGCACAAAAGTTCTCATGAATATCCAAGAAACTCCGAAGATCTCTAAGAATGAACGAATATATTTTTCCATGAAATGATCGTGTACCCCCATGCAACCGATATTGGTCACACAACGCATCTCTAAAAAATTAAAGAAATACCCTTGACGACACACATGCAATGTAAAATGACTCCCAACCGTCATTAAATTGAATAAAGGGGATTAAAATAGAGGATGAGAGAGGTATTTGTGGTCACTGAAAGGCATGTGACACACCCAAAAAACTTACAGAGATGTTCCGTGAGACCCCAGGATTAGTCACCCAAGGTCTCACTAGTGTCTTCCAACAGGAAATCCAATCTACCGAAGGCCCTCGATCATGAAATCATAACAACATGGAGGTCCTTTGACATGTAAACATGATCAAACAGGTATCCAATAATCATTAATAGTCTAATAAAAGAATATACTCATGATCACTGAAAATCAGGTGACATGCTTGAATCAATCCATGATAGAGACTTGTGAAACCATGTGGTGCTAGGCCCCTTCACCGACTCCAGCCTGGACTTGTGCTAGATATGCCATAAAAACCAAAAAGTATAAGTGGTGGTGATGCTGATAAATTCTCCACCCTAACACGAATAAAGGGTTGTATTTTCGATTGACTAGACACCTAAGCTCTGCAGGATTTGTCTCTCGACTTCTGCAGACTTCTCTGGGAAACTGATAACGCGATCAGTCGGCTTTCCATCAGGTAATATACAAGCGAGCAGCTCAAGTAGTCAGACTCTAGATATAAAGTTATTCACATTATCACTCATAGATCACCCTAAGGTATTTTGTAAGGACATAAGAATAACTTACTACATGTACTCCAAATCACATGAGACACAAAGAAACTAACACTGAACGAAACCAAGGCATTCACAATACAAGGGTTAGAGACAAGATCAGAGGCAGAAGGCTTAAACAAAAGACATGATCACTAACCCTCATGCACTTTGCGTGTGTCATACAAAGACATGTGATGGAACTAGGGCACATTTATTAGATTTCAAGACACCCCTTTAGTATGTCACCTAGGACATGAAAATTCCTCCAGACATGTCACAGCACATCATACAGTGCCCCGTGGGTGCCACCTCGATCTTGTAAACACTCTGGGTCTATCACCCAAGACTTGAGACATACTAAAGACACATATCTTGACTTATATAACAAAACCCTCTCATATCAGTTGAATCTTGAGAAGTCACTTGGAAATGATAGTCAAACCCTAGGGACACTCTCTGGGTAAGTTAGATCACACTCACAATACCCTCCAGACATGTCATCCATGTCTCGCGATGTCTCCCAAAGGTGTCAGTAAACACATGCTAAACCTCTCAGACTACTCCACACTTTAACTTGTGACACCATACATTTTTGTTAAGACGATTCATGTGATAATCCCTAGGATATTCTAACTAGGTCCTACGACATCTTCTAGACAGGAAGTCTAGATCACTAGGGCATCCCAGGGCTAGGCAATATTCTCTACCCTTGACATGTAAGACTTTATCAATAGGGAAACCTCAGTGTGTAAGCCCTGAAAGAAAGGTAACTACAACTAATATGATTCCTATCATATTTAGGATATACAGGCTACCTCCCAATGACATTAGAGCTCCATATTGATCATCCAAGGAGGGACCAGCATATGAGTCCCTTGTCCAAAGAAATGATATCGATTACTTTCTGTCCCTTGTTTCTCACAAACGAACATGGCCCATGTGGGATTGGGGAGTTTTAATAGTCATATCATCTTCCTTATAAACCCCTACAATGGTATAGGGAAACCACAATGTTTAATCCTCGACATGAAATTAACTACGAGAACTCTGATCCCTATCATAACTAGGATATATAGGACACCTCCCTAAGGCACGAGCTTTATACCAAACACCCCAAGTATTGTTCCAATATACAATTCCCATACCTATATTCTATGAGGATGATCATATTATCTCCCTTGTTTCTCACACCAAGCATGGATCACGTGATCTTGGGGAGTTGTGGTCATCATGTTATCTGAACCATGAGTCTCTATAGTGACATAGGCAGCTCCAATATATATGTCCTGAAAGAATGAACTTTGAAAACTCTTATTCTCATTTTATTCAGGATATGTAGGACATCCTTGTAGGACCCGAGCTTGAAGGTGTCCTAGAGCACCCATATAAGTCCTTCTATCAGATGTATAAATGCATGGGTTAAAGAAACTATGTGTGTTTTGATTACTAGAATAACAAGGATACGTATGATGCCTCATAATGAATCAATCCCATTATCATAATATTAATCGCCTCCTTATATGAGATTATGTTCTAAAGAACATGGTTATATGGTTTCTCCATATTTATGGCCACATGTTATCAGGGAATGAATAATAGCCTCATACACATACAAATGGGCTCATCCAAGAGATCTTGGTCTTTTATATATAAAAGATAATTGGAATAAAGTTGTTTCATCAGGGTAACCAGTCCCATATCAGGATTAGGAATATATTCAAAAAGAAATCATAAATCTATAATAGATTCCCATAGTGGGAAAAATTTACCCCAAAAAAGGGTGTGATGGGCCTGACCTCCCATCCTCTTGACCAATGTGAGTCCCTAAGAGTCACTAGGCCTAAAAAACCAGATGACCAATGGCCTTTGTAAAGAAGGTTTGTGCCTAGATATAGATGGGGGAACCATTGGGAGATTTAGAGAAAAGTGACGATGTTAACATGATGAGAAAAACCCATTCTAGACCATATTTTCCGATGAAACAAAAATGGTGAACCCGATGTAATGCTCTCCAATGAAAAAAACGATTGGGTTATAATGTGTATGGACACTTTGTTTTGAAAACCCTATACAAAAAAAAGAAAAAAGAACAGAATAATCTTACAAATGATCCTCTGTATCCAGGGTTCCCATAAGTCCATCCTCGTTTGATAAGTCTAAATAAGTGGAATTGTTGAATCAGGAATAAAAGAACAAATGAGTTAACCATGCATATCTGATTTATCATTTTGTGTCTATATTACTGCACTAATCGATAACCTTGTTCTTTTTCATCTTCATAATTGCATATACTTATTCAATAGCTGAATTCTAGATGATGTCTTCATTATCCAATATTCATTTCGTAAAATCATCTACAACTGCAACTTTCGCAGCTTGAAAAACAATATTAACTTCATGGAAACTGCAAAAGTAGGTATCGAATATGATGGTTCGAGAGTACCATCGATATGGTACGATCCCAACCATGGATACCGATCGTGAAGTCCTTATAACATGATATCCAAAGATCCCTCATTACCCAGGGAAGGATACTGTTAAACCTATGGTTCTCATCACCACAAACAATAGATTTGGGATCTTATCCCTAGAGTCCAATAATCACCACATTTAATATCTAAGGAAGATGGACTAGGAAGTCGGAAATGGCTCCCTTTAGGTTCAGGAGCCGCCTAAGAGTGATCCTTCTAATCATCATCGCCGACACCATCTCATCGGTACCCCTCCATCGATTGTTGAGGGTAACATCCTATATACAGTTTCCTCTGATTCCCATGCATGGGATGTAAGTAAAACTCATCAGAGGGTAAAGGTGTAAGATATCCATGAGAGAGGGTATATCCATGCTCCCACCACCAATGACTGCCTTCATACTCATGTAGGACCAGCCAGCAGGATCATATCCCTCCTCACTCTAAACAAGTCTGAGGGCATATTCCTATAGCAAGCATGGGGGAGGCTCATATTCCTACCCCCATGTATGATGCCAATCAGTATACTCTTATGGAACCAAGAGGATACAGGTGGGTGCATATCCCCGCTTCAATAGAATATATATTTTAGTTCATCATGGAGATAGAAAATGTGTAGGTTCATATCCATCCATAAAATTGGCTAAAATTCCAATACATTTTAGAAACAGTTGAAGAACTCCACCAGAATATTCCATAACTATTATAGATGAAGGGATAGGTGCATATTCCAATCCCTATAGCCAGGACAACACAACACTCTGATCATCGCAAACAAGTGGCTATTCCAGAGAAATCAAACACTCTATCCCCAACCCAGGAGGATTATTGGCATATTCCAATGAAGGGAGAGGCATCAGACTGGGCTCATATTCCCATTCAAACTGGCACCAACCAGGTGAGACTAGCACATGCCTCAATATAGGGGAACATGCCTATTGAAGAAATTTGGTGGCAAACTCCAAAGACCAAGATCATGTGCATATCCCTATTCTTACTGTGGATAACAAAGTGAGAATTCAACAATCCTCATGAAAGGCTCATATTACTATTAATGGGTCTATCCTGCATATTATGGCAGATCATTGAAGTCAGGATCATATTCCTACATCCACTGATGAACGACTATTCTAGTATCATTCCATGGAAACATAGGGGAATGCTTGTATTCCTTCTCCCATTCTAGAGGTCCATTGGCATATTTCAATGGGGAATGCATATTCGGGCCAATCTCATTTTCCTGATCCAACTAGGACTAACCTGGTGAGAGTGCCACATGCCTTGGGACAGGCTCATACTACTGCCAAGAAAGACCAGTGGTAGATTTCGAAGGTTCAATATAAGTACCCAGACGTATTACATACATAATCTTGAATTTAGTTAAGAAAACACTTCCTTTTACATTGAGGATATTTTCAATTATATATCTTTATATAATTGGTACATAATACATTCATTACATTACACATTGTTATAGAGTGGATACTATAAAAACCGTTTCCATATTTTTTCAAAATATAAAACATTAAATCTTAAAATATGATTCTTGATAGTTCTTCAACATTTAACATGGATTCCTTATTTTTATTACACATCCATTAACCTCTGAAAATCATTTAAAAACTTGGTATGAGCACAAAAAACTCAGTAAGGGATATAAAAATAAGGAAAGAACACATTAGTCCATGAGTACTTGTAATGTATGAAATCATTTTCAAAAGACATACTTATCACCTGTATATATATACTAGATTTGTGAAACATGAGATTTCCACAATACATAAGAACATAAGTAGAAACATAAAGGTATCTTGGGGCATCACTTACATAATCTTGTAACCCTCTTTTCTACCTTATAATTTGTAACCATCACGGTTACCTTACTATTTGTGTAACCATCACAGTTACACTTGGAGTAACCATACGATCAACCTACAACTTACACATAACTAATGAATTGGAAGGAAATATAGGTCCCAACCTTCATCATAAACAATTCCCAATAATGAAAACATAATCATACAACATGAATAATTCCATAAAAACATTGCTTTTTAATTTCGTAAAACTGAATTTTAAAAGAGGTTTTAAAAAAAGGAAAGCCACTTATAAATTACATACGATTGAAGAGAGGATTAATAAAGTGGATTTAATATGTATATACACTTTAAATATACATAATTCAACATATTATAAAAAAAATTCATCAAACAAACAATTTTAATACCATGTAACAATGAAGTAGAAGGTTAACCCAAAGAATGGAAATCGAGTTAAGAATTCTCTTACCTCAGGCTTGTCTTACTTAAAACTTGTATAAACATCCTGTATAATGGTTAAAATAATGTTATTAGTATTTTAACGAAAAAATTCATGTTTATAACATCTTATATGATCATTTCATAACCTCATTTCACCCTTTAATTGTAAGTATTTTGTTCCTTGAACTGTTTTGGGTGAGTTCCTTACATGATTGCCATGATTGGTTCATGATGGATGTTCTTGTCGATTGGAAGTGAAACTCCAGAATTTAAATGGAAAGGTGTTTAAATATTTCTAGTACCATAATTTATACAATTTATCATTTTGATGTTTTATATGAGGATGATTCATAATTTAAAACATTAATGATGTTCGTTTAGATCATTTTAGTGGTTCTTTGATAATAACAACCTCATTTTGTATTATAAATTAAAACCATGAGTAAAAAAGAATTCCAGAACCATGGATGAGACATAATAAATATATTATAACCTTATTCAAACATATAAAAGGTTTCACGACCATACTTGAAATAATTAATGGAAATTGAAATAACATCATCCACGATGTCGGTAATTCGACACATCACGGACAATGTTTTTATTACTTGAATAAGTGGGAGAGGAGAAGGATAATGATGATGAATTTTCCATAAACATGAGAAAATCCAGAATATACATGATTTATAGAGATTTAATTACTCTTGTTTAAGAATATATTAATAAATAATAATAAAATAAAGGAACTCCAAACAAAAGAATAATTGAGAAATCTCTTACAAAAAATCGGCAGTCTAACGGCTATGCAACATGGTTTTATAAAATATTAAAAAGATAGGAGACAAGGGTCACCCATCCATAAATGAATCATAATATAGAATAGATCAGTAATAATAAGGAATTAAGAACATGGTATGGAAACCTGAATGTTACACCACATAAAAGAGAACTTTAATGGAAAAAAGAAAGAAATTGAGAATTTTCTTACCTTGTAGAGTAACTCCAAGAACATGAAGGTTAGGACCTTGGGGGATTGAGGAAACCTTGGGAGGACTAATATGGATGTAAGGAGGATAGATCTTCATTGATGAGGAATTTGGAATGAAGATAATGAAGTAATGGGTTGGTATTTATAGCAAAAGTGAGGGAATATTTTAATAATTTTCACGGGACGCCTCATTAGTGGTATTTACAAAACCATGGGTTTTCCAATGGTATATTCCCATGGTATATGCCACATGGGACACCTAATACCTTATTTTACTGTACAAAAGTATATCTGATTTATTACATCATCATTACATCATTAATGATGTCATTAGCACACCGAAACTCAAAACTGTATTTTTTTACTATTCACCGAAAAATCAATTGTTTCAGAAAAATCACCAAAATTAACCCTAACCATTTATCAATGTGTAGAATTAAAAAATGATGTCCATTTTTTGAAAATAATTTTCTAAATAACTTTTATTTTATTTTTAAATAAAATCATAATTAATTCAAAAATTAATAATTTAAAGACTATAACTGCTTTTATATCACATTTAAAAATTAATCAAGATGTCATTATCTTAAATCCATAAGAAAATAAAATAATAATACAATTTACTATTCATTAGGGTCATATTACTATTCATATTACTATTCATAAGGGTATGTTACTATTCACCAAAAAATCAAGTTGGTTCCAATAGACTCCAAATAACATACTAAACACAATTGTAGATGACCATTTTTTAAAAATTCAAAACATAGAAGCAGTAAAATTATGTTTAAAGACTACTTATAAATATCTACATTAAACAAAATTTCAAGCATTTCAATTTCTTTTTAGAAATCCTTGGGGTGTTACATTATCCCCACCTTCTATAAATTGTGTTCTCGCAATTTTATTTACTTATTAAACAAGTGAGGGTACCTTTCTCTCATAGCATTTTCAGACTCCCATTTTTCTTCTTCAACCATGTGACTTCTCCACAAAACCTTTACCTGGTGGATTACCTTATTCTGCAATACTTGTTCCCTTCAATCAAGAATCTGAACTTGTAACGCCCCGACCCCAGTTACCCAGAGTTAGTGCATTATTACATAACATTGGCATGATCACAAGGAAATCATGTCCCAAAAGACCAATAAGTTCAGTATTATTGGAAACAAGATTCATACATAAGTTCTACTTTACAACTTGAAAATAAATACAACACTAATTTGTTCCATTAGAACATACAAGCCTCCTATATTATGCTTGAAAGTCACTCATAACTAACTTCTTCATATCCTGGGAAAATGAAACATAAGAAAGGGGTAATCTCAAATGCTCAGTAAGGGTAAACAATACATCGGAAGATAACATAAATATTAAGCATGGTGAATAATTAAAAACACAAGCCTTTAAAAATAATAAACATGAAAAATTTTATGGTAGGAATATGAGATGATTAAATAATTCCATAATAAAACATAATCATGGGTATTATACTAGTCAAATGACCACATGAACCAGAAATATTATTTTCATAATGAGGGAATGTATAATGTCAGACATTTTGAAACATTTTTTCAAGGCCTCAGCCAAGATGTCTAAAAATGATTTAGGCCTCGGCCAAAACCATATATTAAATTTGGAAAGGCCTCGGCCAATTCCACATCTAATTGTCTAATGAGACCTACCAATGCATCGAAGAGATATAGCAGGCTCCACCCGTCACTTACTAAGTCCAATGCATTCCTCATAAGAAAAGGTTTAAACATAACATAAACATTCATATTGAAACTAGCATACTAAATGTCAATACTTTATCCATAAACCATGAATGGTATGAAATAACACATCCACATTCAAACATATCACAAAACCTTCAATACAATATTGATTTTTTGTATCATAATAAATAAAATTCTAACAAACATAAAATCCATCAAAGGATGTTGACATAGATGAAATCAAAAACTTTTTAGAGAAATATATATTTCTATTTTGAAATCATTTAAAAGTCATGTAATTATAAAAGAAAGAATTTATTTTTGAAAATATTCTTATAATCTTGTAAGGGAAGCTTCGACATTGTTCTAATGGCGGAAAATAGTTGCACCCGCGTATAAGTTAAAAAAACATTCTTACCTTAATTTTTTTCGAAAAGGTCATAAAGTACCTTGTTTGGAAAATGACGAAAAGATTCCTTTAAAAACATATTAGGTCAAATAAGGGTATAAATGACTTTAACCCGTTTTTTAGTAAATAGGAAAAATGTTATGAAATACATTTTTAAGAAACATGGATGTGGATGATAAAGAGGTCCCTATAGATAATTACGTATAATCAACCTTAGATAATGAAGAGATTGTGAATTTAACCCTTAACTTGTAATTTTCCTTGTTCGAGGGTATGTTAACCTCCTTTATAATAGTTAAATAATTTTTATTAAATTATACAAGAATCATATACATAAATATGATATCATATATGATCTTCAAATATTGCTTTGTTAGTAATATTTTAGTATTATCGTCGTTTCGGGTGTTAACTGATTTGTTCTCCTTTATATACTTGGTTATGTAAGCCATGTTTGTTATGAATATGATATATTTGATTTATATACATAATGATATTATGTCTTTAAATGTTATTTTTAACCATCAAAGGAAAATTAGTCTTGAATGGATACGATGGGGAATGAATCTCATCGCGTTCGTGGAGACGATAATCCGTACGTGCGCACGAGCGACAATATCATTATTTTGATATTAAAATCGTATATAATTGGATGGTATATCATATATATAGAATAATTATCATGTTATATTTATTATTTACAGAAATTATACATCAATATTATACTCATCCAAATAATAATGTATTGAATAACAACTACATCATGACATGGAGACGGTAAGTTGTACGTACGCATGTATGGTGACATGTCATTCAAAGGATGGATAGAATAATGAATATGGTTTTACGATATTTATAATAACATCACAGTATATAGAAGATACTGGAGTTATTATTTTTTAATGGAAACAACAAGGAAAGAATAAGTGGAAGAAGAAAATAACTTGAAAGTGGTGATGAAATATTTACCTCTTCTTCAAGTTCTTCCTTTTGATTTGATCAAAAAGGATCCTTAGGTTGGCTTTATGACTAAATTAAGGCCTCTAGGATTAAGGGAGGATATTTTAGAGGATTTTGGGTAGGTTTTGTCTGAGAAAAATGCCTTTGAAGGTGTGAATTTTAGATAAGGGAAAGTGCCCTTTTATAAGAGAGGTGAGGGTCACATTAGGAAAATCTTGAAATATTATTTTATAATAAAATAAATTTCGGTTTCTAATGGCTCAAAACGGATTTCTTTATAGGATAAGGTGGGTATGGGTAGAAAACCACGCAACCAATAGGTTTTAGACAGGTTTGGTTCACTATATTAGCCTTATCTATTAGATTTAACTCTTATTTAATTAGTTTGACATTTACCATGTATCTTTGTATTTTTATATTATATTGTTAATAAACTTACTATAAACTTAAAAGAGAACCTAAAGTGGTTAATTAATGACATATATAATAATATTTAAGCCCTTTGGATGAATATTATATTTTTATGAATATAATATCAATTAATAATATAATATTTTCTTTAAAAACTCTTTTATGTCAATTTTGATACTATTTGGTATTTTGTTTTTTATTCATAACATCATTATTACTTCAAAAAAAATTCATTTAATCAACCCTAACATTTCATATGAACCTATAAAATTAGTTTAATTCATTAAAAGTCTCAAATTAGAATTATTTTGATATTTATAATATTAATTATTTCAATCCTTCATTAATAAGTTAATTACAGCATCATCATTGTGTCATAAATAAATTAAATTATTTAACGTCTAAAAATTATAAATAAAATACAATTATGTAGGAAATATTTTTAGATTTCTAATTAATATTTATAATCTAATTTATATTATGTATAACCCTATATTAAAAATGATTTAGTTATTAATCTTTGATTTTAACTCTTTTAACTCTTCTTTAAATAAAATAATAATAAATGTACTAATCTAATCCAAGTGGACCTAAAGGATCATATTTTATTACTAAGGTTTTTTTTGTCGAATTACACTTATCTAATAGAATTAGGCCATTTGTTAGGGTAATATTAATATGATTTTTACCTTTAATCACCCTATTTACTTTTAACTGTGGTAAATAAAAGTCAAAAGTTACTATTCACAAAAAAATTATTTTCATCTTATTAAACCACATTTTACTTACTGATATCAATTTTTTCTCTCGGAGTTTTGAAATTCAACTCACATAAGTGGTAAAATTATGTTTTATGCAAATTTGCAAAAGCTCCTAGGAGGTGGGTAAAAGACGGTAAAAGTTCAATAAATTTTATATATATATAAACCTATTATAAAATGAATCCAATGAATTACAATGAACTTATATAGGTATTATGTATCTATTTTGACCTAAAATAAATTTAAATAAAATAAATAATTATTTAAATAAAAAGTCGGTTTTAACCGATAACGCAATGTTTTTCATTATTCATCAAAAATTGAATGTTTTCAGAAAAATACCAAAAATTCACCCTAAGATAATTTAGATATTACAAATTCAAAAATTAATTCTATTTTACTAATTTCAAAACATAGAAGTTGCATTAATTAGTTTAAAACTAATTCTCATTGTCAAAACCAAAAAGCGTATTTTTAAGAAATAATAACTATCAAAAGATTGACACTTTTTTATGTCCAATTTCAAAGTGAAATTACTTAAAATGACTAACATTGGATTAAATTGTAAAAATATAATCTAATTATACTTCCAAACCATTCAAATTTATTATTGAACACTATAAATTATTTTGATTAAAAAAGATGTTTTCAGTTAAAATTTAGTAATTTTCACTATTCACCCAAATATGAAAGTTATCAGAAAACACCAAAAATTTATCGAAACTAGATTTTTATGTCCCGATTCTAAATAATAATTTCATTTAATTAAATTGAATATATAAAAGTGTCAAATATTGGTTTTAAAAAGGGTTCTCCATTAAAAGGCAGTAAAATTGCATTTTTTGAAAAATACTTCTTTTATCTGAAAAAATGAATTTGTTCTTATATTATGTCTATGAAACACATAATATGGATTATAAAATTATATAGAGTATACAAAATTCAGAATTTAGTTAATACTATTCATAATCACGTTTTGAAAGGTGACTCATGGTGCGCTCGAACTCGGGGTAGCACAAGTTATTGGATTACATTGAAGAATTAACGTGCTATGAAATCTTGGGGTGTTACATTCTCCCTTCCTTCAATAAATTGTTTTCTAAAAATTTGAAATTTTTCTTTGAAAATAAAAGGTTGAAAATATAACATACCTTTGTGGAAAACTCACATCGAAAATAGGGTTAATAAAATTTAGTCTTAATAAGAGGGAAAGGGAAATGAGAAAGTCACCACCAAATTACAGTTTCAAATAGAAGAACATTGGTGGAAATTATGAAAACATAATTGGAGGGAAAATGTAAATATTTATAGGGAGTGATTGAGGTCATCAATCACAAACAAGTATAAAATTGAGGGCCTCAAAGCCATCAATCTATGATTATTTAAAATATAATCAGTTCAACAAAACATAAGGTATTAGGATAACACATTTTTGTTTTTAAGATACCTTCACTAAAGTTTAAGAATTAATTTATTCATATAATAATAAAAAAAATACTTGGTAAGTAGAGTTTCATCCCTCAACTAATTCTTACCAAAAACTCATCTTTCACTCCAAAAGATAATAGAATTCAAAAATATTCTATTTATCCTAATCGTATTGGGATCCAAAAATAATGAATTTAAAATTCATTTGTCATACTATTAAAAAAAGACTACATTATACAAACTAGGACATCACATAGGCCAGTGGTAGGTGATGCACCGTTTTCGCCCTTCGGTTGTGGGTTCAAGTCTTGCGGCCTTGCCGGACGCGACAGGTTGTCAGTCGATCTCCGGGTTGTCCTTTTTTAAAAAAAAATTCAAAAATAATCTTAAGAAATGTTTTTAGCTTAAACCATAGTGTTCAATTTCCAACTTATTCCATTCCAACCTTTAGACTTATCCAAAATACTTGTGTCCAAACTCATAGTCCAAAAATTTATAAGGAAGGTAAACATAATGAATATCTCTTTTTGTCACATAATAACCTGTGAATACCTTCATCATATATTCTCTTAAAACATGGTAACACCCTGAATTACCATAAAACCTTATTGATAACATTCATTCTCCATTATTCCTTATATAATACTAGATATATTCCTTATATACAAAAAAATTTAATACTCCAACAACAATAGAATAAACAAACCATTAATCGGTTCCAAGATAGTTAAGAATATCCAATATAATTTATTCAAGTCAACCATCTCTTATTCAAAAATTACTAATTAGTATCAGGACCATATTAAGGTTTATTTTTCCTTCAACCATGTATTTTTCCAAAAAGTTTAACTTGTTGTTGATTCACTTTTCATAGAACCATATAATATCCAATCCTTAATGAAATAGTACTGCAGTACAATCCTTATTTATTTACATAATTCATATAACCAGTACATCGTTGATAAAACACTCAAATGAAATAATTCTTTAATGACAACATAAGAACACTAGTCCTTCCTCTTTATCTGTGGTAGTATAATAACTTTATTATTATCCAATAGCATCATTTGGGGCATACTCTGATGATTTGAACATTGATTTGTGTAGTGTCCCAACTCCTTGCAGATGAAGCATTTCACATTTGAAACCTTTTTCTTACCCCCACAATCACAAACGTGGTGTACTTTTTCTCCACATATATAACATACTCTCATTCCCTTCAATCATTTTCCAAGGTGATTATTTCCACAGTTATCACATATGGTAAAATCCTTCTTTACCTTCTTCCCTTTATCTATCCTTCTCTCTACCATCCTTTTCTTCTCTGGCTTCCCTTCAATTCCATAGGACTCTGAGAATACTTTACTTATCTTATCAACACACGATACTATTTCTTCATATGATGATAATACATGAGATACTATTTCCCTTTATAAATTATTTCTTAAGAACATGAAAGATATGATCCTTCTTACTCATTGGATCATGTGTATTTCTAGAGTTCTCATTCCTTTTACTCGGAGCCATTTCTAAACAATGGCATACACTAGATCAATTTCTGAATCATAATGCATAATTCCCTACTTGTAAAACACTTAACATAAATTGAACATTTTATGTATATAATCCATAATAATAAAAATATTTTCTTTGAGGAGGTATATACTCATAAATCCTTCATAATTATTTTTAAAGAAAATGAGAATTATCCTAAGCATATCCCCCGGAAGTGTTGTAACCAAGAGTGCAGCAAGGTCCATTGATGTGCACCAGTTCTTGTTCGAGTCTAGATCAAAGCGGTGTTTTCATGTTTTACCCCTAGGTACATCTGTACCAAATCTGCCTCTACCTGCTCGTATCCAGACAAGGATGTATTGCTTGGAAAACTCACAAAATCTCTACAATACCAAAATTTTAAGAAGTTCTCCTATACTAATCCTCAAAGTCTATCTTATGGTAATGTGATCTAATTAGAGTTTATCTAAATCTAGTTTCCAAGGTTTGTAATAAACTTCCTCTGATAACAACTGTAAGGCCCCGACCCCAGTTACCCAGAGTCAGTGCATTATTACAAAACATTGGCATGATCACAAGGAAATCATATCCCAAAATACCGATAAGTTTAGTATTATTTGAAACATGATTCATATATAAGTTTAACATTACAACTTGAAAAGAAATACAACACTAATTTATTCTATTAGAACATCCAAGCCTCCTAGATTATGCCTACAAGTCCCTTATAAGTAACTTCTTCATATCTTGGGAAAATGAAACATAAGAAAGGGGTGATATCAAATGCTCAGTAAGGGTAAACAATACAACAGAAGATAACATAAATATTAAGCATGGTGAATAATTGAAAACACATGTCTTTACAAATAATAAACATGAACACTTTTATGGCAAGAATATGTGTTGTGTAAATAATGCCATAATAAAACATAATCATTGGTATTTTACTAGTCGAATGACCACATGAATCGTCAATATTATTTTCATAATGAGGGAATGTATAATGACGGACATCTTGAAATTTTTTGTCAAGGCCTCGACCAAGATATCTAAAAATGATTTAGGCCTCGTCCAAAACCATATATCTAATTAGGAAAGGCCTCAGCCAAATCCACATCTAATTGTCTCATGAGACCTACCGATGCATAGAGGAGCTATATTGGGCTCCACCCTTCACTTACTAAGTCCAATGCATTCCTCATATGAAAAGGTTTAAAGATAACATAAAAATTCCTATTGAAACTAGCATATGAAATGTCAATACTTTATCCATAAACCATGAATGGTATGAAATAACACATTAAAATTTAAACATATCACAAAACCTTCAATACAATATGGAAGTTTTGTATCATAATAAATAAACTTCAATCAAAATTAAAATCCATCAAAGGATGTTGACATAGATGAAATCAAAACCTTTTTAGATAAATATCTCCTTCTATTTTGAAATCATTTAAAAGTCATGTAATTATAAAATAAAACATGTATTTTTGAAAATATTCTTATAAGCTTGTAAGGGAAGCTTTGATGTTGTCATAACGGCAGAAAATAGCCGCACACACCGTATAAGTTAAAAAACATTCTTATCTTAATTTTGTCGAAAAGGTCATAAAGTACCTTGTTTGGAAAACAACGAAAAGATTCATTTCAAAACATACAAGGTCAAATATGGTTATAAATTACTTTAAAACATTTCCTAGTAAATAGTAAAAATGTTTTGAAATAAATTTTTAAGAAATATGGATGTGGATGATAAAGAGGTCCCAGTAGATAATTAAGTATAAACAACCTTGGATAATTAAGAGATTATGAATTTAACCCTAACCTTGTTCTTTTACTTGGTTGAGGGTATGTTAAACTCATGTATAATAGTTAAATAATTGTTATTAAACTATAAAATAACCATATACATAAATATGATATCATATATGATCTTCTAATATTGGTTTTTTTAGTAAAATTTTAGTATTATCGTCGTTTCGGGTGTTAAATGATTCATTCTCCTTTATATGCTTGGTTATGTAATCCATGTTTGTTATGAATAGGATATATTTTATTTATATACTGAATGATATTATGTCTTTAAACCTTATTTTAAACCATCAAATGAAAATTATTCTTGAATTGATACGATGCGGAATGAATCTCATCGCGTTCGTGGAGATGGTAATCCATACGTACGTACGAGTGACAATATCATTCTTTTGATTTTAAAATAGTATATAATTGGATGGTATATCATATATAAAGAATAATTATAATGTTATATTTATTATTTACATCAATTATACATCAATATTATTCCCATCCAAATAATAATGTATTGAATAACAACTACACCACAACGTGGAGATGGTAAGCCGTACGTATGCACGTTTGGTGACATGTCATTCAAAGGATGGATAGAATAATGAATATGTCTGTACCATATTTATAATAACATCACAGCATATATAATATACTGAACTTATTATTTTATAATATAAACAACAAGGAAAGAAGAAGTGGAAGAAGAAAAGAACTTGAAAGAGGAGATGAAATATTTACCTCTTCTTCGGGTTCTTCCTTTTGATTTGATCAAATGGGATCCTTAGGTTGGATTTATGACTAAAGTAAGGCCTCTAGGATGAAGGGAGGAGAGTTGAGAGGATATTTGGACAGGTTTTGGCCAAGCCAAATGGCTTTGAAGTTGTGAATTTGAGATAAGGGAATGTGCCCTTTTATAAGAGCGGTGAGAGTCACTTTAGGAAAAGCTTGAAATATTATTTTATAATAAAATCAATTTCGGTTTCTAATGGATCCAAACTGATTTATTTCTAGGATAAGGTTAGTATGGGTCTAAACCCACCCAACCAATAGGTTTTAGATAGGTTTGGGTCACTATATTATCCTTATATTTTTTATTTTACTCTTAGTTAATTAGTTTTACATTTACCATGTCTCTTTGTATTTTTATATTATATGGCTAATAAACATACTATAAACTTCCAAGAGAACCTCAAGTGGTTCAATACTGACATATATAATAATATTTAATCCCTTTTTCTGAACCTCATATTTTTAGGAATAGAATATCAATTAATAATATAATATTTTTTTTTAAAAACTCTTTTTTGTCAATTTTGATACAATTTGGTATTTTGTTTTTTTAAATTCATAAAATAATTATTACTTCGAAAAAAATTGATTTAATCAATTATAAAATGTCATATTAACCTATAAAATTATTGTAATTAATTTAAAGTCTCAAATTATATTTATTTGGATATTTATAATATCAATTATTTCTATCCTTCATTAATAAGGTAATTACTGCATCATCATTGTGTCATAAATAAATTAAATTATTTAATGTCTAAAAATTATAAACAAAATAAAATTATTTAGTAAATATTTTTATCTTTCTAATGAATATTTATAATCGAATTTATATTATGTATAACCCTATATTAAAAATATTTTAGTTATTAAACTTTGATTTTAACTCTTTTAACTCTTCTTTAAAAAAAATAATAATAAATGTCCTAATATAATATGAGTGGACCTAAAGGATCATATTTTATTCCTAAGATTGTTTTTGGTTGAATTACACTTATCCAATAGAATTAAGAAATGTGTTAGGGTAATATAAATATCATTTTTACCTTTAATCACCCTATTTACTTTTAACCTTGGTAAATAAAAGTCAAAAGTTACTATTCAAAAAGAATTATTTTCATCTTATTGAACCAAATTTTACTTACTGATATCAACCATGTCACTTGTATTTTTAAAATTCAACTCACAGAAGCGGTAAAATTATGTTTTATGCAAATTTGTGAAAGCTCCTAGGAGGTGGGTAAAAGAGGGTAAAAGTTCAATAAACTTTTTATATATCTAAACTTATTATAAAATTACTCTAATTAATTAAATTGAAATTATATAGGTATTATGTATGTATTTTGACCTAAACTAAATTTAAATAAAATAAATAATTATTTAAATAAAAAATCAGGTTTTAACCGATAACGTAGTGTTTTTCACTATTCATCAAAAATTGAAAGTTTTCAGAAAAATACCAAAAATTCACCCTAAGAATTTTGATCTTTAGAATTAAAAAATTAATTCTATTTTACTAATTTCAAAACATAGAAGTTTCATTAATTAATTTAAAATTAATTCTCGTTTTCAAATCCAAAAAACATATTTTAAAAAAATAATAACTATCAAAATATTGACACTTGTTTATGTCCAATTTCAAAGTAAAATTACTTCCAATGACCAAAATTGGATTAAATTGTAAAAATATAGTCTAATTATACTTCCAAACCATTCAAATTTATCATTGAACACTATAAATTATTTGTATTAAAAAATTTGTTTTCAGTTAAAATTTAGTATTTTTTCACTATTCACCCAACTATTAAAGTTATCAGAAAAACACCAAAAAATTATCAAAACTAAATTTTTATGTCCTAATTCTAAAGAAGAATTTCATTTCATTAAATTGAATATATAAAAGTGTCAAATATTTGTTTTAAAAAGGGTTCTCCATTAAAAGGCAGTAAAATTACATTTTTTGAAAAATACTTCTATTATCTGAAAAAATGAATTTGTTCTTATATTATGTCTAAGAAACACTTAATATGGATTCTAAAATTTTATAGGGTATAGAAAATTCAGAATTTAGTTAATACTATTCATAAATGTGTTTTTAAAGGTGACTTGTGGTGCGCTCAAACTCGGTGTAGTGCAAGTTATTGGATTACTTTGATGAAATAACATACTATGAAATGTTGGGGTGTTACAGAACTGGTTTCTATTCATAAGAAATATTCTCTTCCAGATGAACTACTTTTGGTCTCAAAACAACAGTCGAATATGGTACATACTTCCTCAACATTGAAACAAGAAAAACATTGTGTACCTGAGACATACTCGGAGGCAATGCTACTTGGTATGAAACTGGTCCAACATTCTCTAGGATTTCAAAAGGACCGACGAACCACATAATTAGATTTCCTTTCATACCAAAAGGATCACACTTTTCCAAGGAGATATTTTAAGGAAAATATGGTCACCGACCTCGAAAGAGAAGTCTTTCCTTCTGTCATTCACATAACTTTTCTGCCTTCTCTGAGTTGTCCTCATGTGATGCTAGATCATCTTCACTTTCTCAGCCACTTCTTCTACTAATTTTGGCCCCATCAACTTTCTTTCACCGACATCATCCCAAAACCCTGGAGTTTGAAACTTCTTTCCATACAAATACTCAAAAGGTTCCATCTGTATACTAGTATGAAATCTATTATTATAAGAAAACTCAACTAAAGAAATATGATGTTCCCAAATTCCCTGGTATTCCATTGAACAAGCTCAAAGCATATCCTCCAAAGTATGAATCGTTCGTTCTGACTACCCATCTGATTGAGGATGAAAAGTTGTACTGAAATTTAACTCTGTGCCCAAAGACTTCCGAAGTCCCTTACAAAAGTTATGTGTGAACCTGGGATCCCGGTCAGATACAATGGAAAGAGGAACTCCCTGTAAACTGACAATCTCCTTGAGGTACAATCGAGAAAGCTGATCCAAATACATTGTATCTCGAATAGAAATAAAATGTGCATATTTTGTCAGCTGATCCACAAAAACTCAAATTGTATTGTTACCTCGAGATGTCTTAGGTTGTCCCACCACAAATTCCATGGATACATTCTCCCACTTTAACTATAGAACTGGAAAAGGTTGAATCATCCCCATTGGTAATTGCCGCTCTACTTTAACCTGCTGACATGTCAAACATTTCATGGTAAAATCAGCAATATCCCTTTTCATTACATCCCACCAGTAATACTCCTGAAGGACTCTATACATCTTAATACTGCCAATATGAACCAATAATGGAGAACTATGAGCTTCACACAACAATTATTTATTAAATTAAGAATCAGAGGGCACACACAACCTTTTTCAAAATCTTTAAACACAAACTTTATCAAGGTTAAATTTTAGAAGATTCCCCATTTTAATCGATTCTACCTTTTTCTGTAGCTCACGTTCTTCCTTCTGTTCTAGCTTAATTCTGTATGATAACGAAGATTGACCTAAAACCTGAAATAAAATCGGTGTATTCCCTACACCAACAACTTCCAAGCCAAAATTCATCAAATAATTAATCAACAGATCGTGTTCTAAATGTAACATGGTTAATGATGCATGATGTTTTCGACTCAAGGCATCTACCACTTTGTTTTCTTTTACTGGATGGAAATTGATCGTGCAATCATAATCCTTTATCAGTTCAGGCCATCTTCTATGCCTCGTGTTTCATTTCTTCTGAGTGAATATATACTTCATACTTTTACGGTTAGTATATATTTGACATTTGGCTCCGTATAAATGATGCCACCAAATTTTCAAAGCAAAAAACCATAGCTGTCAATTCCAAATCATGTGTGGGATAATTTAACTCATGATGTTTTAGTTGTCTTAAAGCATAAGGAATTACCTGATTTTTCTGCATCAAAAACACAATCAAGTCCCTTCAACAAAGCATCACTGTAGATGATGAAATCACCATTTTGGGAAGGCAAGGCAAAAAATGGAGCATTTACCAATATCTTCTTTAGTTCCTAAAAAAAACATCACATTCTTCTATCCAAACAAGTTTAACCCCTTTCCATGTTAACTTATTTATCGGGATAGATAACCGAGTAATGTTCTTAACAAAACGTCGGTAATAACCCGCTAATCCAAAAAAACTACGAATCTATGTAACATTTGTGGATCTTGTCCATTCATCAACCAATTTTGTTTTTGTTAGGATCAACTGTTATTCCATCCTTATTTACACGTTTCCCAAGAAAATAAATCTTTTGTGACCAAAAATCACACTTTCTAAATTTTCTATAGAGTTTATTTTCTTTTAAGGTTTGTAAAACAACCCTTAGATGTTTTTCATGATCCTATTTATTTTTAAAAAATACCTGAATGTCATCAATAAATATAACCAAAAAATTATCCAAGAAATCATGAAATACTATATTCCTAAGATTCATGAATATAACAGGTGTATTAGTTAACCCAAACCGCATAACCACAAATTCATAATGCCCATATCTAGTACAAAAGGCTATTTTCGGGCTGTCATCCTCCTTCACCTTCAGCTGATGGTATCCAGATCTCAACTCAATCCTGGAAAAGTACTGAGCTCCCTGGATATGATCAAAAAAGTCCTCAATGTGAGGCAAAGGATAATTGTTTTTAACAGTGATGTTATTCAAAGCTCTATAATCAATGAAAATTCTCATGGAACTATCTTTCTTTTTAACAAACAAAACATGATCTCCCCATGGTGAAGTGCTAGGATGAATGAAGCCTTTTTCAAGAAAATCCTACAACTAATTTTTCAATTCAAGAAGTTCTATTTGATCTATAAGATATGGGGGTTTTGAAATTATCTTAGCATCATGAAATAAGTCAATTGTGAATTCAACTTCCCGATCAGGTATGAAACTGGGTAACTCATCAGGAAAAACATCAAGGTATTCATTTACCACTGGAACATCATTAATCTGAACAGTTCCCTTGTTTTCTACAATCTGAGCAAGATAACTTTCATTTCCATATTTCAACAGTTTCTCAGCTTCCTGGTATGTTATCATTTGTATGGGTTCATTATTCTATACAAACTGAAACTCTTTTTAAAAAACAACTTATTTAGCTCTACAGTCAATCTTAGCATAACAAATAGAAATCCAATACATTCCTAGAATAACATCAAACTTGAGTAAGGGTAAAACAACAAGGTTTTTAGGTAAATTATTTCCACATAACACAATAGAAAGATTCTTATAATCCTTCTTTGCTATAATATTTCACCTTGGGGTTTTAATAACAAGTTTTGGTTTCATTTGTTGAGGTGATATTTCTAATTTACCCAAAAATTTATCAGAGATGAAGGAACGTGTAGACCCCATATGAAACAAAACATTAGAAAAATCTGAGTAAACAAACAAAGTACCTGATACTACTTCATTGGATGGCCCAACCTCTGCTAATGTAGTTGCAAAGGATCTCACTACACCTTTCTGCTTATATTTTGGCTTCTTTGCATCATTCAGATCTCTCTTTGGGAAGCCATTTACATAATGACCCATCTCACCACATTTAAAACACTTTATATATTACTTATCATGATTAGTATTTGGATCATTTTCATTGCAATCTCGAGACATATGTCCAAACTTACCACATTTAAAACACTTCACAGTATTTCTAAGACATTCCCTCGGGTGTTTCTTTCCCCACTTTCCACAAACTGGAAATTAGATTTTCTTACCATCGGATTTCTTTCGTTGATTCTTACCCATCGCTTTCCATCTAGACCTCTTCTTCTCCTTATTTCCAAAATGAACATGATCATCACGAAACTCCATCCATACCCTCTCAGCACATCAGACAAGTTTCTCATAACATTTGAATTCACGAGAGGCCAATGCCCTTCGATACCTCGTCTTTAATCCTGAGTAAAAGTGGTTGATTTTTCTATTAGGATCCAGAATAATTTTTGGAGCATACCTCGCCAGTCGGGTGAAGTTCTCTTCTTACATAGCCATTGAATCCTCCTCCTTTTTCTTAAATTCAAGGAATTTATTCTCCATCCTAAGTCACACCACCTTAGGAAAATATTTTTCAAGGAAAAGACTTTTAAATTCATCCCACTCTAAGGCATCAAAATCCTCCGTACCCCTGATATTCCTTACCATTGACCACCACTGATCAGATTCACATTCAAAATAATAAATGGAAAGACTTACCTTTTGATTTTCTGAACATCCCATAATATCGAATATCTTTTCAAGGGATTTGATCCATCCTTCAGTTACTATTGGGTTAGAAGATTCATTTAAATTAGGAGGGTGTTGTCTCATAAAATATTCCACTACTATCATGTTCTGTTGTGGTACCTCTAATTTTTCTATTGCATGGATTCCACCACCATTTATTGCATGTGTTAGCTGAGCCATTACTATCACAAACTGCATTGTTCCAATCCCTACCATTCTAGGTTGTAGATCCGGAAGGATGTCATTCTGTCGGTGCCTCTCCTCTTCAACATCCCCATTCCTTCTGCAAACAAATATTCTGAACAAACATATCATAGATGAAGGAACATAGTAATATTTATATTCTATAACATTCCAAATTAAAGATAGAGTAAAAATCATTTATGGTATTCTTTTAACATCATCCTAACCCCTAAAGTTATCTAAACCCTCCTCTGATAACAACTATAAGGACCCAGCCTTATTAAATATGTAATCCTAAATTTATCCAAGAAAGCACTTCCTTTTACATTAAGGATCTTTTCAAGTTTATAGCTTTAGATAATTAATACATAATACATTCATAACATTACACATTGTTACAGAGTGGATGCCATAAAAATAGTTTCTATTTTTTTCAAAATATAAAACATTAAATATTAAAATATGATTCCTTGAGAATTATTCGACATTTAAAATGGATTCATTATTTGTCTTACACATCCATTAACCTGTGAAAATAATTTAAAAACTTATGATGTTCACAAAAAACTCAATAAGGGATATAAAAAGAAGGAAAGAACACATTAGTCCATGAATACATGTAATGTATGAAATCATTTTAAAAAGATATACTTATCACCTGTATATATATACTTTCATTGTGAAGCATGAGATTTCAAAAATACATAAGAACATAAGTAGAACCATAATTTTATCTTGGTCCATCACTTACATAATCATTTAACCCTCTCAGCTACCTTATAATTTGTAACCCTCACGGCTACCTTACTATTTGTGTAACCATCACAGTTACACTTTGAGTAACCATACGACTGACCTCCAACTTATACATAACCAATGCATTGGAATGAAATATAGGTATCACCCTTCATCATAAACAATTCCCAATAACCAAAACATAATCATACAACATGAATAATTCCATAAAAACATTTCTTTGGAATTTCATAAAACCTAATTTTAAAAGAGGTTTTTAAAAAGGAAGTCCACTTAAAAATTACATACAATTGAAGATAGGATTAATAGAGTAGATGTAATAAGTATATACTATTTAAAAACAAATAACTCAATATAGTATAAACAAATTTCATCAAACAAAAATTTTTAATACCATGTTACAATGAAGTAGAATGTTAACCCAAATAATGGAAATCAGGTTAAGAATTCCCTTACCTCAGGCTTTTTTTTCTTCAAACTTGTTTAAACACCCTGAATAATGGTTCAAATAGTGTTATTAGTATTTTAAAGAAACATTTTCATGTTTATAACATATTAAATGATCATTTTATAACCTCATTTCCCCCTTAATTATTAGTATTTAGTTCCTTGCACTATTTTGGGTGAGTTCCGTACATTATTTCCATGATTGGTTCATGATGGATGTTCTTGTCGATTATAAGTGAAACTCCATAATTGGAATGGAAAGTTATTTAAATATTTCCAGTAACATAATTTATACCATTTATCTTTTTTATAATTTATATGAGGATGATTCATAAGTAAAAACATTAATGATGTTCATTTAGATCATTTTAATGGTTCTTTGATAATAACAACCCCATTTTGCCTTATAAATTAGAATCATGAGTACAAAATAATTACAGAACCATGGATGAGAAATAATACATATATTATAACCTGGTTCAACCTGATAAATGGTTTCATGACAATACATGAAACAATTAATGTAAATTGAAATCACATCGTCCACGATGTCGGTAATTCGACACATCACGGACAATGTTTTTATTCCTTGAATAAGTGGGAGAGGAGAAGGATAATGATGATGAATTTTCCATAAACATGAGAAAATCCAAAATAGACATTATTTCTAGATATTTAATTCCTCTTGGGGGAGAACATATGTAGAAATAATAAGAAAAGAAAGGAACTCAAAAAAAATAATAATTGAGAATCCCTTACAAAAATTCGGCAGCCTAACGGCTTTGTAACATGGTTTTAGAAAATATTAAAAAGAGAGGGGACAAGAATCACTCATCCAGAAATGAATCATAATATATAATTGATCAAGAATAAGAATTAATTAAGAACTATTTATGGAAACTTGAAAGTTATACCACATAAAAGAGAACTTGAATGGAAAAAGAAATAAATTAAGAATTTTCTTACCTTGTAGAGTAACTCCTAGAACATGAAGGTTGGGACCTTAGGGGATTGAGTAAAACTTAGGAGGAATACTATGGAGGTAAGGAGGATATATATTAGTTGATTAGGAATTTGGAATGAAGCTAATGATGGAATGTGTTGGTATTTATAGCAAAAGTGAGGGAATATTTTAATAATTTCCAAGGGACACGTCATTAGTGGTATTTGCAAAATCATGGGCTTTCCCATGGTATTTTCCCATGGTATAAGCCACTTGGGAAACCTCATAAATTATTTAACTGTACACAAGTCGACCAGATTTATTACATCATCATTACATCATTAATGATGTCATTAACACACCGAAACTCGAAACTGTATTTTTTACGATTCACCGAAAAATCAACTGTTTCAGAAAAATCCCCAATATTAACCCTAACCATTAATCAATGTGTAGAATTAAAAAATGAAGTCCATTTTTTGAAAAAAAAAATTAAATATTTTTAATTTATTTTTTAAATAAAATAATACTTAATTCAAAAATTAATAATTTAAATACTATAACTGCTTTTATATCACAATAAAAAATTAATCAAGATGTCATTATCTTAAATATTTAAGAAAATAAAATAATAATACAATTTACTATTCATTAGGGTCATATTACTATTCATAAGGGTATGTTACTATTCACCAAAAAAAGTTGGTTCCAATAGACTCTAAATAACACACTGAACACAATTTTAGATGACCATTTTTTGAAATTCAAAACATAGAAGCAGTAAAATTTTGTTTAAAGACTACTTGTAAATATCTAAATTAAACGATATTTCAAGCATTTCAATTTATTTTTAGAAAACCTTGGGGTGTAACACTCAAGATCGGGCTCATTATCCTATCTTGACTGAGGATTACCAAGTGATAATGGCCATGCCTTAAGACGGGATAATATCCCTATCAATAGTGAGACAGCTTATCGGCATATTATAATAGATTCTCAGCAGTGGGCTCATAATCCCATGGAACATGACTGTTATATACAAGTTCTGGAAACCGCCATACAGCTGGCGCATACTCCTGCACAACTAAAAAAGGCAGGTCGGCATATTCCGACCATAATGAAGAACATGGACCATACCCCTAATTTTCTCAATTTCAGTGTCCTTGGGGCCATTAGAGATATATTCTCAATTTCATAAGAGTTCATCGACTCTTCTGTTGATGAAGAATCAGAAGACGTTCATTACTAGGATTGTTCTCCTCATGGTAGTGTGGATATGGATCGTAGGGACTCTACTACTGGCATCCACTATGGTCAACCTCCCTACGACAATATCTCTCATGGGCAAGACCATCCTCAATTTTCCCAAACACCTCCATAATGATAGGTGAACTAAACCCCAAAACCTTTGTATAGATAGGTTCTCGAAACATGAGGGTAAACTGTATATTGTTCCCCATCAACTTCTAACAACACTCTATTCTTGTTAACAGTAAACCATCAGAGCCACATTCTATGGTATGGCTGGATGGAGGTATGTAAGTTTGAAGAAGATGAGGCCAACATTGATATATGGATAGAGTTAGCTGGAAACAACTACCCCATCATGTTCTGGCCCCTCTAGACTTCCATCTATGAGACCCTAAATAAGGTAGAAAAGGTGTGTATCCCTTATCAATGCGAGAATGTGTGGGATACCCATCAGTGACTGAAGGATAGATATCTCCCTTATCCTGGATATGAGTTTCACCTTCAGAAAATTATGATACTCTATTTACAGCTCAACCTAGCTGCTATATCCATGGACCATGATTCAAAACAGGAAAATCACAATGTATGTATGCTACACTTTTGCTGCCATTGCATCATGACACTTCAGTATATGATCTATGAAGTTACTTCAAGCATATGAATTTGAGGATAGCGATAATATGGAGCATTTCACTTCACATCTCCCTTAGAGAAGAAAATCCCTTTGGATACAACATCTTGCAATGTTATAGCCTCTGGTGAAATTAGGGGACCAGGTAATACTAGGGCTAGATGGTTACTGCAACATAATGCCTCTTATCCAATAGTATGTAGAAATTATGTAAAGAGAGGGAGGATAGCCAACGTAGCATTAAATTGGGCCCCTCTAAATAATAAGTAGTCATTTCAAACACATATACTGAAATAGCGAACACTTGGACAACTTACCATGAGAAATGAATCTCATAATGGTTCTCCATCACACCCATCTCCTATGGAAAGAAAATTATGTCACATTAATTGAGTCACTATTATCGATGTGGTATCATCTATCCATATGTAGACCTATCCCATTGGGTCGGGTGAATATCTATCACTACCTCCACCTCTCGTATCGTTGATTCCTAAGAGGATTTGAGATACATCAGCAATAGCTACAAGAGAACCCTAGCCCATTGGGCTAGGGGCATTTATATCTCAATCACCAAACCCAGGTTCATCATCCCTTGAGAGGACCTTATAATTATCATTGGTGATTCCAGAACAACCCATCCCGATGGGTTGGGAGAATTTATATCTTTATGTCTATCCTAGGAGTCATCAAATCCCTTACTAGATCCATTGGATCCTCAACAATTGGACCAATCAGTTACAAATATGACCTTAAATAACCTCCACCCCACAGGGTTGGGGGAATTTTCATCATCATCACCACCGTAGAGGGAATCAACCATCTCCATATTCAGAGAAATGAATCAATGATCTACATCCCACCTACTGTGAGACACACCTCTGTTGGTTGGGACCCGTTCAAAAGCCCCGACTAGGAACTCCCTTAGGGTCTCCATTCATAGACCAATACAGAAGAAGTGTTCCGTGAGGATCGTTAATCCCTCCATGGTCTCAAAATAAAAAGTCCCATTAAGGGTTAGGGTTTGGATAATGACCCTGATTGAAGTAGTTCAGAATCATCTTGTCACTTCGAAAGAATGAAACGACCATCATTTCTCGATACACCTCTATTAATGTCATCACTGTCAACATGATAGATACCGATCATGACTCAAATACAATAGGTCTTGACACGAAAATCATACCTCAAGAGGAGGGTGAATTGAATTCACTGAATGAGTCTACATGCACCAAGAACTAGAGATGGATCCAAAACATGGTAGTTATGAATATCGAGTTGCCACCTCCCTGACAAAATGATTCCAAGGGGAAGGGTGAAACCACATCTCGACCACCTCCTAGAAGAAGCGTGGTTCCTTCCCCGAAGTACTAATTATCCCAATATGTGTCTAAAATATAATCTCTTATGCATCTTAATGAGGGATTACTCAAGGTAAATACTCCCACGACATATCTTCTCCAAGAAGAGACAAATGTCCTCCCTCTCACAGTTGACCCATCATCAAGGAAATGTTATGAATATCAGATTGGCTCTAGGTCTAGAAAACCATCACACATGCATGATGAATTTGAAAATGATCATGAATTCTATAGAGACTCTAGCCTTTTACATATAACATTACATGATTTTAAGCATAATAATACATCAGAGTACAAGCCAAGGATTGTTAAGTCTAGTGTCTTGGAAGACTAGGTACATAAACTGAAATCATAGGTCCAAAAAAACTTCTTTATTTAATATCAATAAAGATATCCAAACTTCCTTTGAGCCCTTAAATCATTATAGGGTACCCTGGGGAACACATGAACAAAGGGATGAGATAAAAATCCCATTAAGGAAATGAACATAAGAATAAATCTTAAGCACGTGAGTTAGGAGGCATGACATAATGGTATCAAAAGCATGGAACATATGGAATCATAACATATAAACATGGAATCATATAAACATGGAACCATGTAAACATGGGATCATATGAACATGGGATCATATAATTCCGGAAGAAACCTAACACATGACTTTAGTACGAGTCAAGGCTAACTGCAAAGATTTTTTCCCATAGTAGCACAAGCCAAGGCTAACCACCAAGAGTGTTTCACATAACATATCATGAGACTTAACATTACCTAATGCATTAGAGTTATATCTGGGAACACCCATATTATCATTTTCATGAATATACATTCCACATAAATAATCATACATAATCAACCATACATAAACATAAGGGTGCCTATAGAAAGAAATGGGTATCATAATCATGTCATAAAGCATAATAAATGGGGGTATCATAAAAGTGTCCATGAGAAAAAGTAATTAAAACATACATGGAAATTAATAAGGTAAAATAGAAATGTATCATGGTAAGTGATGTAAAAAATAAGTGGAAACATGTAAGAAGAGTATTTAGGAAATTCTTAGCATTATAACATTTTTGTGAGGTTTTAAGGAAAACACTAAAGATATTTTAAAATAGAAAAGGGAAAAATATTTTATATAAAAGAAGAAGTGAACAAAGAAGGTTTTCATAATAAAAATATTTATTTTATAAAGAAATTGGTGGCTTAAAACAAAGGATAGAGTGCAATTTAAATTGGTTAAAAACTTGGGAAGTTCCCTTAAAATGATTTTGCTTACTGGGATGTATCGAAGAGGGAATCACTTAAAATCATTTATATCCATGAAAGAGAATGAGGTAATGAACTTGAAACATGAGTTTTGAGCATATAAAAAATGTATAAGTTTTACATAAAAATAAAATACAACTTCGTTTGGGTAAAAATAAAGATAGAGCAACCCGAAGGAATAAAGGTGGTTTGGGTAGAATTCCTTACGAATTATCAACATGATATCTGGTGTACTTAAGAGGGATTAATAAGAGAGAAAGGGATTTCTCATATTTTATACCTCATAAGGAAATTATGGTGGAGGTTCATAATTATATCCCATTATTAGGGATTACCCATAAAAAGTCATAGCATAGAGGACATTCTTGAATAAAAGTGAAATGGAGAGGATCCCTTACCTTAGGTCAGTTGGTGTTCTCCACTTGTTATTAATGAATTGAATAAGAAAATTAGGTTTATTAATTAATAACTAAAGAAACTATTCTATATTTAATTCATTTAGTATATCCTTTTTTAGTTCATTATAGACCTTTTTGATTGGTTATAAGTTTCAATTTCATTGTTTGGGTCCGTTTGCTTCCTTGGTTTTAATGATTGGTTCATGTTCAGATAAACATGTATGATGAAAGTGGTTGTCCAGAATTGAAGTTTTATTTTATTAATGAATATAAAGTAGATTAAATGGTTATAAAAATTCATTTGTTTATTGTGAGTGAAGATGAATTATTATAAAAAACCTTAGTGACAACAGTTTTGGTTAATCGATGGGTTTTGATTACAATGAATATGTTTTTCTTTATAACTTAATACCATTTTTAAAAACTAATTACGGAACCATAACTAGGATATATTACATATATAATAATATGGTTCAACTATAACACAAATTGTTTCATGACCATAATTAAATATGATAATTGAAATTGATAAACTGTTGTCCTTGAATATGCTAAATTAACACATCTCAAATGTTGTTTTCATTTCTTTCAAATAAATAGTGGGGAAAGGCGAGATGATAATGAAATATACCATTATAATAACAAAATTAAAGTACATATATGGTACTATATTTATCATACCATTTGGATAAGTATAGGTTAGGGAAGAAAATGTAACAAAGGAAGTTAAAAATGAATGAAAAGAAAAGAGGAATTTTACCTCTTGAATCAACCTTCCTTGAGAGCTTCTAAAGGGGAGAGGTTTTGGTATTTTTAGGAGACAAAAGTCTATTGGAAGTTTGGAGGGATCTTGGGGAGATATTCGGTTAGAATATAGGGAAGGAATAAGTCTTGAGAGGAGTGAAGAGAAGAGGAAGTGGGGGGGGGGGGGGGTTATAGTGGAGGAGATGAGGGTTTTCATAATGTTTTTATCATTAGTTTATTATTTTCCTTCAGAACCAGAAATAGTGAAGACTCCATGACCAAAAATAGTAAATGGGTTATGTGAATTCGAACCAAGGGTGGTTACATCAGCCATGATTCTAGGGATAGTCTATTTATCTTATAATGTATATATACGGTAAATTACCATATTTAACTATTCATCAAAAATCAAGTATTTCAGAAAAATATCAAAAATTTACCCTAACAATTTTTTGACATGTAGAATCCAAAAATGAAATCCATTTTTCAAAAATAATAATTCTAAATATGATTAATTTAATATTTAATTAAAATCATAATTTATTCTAAAAATAGTTTTAAAACATTTACTTACTTATTCCAAAATATAATCACACCATATTTTCAATTAAATATTATTTATATACTATCATAGGTACAGTTAATATTCATTAGGGTATGTCACTATTGATAAGGGTAATATTAATATTCATAAGGGTATGTTACTATTAGCCAAAAATTAATTTGGTCATATTAGACTACAAATAACTTACTAATCACAAAAGTGTATGTCATATTTTCGAAATTCAAAACACATAAGTGAAAAACTTTTGTTTAGTGGTCACATATCACTTATTAGTTCATTATGTTGTGATTTAATGTGATTACGACATATTTTTAAGAAATTAATTTCCATTGAAAAACATTGGGTCATTACATTCTTCCCCCCTTATGAAATTTCGCACTTGAAATTTCATTTTACAGTCTAATCCATAAACAGGTGAGAGTACTTTTCCTTCATTGCTTCCTCTAGTTCCCATGTTGCCTCTTCATACTTATGGTTTAACCTCTACATAGAACTTTATCTCTATGGTCCAAGATCTTCACTAGCTGCTCCTCATAGGAAAGATCATCCTCCAATTGTACCACCTCTGAAGAGAGTACATGTGAAGGGTCTGGTATGTTCTTCCTTAAGAGGGATATATGAAAGAAATCTTATACTTTGGCCATGGTAGGTGGAAGTTCTAGTCAATAGGCCACAACCCCAACACTATCAAGAATCTTTAAGGGTTCGATGTACCTGGGAATTAACTTCCCTTTATTTCCAAACCTCATGACCTTCATCCATGGATATTTACATAGAAATACCATTTCTCCAACTTTGATCTCAAGGTCTCATCGAAGATTGTATGCATAACTCTTCTGTCAAATTTGGGATACCTTGATATGCTGTTGAATGGTGTTCCCCTTCTCCACCATTTCATTGACCATTTCAAGTCCTAGAAGCTTACGCTCACTGACTTCATACCAACATGCTGGTTTTCTACACCTTTTCCCATAAAGGGCTTCATATGGTGTCATTCAGATGCTGGAGTATAAATTGCTATTGTAGGAGAATTAAACCAGTGGAAGATGTTGGTCCTATCCTCCTTTGAATTCCATAGAAGATGCTCTCAACATATATTCTAGTGTTTGAATAGTTCACACATATTGGCCATCAATTTGAGAATGATAGGCCTTACTGAAGATTAGTTCAGTGCTTAGAGCATGTTGGAAACTTTCCAGAACTTCGAGGTGAATCTTGGATCACGAATGGATATAATATATAGTGGTACTCCATGCATCCTTACCACTTCTTTGATATAAATCCATGCACATTGATCGAGTGATAATTCCTCTCAAATTTCGATAAAGTGGTTTTTATTTGTAAGACGGTCCATAATGACCCATATAGCATTGTTTCCTATGGATATCCTTAGAAGTCCAGTGAAAAAGTCTATAGTAATGTTCTATCACTTCCATGTTGGTATGGGTAGTGGTTGTATCATCCCCTTATACTTTTTCCTCTCAGCCTTCACTTGTTGACATACCAGGCACTTTGATGTATATTCAACAGTCTCCCAATTTATATTGCCCCACCAAAAGTTTTCTCGGAGATCTCAATACATCTTTGTGCTCTCTGAGTGGATAGAGAAGGTCAATCGATGCGTGTCATTCAAAAGTTCCTTCTTTATCTCTATATTGGATGGTACACATAATTGTGACCCAAATCTTACAACTCCTTCCCCATCAATCATAAACTCTGATGATTTCCCATTTCTAATAGCTTCCACTCTTTTTAGAATTACCACATCTATTCTTTGAGCATCTTTTATTTTCTCCATGAGAGATGGTTGAGAAATCATTTGAGAAATGATTTATAATGTTCCTTCCTTAATGATTCCCATGTCCATCCTCATAAAATCTAAAAAAATCGAATTTTTTTCAATTCTTATCATTGATAAAAATGCAGGATTCTTTCTACTTAGAGCAGCTGCCACCTTTTTTGCCTTACCGGGATGGTAGTGGATTGAGTATTCATAATACTTCATGAGATCCATCCATCTTTGTTGGTGCATATTAAGTTCTTTTTGTGTGAATATATATTTTAGACACTTGCAGTCAGTATATATCTCACACTTCTCCCCATAGAGATAATGCCACCATATTTTCAATGCAAAGATCATAGCCACCAACTCTAGATCATTTGTGGGATAGTTTTGATCATGGATTTTTAGCTACCTTGAGGTGTAGACTATCACTTTATCATTTTGAATCAAGACATAGAGTAAGACCTTTTTAAAGAATCACTGTACACCACAAAGAGTTGTCCACTTGTTGGGTGTGTGAGTACTGGCGCAGTGATAAGCCTCTTTTTCAACTCCTTAAAATAGTCTTCACATTACTAAGTCCAGACAAACATTATTCCCTTCTGTGTTATCTTGGTCATTGGGTTTGACAATCGTGAAATGTTCTTCACAAATCATCCATAATACCCATCTAGAACCAAAAATATATAGATCTCCGTTATAGAAGTTGTTTTGGGCCTCTCATTAATTGACTTTGTCTTGGAAGGGTCCACATATATCCCATTGTTATTGATAACATGCCCCAAGAATGATACTTCCTCCATCCATAACTCACATTTACTGTACTTTGCATATAGCTTCTCCCTTCGCAAAGTTTTTAACAATGTATTCAAATGCTCCTCATATTCCTCCTTGCTCTTGAAGTATATCAGAATATCACCAATAAAGTCTACCACAAATTTGTCGAGGTAATATATAAAGACTCTATTCATTAAATCCATGAAAATTGATGGAGAATTAGTTAGTCAAAAAGGCATCACTATGTAATCATAGAGTCCATACCTCGTTCGAAAGGTAGTCTTGGGAATATCTTCCTTCCTCACCTTTAGTTGGTGATATCCTGACCAAAGGTCCACCGTAGAGAAATAACAGGCCCCATGAAGCTGATCAAACAAGTCATATATCTGAGGAAGGGGATACTTATTCTTTATCATGATTTTCCTAAGTTCAAGATAATCAATGCAGAGGCACATTGATCCATCCGTCTTCTTGAAGAACAGGATTGGCACACTCCACGGTGAAGCACTTGGGCATATAAAACACTTCTCTATATTCTCCTATAACTGCTTCTTCAAATCTTCCAGCTCCATGTTGGAAATTATATAAGGTTTTTTTGATATAGGTAGAGATCTAGGAATAAGTTCAATTAAGAAATCTACCTCACGGTCAAGAGGAAGACCAGTAAACTCTTCCGAGAATACATCAGTGTAATACCTCATGATTGGCATGTCTTCAAGCATGATTATCTCCTTTATCTCAATAATTTGAGCTAGATATTCTTGTTCATAAGGTAGAAATATCCACACTTGAGAGGATGATTCTAAAGAAGATTCATATTCCTCCTTACACTTTTAATGAATCATAGGATGATTTAGGATGTGAAGATTGATCTCCCTTTCTTGAGAATTGATGTTGTATTTGTATAAAGATAGTCAATCCATGACCAAGAGAGCTTCAAACTCAACCAAAGGAAGTATGAAAAGATTTTCTAGGAGGTTTAGTCCACAAATGTTAACCAGGGAGGAGTTATAAACCATGGACACAATAATTTCACTATTCATTGTTCTCATATATAACTTTTCCTCTAAATTTTGTGATTTTGTTTGAATAGTTGTACTAAACTTACAAGATATGAAAGAATGCATAGAATCAGAATCAAATAGTATGTTCACTCTTATTTAATGAATAACTAGTGTACCTGTCATCACATCATTTTCTAGCTCCACCTCAGCAGTAGTGATAAAATAATCCCTTACTTGTTTCCATGGAGGTTTTTTTATTGCCTCTGGCAACCCTCGGCTTAGGGAAATTGTTCGCATAATTCTCATTCTCATTGCAATTGTAACACTACACCACTGGCTAAGAATTGATATGAACCTTCCTTTATTCTTCTACATTATCAAGATTTTTCATATCCCTTTGGTAGTTCTTGGACAGAAGTCCCAGCTTTCCACATTTGAAGAAATTCCCAATTCCCTTTAGACAGTTCCTAGGATGTTTCTTCCCATAAATTTTACAAGTGGGATATTCGAGATTCTTTATATCATACGATTTGTTTGTTGAACCACCCATGTTGTTCTCTATTTTCCTCTTCTTATCACCGGGCCCACAAGACCAATGAGATTCTCCAATCTCCATTTCAACCTTGAGGGAACAAATAACAATCTCCTCATAACTATCGAAGTCTTGGATCACCAACACCTTTTGTAGACTTGGTTTTGGCCTGCTAAAGAAGCGATACACCTTGCTTTCAATGTTCATGACAAAGATAGAGGCGTAGCTTGAAACCCTTGTAAATATTTATTCATATGCCCCAATGGACTCATCTTCCTTCTACTTCAGTCCGAGGAACTCTCTTTCCATATTGAGAGGGAGGGTTCGAGGAAAATATTTATTGAGAAACATCCGCTTGAATTCCGCCCAATCCATGGAATTAATTTCCTCTTGGGACTTTGTATTCTTGATCAGTTTCCACCACTGATAAACTTCACCATCAAAATGATAGACCACCAAAATGACTTTGTCTTCTTCTGAGCACTGGAGGACAGAGAATATCTTTTCAATGGAATTAATCCACTATTCCGCGAAGAGGGGGTCAGAAGATATACTAAAAATGGGAGGCCTTTTCCATGTGAAGGATTCTATGAAAACATTCATTTTCTATGGAGGAGGATGGTGTTCCACATGATTCAAGTTATTACTCATAAGTTGAGCCAGCTGAGAAAGTATTGTCATGGAGTTTTGATCACTTGTTCCCATTATATTAGGCATATCATTTGGTCAATCTTCACATTGCCAATCACATTGGTTATTGGCATGTGTTCTTCTATTTCCCGCCATTAACTAAGAAAAAACGTATAATTAGAGTTCTTGAATATATATCTATCGAGCATAAAAAGGAAACTTTGAACATAAAAGGATAAAATTGTAAAGGATAAGTATATCCTAAATTGTGATTCCTTAGGTTAAAATCTAGGTTATCCTTGATCTATTTATTTCCTTATATTCTTATGGGATTTTTTTTGTCCCATAATAATGATTTGTACTAAGACCATGAATCTACCAAATAATATCCCCCGGTAGTGTCAAACCAAGAGTGCAACAAGACCCGTTGTTATGTACAAAGATACCCCAGGTCAAGCCCAGAACTCCTTGTCGGAGTTTCCACTCCTAGGTACATTTGTGCCCGAGCTACCTCTACCTATTTATATCCATACAAGGATGTATTTTCATGATAAACCACTTACTCTATACTTACCAAAATTTTGGGATGTTTTCATTTACATTGTCTCATCCATAAGGTTCTTACTAAATTGCTTTATTCCTAATCTCAAAAAAAAACTAGACCATCCTCTGATACCAACTATATAGACCCTAGACTTTTACATATAACATTACAAGATTTTAAGCATAATAATACATTAGATTACAGTCCAAGGATCATTATGTCTATGGTCTTGGAAGACTAGGTACATAAACTGAAATCATAGGACCAAAAAAACAAACGTCCTTATTTAATATCCATAAAGAGCTCCAAACTTCCTTTGATCTCGTACGTCTTCATAGGGTAACCTGGGAAACACATGATCAAATGGATGATCTAAAAATCCCAGTAAGGAAATGAACATAATAATAAATCTTAAGAATGAGAGTTACGAGGCATCACATAAATATATCAAAATCATGGAACATATGGAATAATAACATATAAACATGGAATCATATAAACATGGAAGCATTTAAACATGGGATCATATGAACATGGGATCATATAAATGTGGAAGCAACATAACACAAGACTTTAGTACGAGTCAAGGCTAACTGCCAAGATCATTTCCCATAGTAGCACAAGCCAAGGCTAACTGCCAAGACTCCTTCACATAACATCTAATGAGACTTAACTTTACCCAATTAATTAGAGTTCTATATGGGTGTACCCATATTATCATTTTCATGAATATTCATTCCACATAAATAATCGTACATAATCAACCATACATAAACATAAGGGTACCAATGGAAAGAAATGGGTATCAGAATCATGTCATAAATAATAATAAATGGGGGTATCATAAAAATGTCTATGAGAGAAAGGAATTAAAACATACATGGACATTAATAAGATAAAATAGGCATTCAGAATTGTAAGTGATGTAAACCATAAGTAACAACATGTAATAATATTATTTAGGAAATTCTTTGCATTAAAACATTTTAGTGCGGTTTTAAGGAAAACACTAAAGAGATTATAAAATAGAAAAGGGGAAAATCATTTATATAAAACCATAAGTGAACCAAGAAGGTTTTCATAATAAAAATTCTGATTTTATAAAGGAAATTGTGGCTTAAAATATAGGATATATTACACATAAAATTGGGTAAAAATTTGGGAAGTTCCCTTAAATTTATTTTTTTACTGGGAAATATTGGAGAGGGAATCACTTAATAACATGTATATACCTGAAAGAGAATGAAGGATGGACCTTGGAACATGATTTTGGATCATATAAAAACAATTTATAAGTTTTACATAAAAAAGAAAAGACAACTTCATTTGGGTAAAAAGAAAGATAGAGAAACCTGAAGGAATAAAGGCAGTTCGGATAGAATTCCTTACAGATTATCGGCATGATATCGGGTGTACTTAAGAAGGATTAATGAGAGAGAAAGATATTTCTCATATTTTATACCTCATAATAACTGTATGGAGAGGTGCTTAATTATATCCCTTCATTAGGTATTACCCATAAAACGACATAGCATAGATGACATTCTTGAATATAAGTTAAATGGAGAGGATCCCTTACCTTATGTCTAGTGGTGTTCTCCACTTGTTATTAATGAACTAAATAAACAAATTAGGCTTATTAATTAACAATTAAATAGCCTATTATATATGTAATTTATTTAGTATAACATTATTTTAGTTCATTCAAGACATTTTTGATTTCTTATAAGTTTCAATTTCACTGTTCGGGTTCATTTGCTTCCTTGGTTTTAATGATCAGTTCATGTTCGGATAACCATGTATGATGAAAGTGTTTGTCTAGAATTGAAGTTGTATATTTTTAGTGAACATTAAGGAGATTACATGGTTATAAAAATTCATTTGGTTATTGTGATTGAAGATGAATTATTATATAAAACCTTAGTGATAACCGTTTGGGTTAATCAGTGGGTTTTGATTTCAACGAACATGTTTTGATTTATAACTTAATACCTGTTGGGAAAAAATCCCTCAAGGTATCATTGAATCATTTTTGAGGTGATTGTTTTTGTTGACAAAGTGGACTTCTGTGTTTTGATTGTTGACAAAGCAAACAATGACATAAAAATTTGTTGACAAAGGGGATTTCATGGTGGCAAGTCGAGTTAAAGAGATGTGGTCAATGATCCATGTTTGATTCAAGAACGTCGACAAAGGAATGGATGATCTAGAGGTGGTACAAAAAGAGAAGATTCAAGGTGGAACCATTTTCCAGTGTTTGCCAAATTTTTGGGCCTGATAATCGACAAATGAAGAAAAGTGGTTTTTGGAAAAGGGACATGTGAGCCGTGTACTTGAAGGAGAGGAAACTTTCATGCCTAATTTTTTTTCAAGATCATAACATCAAAATATGGAAAATGGATAAGGGTCTCTCAAGTTTTGGGTTGGTTTCACAAGTGACTAGCACGGTAGAGAAAAGGGCCACAGGACTTGTGCGCCGAGACTTGCGCGCCGAGGGGAGACTTGCACGCCATTGCGTAGGGTGTCCAAATGCCTATAAATACAGTTCAACCCCTCCTCATTCTGTAAGAGATCAACACTTGGAGAAAATCATAGCTCCCGTCGCATAGTTTTGGTGGTCGTACAAGTGGTGTGTGGTCGTGCAAGTAGAGGTTGTGCGCCAGGTGATAGTTGTGCACCCAAGGTGGTCTGAGCAAGGAAAGAAGAGAGTCGTGCAAGTTCTGAGTTGAAGAAGTAAGTGTCACGCAAGTGGTTTGTTGACACATGCGTTCCATGTTTTGAAGAAGCACAAAAGTCGGTGTTTGCGTGCCAGAATGGGTTTGGGCATAAAGGGGTGTGTGTCGCTCATGTTTTGAGTTGCAGAAGCTTTTGTCGTGAAAGTAGTTGAGATGGACTTATGCACCAGTTTTGACTTGTGCATCGAGACTTTCATGTGGGCTTAGAGAAGGGCGCCAAGTAAGGGTGATTCCTGGTGGTGATTTAGGGCTGCATGGAAGCTGGAAGATTGCCTGATAATTTCAGTGCAAAAGGATATTCATCTACGGGTAAAAGTTGGAATTCAACAGAGCATCCACATACAACCAAGGATGTATTCATTAGTGATAATGAAGAGACCTACAAGTCTATAAACTGTGAGTGGATCCTTTCCAGAGTAGTGAGCAAAGAAAGAGGAATAAGGTGATCCTCTCTGCCGGTAGTGAGCTAGAGAGAGAGAAACATGGAGTGACCCTTGGGAAAGCAGTGAGCTGACCCTAAACATTGTAAAGGCAGTGATCCTAGGAATAGAAGTGATCTATCCCAAACCTTGTAAAAATCAGTGTGCTTATAGTGGATTTGGTACATTGGAACATTTCCGGTGTATGCTCCTTGGACGTAGCCCAGTGAGGGTGAACCAAGTAAAAATTGTTGTGTCCTGTTCTTGCTTTACTTTTTGTTTATATTGTGCAACAGTAAAGAGAGAGAAGAGTGTTTTACTTAACAGCGAAACAAGATCAAAATGGGATTTAATTTTAAATTAGTCATACCCTGATTCACCCCCCACCTCTCAGGGTATTCCACCTTGTGGACCTATCAATTAGTATCAGAGAAAAAGGTTGGTATTAGTTCTTCTCTCAATGGAGGTTACTAATCATAAAGGTATTCCAATATTCGATGGAAGTAATTTTCAGATATGGAAGAATCAAATGCAACACTATTTTCAATCTTTGGGAATGAATGTTTTTTCAGTAGCTATGCATGGTATCTTGGCTGACATCAACAGTGGATCATTATCAGAAGCTGATAGAAGGGAGATAGATACTAACACGAAGGGTATTAATTCTTTAGGTGGAGCCCTTTCAAATGCTATCTATACAAAGGTGATGTCATGAAAAATGTCACATGGTATGTGGGAAAAGCTTTTGAATATATATTAAGGGGATACAAAAGTCAGAGAGGCAAAGCTGCAAGTTCTGTGGAATAAGTATGAAGATCTGAGAATGTGCCCGAATGAATCTGTTGATGCTTTTTTGACAGGGTAAATGATGTTGTGGAAGACATGCGGGGTCTTGGTGAAGTCATCGAAGATATAAATATCATGAAGCGTATCTTGAGGAAAATTCCACCTCGGTTTAATTCGAAAGTATCAGTCTTGTAAGATAAAGAACCAAAAGTGCTGACATTGGATAACCTGCACAGTACCCTTGTTGCATATGAAATAAGAAATGATGACAATGATGCTATGGAAAGGGGGAAATCCAAGGAGGTGGAATTTAAGGACATGAAGAATCTCACCATTGAAGACTCTCAGGAAGAATAAGAGACAGATGAGGTGATGTCATTCTTCTCCTCAAACATTCAAAGAGGAAAATAAATGTTTAAAAGGAAGCTTCCACTTGCTTGATTTAGATGTGAAAAAGTTGGTCATCTTTCCACAAGGTGCCCCAAAAAGTTTCAAGAAGAAAATGATGAAGATGAAGTTGAAATTCCCAAGAAGAAATATTCAGCCTATGTGAAAGGGAAGAAGAAGTACAAGAGAAATTTATTGAAGAATAATAATCTTCTTTCACAAGAAATAGATATTTCAGATGAGTCTGAGGTTAAAGAGGTGGAGGAGATTGAAAATTGCAATGATCATGGAGAAAATGATATGGTTGTTATTGTCGATAGTGCATAAGAAAAGGAAGAAACCGACGTTGATGAATAAGAAGAATAAATTGAAGGGAGAATTTACATGGAAGTTGAATTAGAAGAAGCTATTGAAGAGATAGATGTTTGGAGAGCTAAAACAAAGAAAGACAACAAGATGGTACATGATGCCAAACTCTACATACAACAGTAGGAAAAAAGAGAAGTCTGAGCTAGTGAAAGAAATCGAAAACCTTAAGTCTTCCAGACCAGAGAGCATAGAAAATCTTAATGAGCATAAGCTAAATATTGATGAATAGAAAAGGGAGATCAATGGATTGAATGTAAAAGTGAAAGATGACGTCAAGCGTATCGAAGAGCTTGAAGAGGAAGTTGTTGGTCAGTGGAGAAAAGTGAAAGACCAGGAAAAACCCATGATTCCCAACACATTCTTGGGAAAGCAGGTCATTCCGAAGACTGAAAAGATAAAAGATGAGCCTAGTAGTTCATAAGGAAATAATAAGCAATTGAGCTCAGACGTTAAGGCTGATTCAGGGCTTGATCAGAAGAAAAAATATGTGGAAATTGAAGTCAGACCGCAATCACCCGTCCTGAGATTGAAGGTTGATTTGGGAACAAAATAGAATCAAAATATTCAAAGATCCCATGGGGAAACTCGTAGTGCTAAAGTAACAAGAAGTAATTCACCTTATATCAGGTGTAATTGTTGTGGAAAGATGTTACATTCACAGTATGTGTGTTCCAAATCCAAGAGATATCGAAGGGAACAAGAACAGAAGTGGCATCCAAACAGAGAACGGTTTTCCAGAATATATTTTGAAGGACACTGTTTTTTGTGCAGAGGAATTGGGCACATGTCTAGGTACTGCACTTCAACCATATAGAGAAATGTGCCAAAGAAGAATCAAAAAGTTCACAAGTAGCACATCAATAAACCAACAGGTGAGTTAAAAATGCAGAATAGATTTGCGGCTTTGCAAGATGAAGTTGGTCCATCATACTCTGAGAAAGACCAGAAGTCTCAATCCATGTCGAGTGTGAAGGAAAAGGTATGGACCAAGAAGAAGAAAAATGAGAAGGATGTGGTGGAATAAATTTCTCTTAAGGCATCAGATCGCTCTGGTGTGTGGATTTTTGATAGTGGTTTCACCTCTCACATGAAAGGCAATAAGGATCTTGTTACATGCATAAAATATGACAAAGAAGGAGTTGTCAAATTTAGAAACGATTAAGTCCTGAAGATTTTTGGATCAAGAAAGGACAAGTTTGGGGGAAAAGGAATGAGTCGTACTGATGTCTTGGTAGTAGAGGGTCTTAGTCATAACATGCTCAGTGTCAGTCAACTATGTGACTTTGGGCACTCTATCTGATTTACCAAGAAGATGTGTGTTGTTAAATGGAAAGATGGAGCAGTTGTTCTACAGGGAAGAAGGACAAAGGGAAATTTTTACCTTGTAAGTGGGGAAGAAGATATGTGTCTCTTATCAAGAGAGGAAGAAAACAAGCTGTGGCATAAGAGACTTGGTCATCTATGTCAACCATCTATGGAAGATCTTGTAAAATGTGATGCTACTAGAGACCTTCCCAAATTATCACGTGATCTCACTCATACGTGCAATGCTTTCCAACAAGGGAAGATCATCAGAAATACATACAATCCAAAGGAATAGAAATCAACCAGAGTGCTCGAATTGGTGCATGATGATGTTTGTGGACCTATCTCACCACGATCCATAAATGGGAAAATGTACTATGTCCTTTTTATTGATGATTATAGCAGAATGGCTTGGGTATTTGTCATTACCCATAAGACAGAAGTGTCCAGTTGTATCAAGAAGTATAGGAGGGAATCAGAAAGGATGCTTGGGCATAAAGTTCTGAAGTTTCGTACTGATAACGGTACAGAATTCACAAATAGTCAAGTGGAAGACTATATCGAGAAACATGGGATAAGGGATCAAGTTTCATCAATAAGAACTCCCCAATAGAATGGAGTAGTTGAAAGGATAAATTGGATCATCAATAACATGGCCATAATAATGCTTATTGAAAAGGACCTACCAGATAAATTTTGGAAAGAAGCAGTTTTGACATCGGTCTATATTTCGAACAGCGATCTGTTGTGTCTTAAGGAAGGAAAGACTCCATATGAAATGTGGTACGGAATGAAGCAAACATTGAAATATTTTCAAATATTTGGAAGTAAGTGTTTCAGTATCAACAAAGAAAATCACAGGAATTTTGAGTCAAGAAGAGATGAGGGGATATTTATTGGCTACTTAGGTAAAAGTAAAGCATATAAATGCTTCAAAAAAAGGCTAGGAAAAATTGTTGAGAGAAATGATGTCACTATAGTAGAAGATTCACAGAATACTCAATGACTTAGTTAACAGTTCTAGATGAAAGTGACGAGGAGGTAAGAAACACAGGAGGAGTAGAAGTGGTTGATGCTGATTTAGAAGAAGACAATGATGATGAACAAGAAAGTGTCAAGTCTGTGTCTCCAAGGAACAAAAAGATCCAAGATGAAATTGATAGATAGAATATCATTGGTGATCAGGCAGCTCCAGTTAAAACAAGAAGAATTAAGTCACTGTAGCAGACATCTTTCCTATCTCAGGTAGAGCCTAAATGATTTTTTGATGCAGCTGAAGATGAAAACTTGGTTCAGGATATTAATGAAGAGCTTGATCAGATTGAGAAGAACAAGACGTGGGATACTGTTTTGAGGTCAGCAGATAAGAATGTCATCGGGATTAAATGGGTCTTTCATAACAGGATGAACGAAGATGGCACAGTTATTCGAAAAAAAGCACAACTGGTGTGCAAAGGATACTCCCAAATAGAGAGTATTGATGTTGATGAGACATTTTCACTAGTTACAAGGCTGGAGAAAATCAAATTATTTTTATCCATTGCAGTGAAAAAAAAGGTCAAAGTGTTCTAGATGGATGTCAAATCTGCATTCATGAATGGAGTTCTGGAACAGGATGTGTATATTGAGAAACCAGATGGTTTTCTCATTCATGAGGATGATACCAATGTTTACAGACTGAAGAAGGTGTTGTATGGGCTGAAACAAGCACCAAGAGCATGGTACTCAAGGCTTGATCAGTACTTGAAGAAGCTTGGTTTCCAGCGAGGGGGAGTTGATTACAATCTCTATTTTAGCAATGATAGTAATCAAAGGATGATGGTGTTGGTTTATGTAGATGACATAATATTTGGAGAATCAGATGAAACTCAGTGCATACTATTTTCTGAATTCATGAAAAATGAGTTTTAAATGTCAATGATTTTAGAGCTAATGTTTTTCCTTGGTCTACAGGTGACACAAGGAAGGAATGGAACATTCATTTATCAATCCAAATATTCCAAGGAGGTTTTAAGAATGTTTGGCATGGAGAATTCCAAGGAGATGAAAACTTTGGTTGCTACCCGGATCAAATTATCGAAAGATGAGGATGGAAAGGCAGTTAATATCACATAATACAGGAAAATTATAGTAGGTTTGTTGTACTTGATAGCAACAAGTCCTGATATTGTTTTTGCCACATGCCAAGCAGCGAGATATTAGAGTAATCCCAAGGAAAGCCACATGATTGTAGTGAAAAGAATACTTCAGTATATCAAAGGCATCATGGATTTCAGTTTGATGTATAATGACAACTCACAATCACTATTATTGGGTTACATAGATGCAGATTGGGCCAGATCAGCAGATGATAGAAAATCCACATCAGCAGGTGCATTATATCTTGTTGGATTGTGCATTTATTGGCTAAGTAAGAATCATGATTGCATTTCATTGAGCACCACAAAAGATGAGTATATTACGACCACTCAATAATGCACACAGTTATTGTGGATGAAGTCGTAACTTGAAGATATGGGAGTTGAAGTGAAGTCTACGATTGTAATCCAGTGTGATAAATCATGTTCTATCAATCACAGAAAAAATACAGTTCATCACTCAATGAAAAATCACATTGAGATCAAATACCATTTCATCAAGGAGAAGGTGGAGCAAGGGCTTGTGAAGTTGGAGTACGTGCCTACAGAACTATAGGTTGCAGACATTCTGACAAAGGCCTAACCCAAGGAAGTGTTTGAAAGTCATCAACTAGCTTTGGTAGTTCAGTCGACTCCCCGCACTTAAAAGAGTGTGGATGTGAAACCCCCCCCCCCTCTCCTTGATGTATGATGTGTTTTTCCCTAATGTGATGATATATGTTCTCTAATCTATTACAGACTGCAAAGGAGTGACCTTTGGGTTCGTTGACAAAGGGGGAGAAAATAGTGATTGTTCAAGGGGGAGACAATGTGGAAATTTGATAAATAATGATTTATATGGGGAGAATCTGACAGGTGGAGCAGCAAGATAGGGGGAGTGCAATGAAAAAGGGGGATAATATTAAATATGACGATTATATAAGTGATCGATCAAAGAATAGATATCACACCAGCTGAGGATCGTGATAAAAGTAGAAGAGTGGTGTTGGAATACAGTAATAATATTTGCATACATTGGTATCAGTTTGGTGTCAACAGTGGGTGTCAGAGGTGAAGTGATTCATTGATGAAGTTTTCATTTACTCTTGTTTCTCATGCTGAGCATTGCTCATGTGGGCTTAGATTTTGTGTTGAGTAAATCCTTGATCTATATCAGAATCACAATGAGGCAAATGGTGGCTAAATAATTAACGATGTATCCTTTTATGAAAGAGTTGTCGACAAACCCAAAGGGGGAGATTGTTTGTCAAAAATCCCTCAAGGTATCATTGAATCATTTTTGACGTGATTGTGTCTGTTGACAAAGTGGACATCTGTGTTGTGATTGTTGAAAAAGAAAATAATGACATACAAATTTGTTGACAAAGGGGATTTCATGGTGGAAAGTCGAGTTAAAGAGCTGCGGTCAATGATCCATGTTTGATTAAAGAATTTCTACAAAGGAATGAATGATCTGGAGATGGTACAAAAAGAGAAGATTCAAGGTGGCGCCATTTTCCAGTGTTTGCCAAATTTTTGGGCCTGAAAATCGACAAATAAAGAAAATTGGTTTTTGGGAAAGGGACTTGCACATCGTGTACTTGAAGGAGAGGAAACTTGTGTGCCTAATGTTTTTCAAGATCATAACATCAAAATATGGCAAAGGGATAAGGTTCGCGCAAGATTTGGGTTGGTCATGCAGGTGACTAGCGCGGCAAAGACAAGGGCAACAGGGCTTGCGCACCAAGACTTTCCCGCTGAGGGGAGACTTGCGCGCCGTCGCGCAGGGTGTCCAAATTCCTATAAATACAGGTCTACCCCTCCACATTCTGTACAAGCTCAACACTTGGAGAAAATCAGAGCTTCCGTCGTGCAGGTGTGGTGGTCGCGCAAGTGGTGTGTGGTTGCGCAACAGGAGGTTGTGTGCTAGGTGATAGTTGCACACTGAAGGTGGTCTAAGCGAGGAAGGAAAAGAGTCGTGAAAGTTTTGATTTGAAGAAGGAATTTTCACGCAAGTTTTTTGTTAACACTTGCGTTCCAAGTTTTTAAGAAGTGTGAAAGTTTTTGGTTGCATTCCAAAATAGGTTTGGGTGTAAAGGGGTGTGTGCCGCGCAAGTTTGGAGTTGCAGAAGCTTGTGTCGCGCAAGTAGTTGAGACGCAATTGCGCGCCAGTTTTGACTTGCGCATCGAGACTTGCGCGCCAACTTAGAGAAGGGTTCCAAGTAAGGGTGATTCCCGGTGCTGATTCAGGGCTGCATGGAAGCTAGAATATTGCCTAATACCTTCGGTTCAAAGAGAGATTCATCTACAGGTGAAAGTTGGACTTCAATAGAGCATCCACATACAACAGAGGAGGTATTCATTAGTGATAATGAAGTGACCTACAAGTATATAAACTATGAGTGTATCCTTTCCAGGGTAGTGAGAAAAGGAAGAGGAAGAAGGTGATCCTCTCCACCGGCAGTGAGCCAGAGAGAGAGAAATAGGGAGTTACCCTTGGGAAATCAGTGATCTGAACCTAAACATTGTAAAGGCGGTGATCCTGGGAATAGAATTGATCTATCCCAAACATTGTAAACAGTAGTTTTCTTATAGTGGATTTGGTACATCGACACATTGCCGATGTATCCTCCTTGGACGTAGCCCAGTGAGGGTGAACCAAGTAAAAATTGTTTTGTCATGTGCATTCATTACTTTCTGTTTATATGGTGCAACGGGAAAGAGAGAGAAGGGTGTTTTTCTTAATAGTGAAACAAGATCAGAATGGTGTTTAATTTTAAATTAATCATAACATGATTCACCCCCTGGGTATTCTATCTTGTGGACCTAACAATACCATTTATGAAAAACAATTACCAAACCTTAACTAGGATATATTACATATATAATAATCTGGTTCAACCATAACAAAAATGGTTTCATGATCATAATTAAAGATGATAATAGAAATTGATAAATTGTTTTCCTTGAATGTGCTAAATTAACACATCTCAAACGGTGTTTCATTTCATTCAATTAAAGGTTGGGGAAAGGAGAGATGATAATGAAATATCCCATTAGCATAACATCATTAAAGTACATATATGGTACTCTAATTTTCATACTATTTGTATGAGTAGAATTTAGGAAATAAAAGAGAACAAAGGAACTTAAAAATGAAAGAAAAGAAAAGAGGAATTTTACCTCTTGAATCAACCTTCCTTGAGAGCTTATTAAGGGGAGAGGTTTTGGTATTTTTAGGAGACCAGATTCTTTTTGATGTTGGGAGGGAGCTTGCAGAGAGATTTTGGATGAACATAAGGAAGGAACAAGGCTTGAGAGGAGTGAAGAGAAGAGGGAGTGAGGGGGTATAGTGGAGGAGATGAGGGTTTTCATAATTTTTTAATAATTAGTTTATTAATATCCCTCAAGACCATCAATAGTGATTACTCCATGAACAAAAATAGTAAATAGGTCATGTGAATTCGAACCAAGTGTGGTGACATTATCCATGATGTTAGGAATAGTCTATTTCGCTTATAATGTATATATATGATAAATTGATGTATTTTACTATTCGTCAAAAAATCAAGTATTTCATAAAAATCTCAAAAATTCACACGAACCATTTTTCGACATGTAGAATCCAAAAATGAAATCCATTTTTCAAAAATAATTTTTTAAATATGATTAATTTAATATTTAAATAAAAACGTAATTCTAAAAAACAGTTTTAATACATTTACTTACTTATTCCAAAATATGGGTACATCATACTTTCACTTAAATATTATTTATATACTATTATAGGTAAGGTTACTATTCATTCGGGTATGTCACTATTCATAAGGTTAGAATTACTATTCATAAGGGTATGTTACTATTCACCAAAAATTAAGTTGGCCATATTAGACTCCAAATGTCCTATTTATCACAACTGTGTACGTCAGATTCTTGAAATTCAAATCATAGAAGTGACAAACTTATTTTTAGAGGTCACATAGAACTTAGTAGTTCATTATGTTGTGATTTCATGTCATTATGACATATTTATAAGAATGGAATTTCCATTGAAAAACATTGGGTCGTTACATTCTCCCCCCCCTTATGAAATTTCTCCCTCAAAATTTCATTTTACATTCTAAGCCATAAATATGCGAGGGTACTTTTCCTTCATTGATTCCTCTAGTTCCCATGTTTCCTCTTCATACTTAAGGTTTCTCCATATTACATTGACCAGGTGAGTAGTCTTATTACGTAGAACTTTATCTATACGATCAAAGATCTTCACTGGATTCACCTTATAGGAAAGATCATCCTCCAACTGTACCACCTCTAAAAAGTGTACATGTGAAGGGTATGGTATGCAATTTCATAAGAGGGATACATGAAAGACATCATGTACTTTGGCCATGGTAGGTGGAATTGATAGTCGATAGGCCACAACCCCCACACGGTCAAGAATCTTGAAGGGGTCGATGTACCTGGGACTTAACTTCACTTTATTTCCAAACCTCATGACCTTCTTCCATTGAGATATGAAGAGAAATACCATGTCTCCAACTTTGAACTCAAGGTCTCGTCAATGATTTTCTGCAATTCTCTTCTGTCAACTTTGGGATTCCTTGATATGTTGCTGAATGTTTTTCACCTTCTCTACCATTTCTTAGACTATTTCAGGTCCTAATAGCTTATGCTCACTGAATTCATCCCAACACGTTGGTGTTCTACACCTTTTCCCATAAAGGGATTCATATGGTGTCATTTGAATGCTTTAGTATAAACTGTTGTTGTAGGAGAATTGAAACAATGGAAGATGTTGGCCTCATACTCCTTTGAATCCCATATAACATGATCTAAACATATCTTCTAGTATCTGAATAGTTGTCTCATATTGACCATCATGTTGAGGATGATAGGCCATACAGAATTTCATTTTAGTGCTTAGAGCATGTTGGATAATTTTTCAGAACTTCGAGTTGAATCTTGGATCATGATCGTATAAAATAGATAGTGGTACTCCATGCAGCCATACTACTTCTTTGTCTTAAATCTATGTAAGTTGATCCAATGAGAAGTCCTCCCAAATTGCAATAAAGTGATTTTTCTTTGTAAGACAGAACAATGACCCATATAGCATTGTTTTCTTTGGATGTCCTTAGAAGTCTAGTGAAAAGGTCCATGGTAATGTTCACCCACTTCCATGTTGGTATGGGTAGTAGTTGTATCTACCCCTTAGACTTTTTCCTCTAAGCCTTCACTTGTTGACATATCAGGCACTTTGATGTATATTCAGTAATCTCCCTTTTCATATTGTCCCACCAAAAGTTTTCTCAGAGATCACGATACATCTTTGTGCTCCATGGGCGGATAGAGAAGGTTGGTCTATGTTCATCATTCAAAAGATCCTTCTTTATCTCTAGATCGGATGGTACAGATAATCGTGACTCAAATCTTACAACTCATTCCTCATCAATCATAAACTCTGAGTATTTCCCATTTCTGATAGCTTCCACACTTTTCATACTTTCTACATTTTTCATTGAGCATCCTTTACTTTCTCCATGAGAGTTAGTTGAGAAATAATTTAAGAAAGGATTTATGATGTTCCTCCCATAATGATTCCCACATCCATCCTTAGAAAATATAATAAGATTGGATCCTTTTCAATTTTCATCATTGATAAAGATGCAAGATCCTTTCTACTTAGAGTATCTTACACCTTGTTTTCCTTACTGGGATGGTAGTGGATTAAGAAGTCATAATCTTTGATGAGCTCCATCCATATTCTCCAATGCATACTAAGCTCTTTTTGTCTGAATATATATTTGAGACTTGTGTGGTCAGTATATATCTCACACTTCTCCCCATAGAGATAATGCCGCCAGATTTCCAATGCGAAGATCACAACCGCAAACTTCATAACATGCATGGGATAGTTTTTCTCTTGTATTTTCAGCTTCTTTGAGGCATAGGCTATCACTTTATCATTTTTCATCAGCACACGGCCTAAGACCTTCTTTGAAGCATCACTATACACCACAAAGTGTTCTGTACTTGTTGGGTGTGTGAGTATTATCATAGTGACAAGCCTCTTTTTCAAATCCTTGAAATAGTATTTACATTCCTGAGTCTAGAAAAACTTTACTCCCTTCCATGTCATCTTGATCATTGGGTTTGAAAATTGTGAAAAGTTCTTCACAAATCATCGATAAAACCCATATAGACCCAAAAATCTACGGATATCTGTTACATAAGTTGGCCTAGGCCACTCTTCAATCACCTTTGTCTTGGAAGGATCTATATATATCTCTTTTCTAGTGATAACATTCCCAAATAATGAGACTTCCTCCATCCAAAACTCACATTTACTATACATTTCATACATCTTCTTCCTTAAAAAAGTTTTTAAAGTAGTATTCAAATGCTCCTCATGTTCCTCCTTTCTCTTGGAGTATATAATAATATCATCAATAAAGACTACCACAAATTTTTCTAGGTAATTTTTAAAGACTCTATTCATTAAATCCATGAAAATTTCTGGAGAATTAGTGAGTCTGAAGGGCATCACTATGAACTCCTAGTGTCCATACCTCATTCTAAAGGCATTCTTGGTAATATCTTCCTTCCTCACCTTTAGTTGAAGATATCCTAACTGAAGGTCTGCCTTAGAGAAATAAAAGGTCCCACAAAGCTGATCGAACAATTCATCTATCTAAGGAAGGGGATACTTGTTATTTGTCCTGATTTTGTTGAGATCTTGATAATCAATGCCTATGTGCATTGATCCATCCTTCTTCTTGATGAAGAGGACTATCGCACCCTACAATGAAGCACTTAGGCATAAAAAAACCTTCTCTTTATTATCTTATAACTACTTCTTCATCTCTTCCAGCTCTACGGTGGACATTCTATAAGGTGTTTTTTATATTGGTAGAGATCTAGGAATAAGTTCAATTGATAACTCTACCACATGATCAGGATGAAGACTAGAAAACTCTTCTGTGAATACATCAGTGTAATCCGTCACAATAGGCATGTATTCTATTAAGATTCTCTCCTTTATCTCAATCATTTGAGCTAGATATTCTTGCTTATAAAGTAGAAATATCCACACTTGAGATGATGATTCTAAATAAGACTTATGTTCAACATTAAACTTGTAAAGAATTGGAGGATTATTTGGGATATTAAGAGTGATCGACCTTTCCCAACAATTTATGTTGGATTTTTATAAAGATAGTCAATCCATGCCCTAGATGGAATTAAAATCTACCAAAGGGGGTATGATGATATTTTTTGGGAGGTTCAGTCCACACACATTATCTAGGGAGGAGTTATAAACCATGGATGAAATAATTTCCCCCTTTGTTGTTCTCACAGATAACTTTTCCCCCAAATTTTGAGGTTGTGTTTGAATACTTCTACTAAACTTTCAAGATATGAAAGAATGTGTAAAATCATAATCAAATAGTACATTCAGTCTTCTTGAATGAATAACTAGCGTAACTATTACCACATTGTTTTCTGGATCCACCTCAACAGTAGTGATAGCATAAGCCCTTCATTGTTGCCTCGGAGGTTGCTGTTGGTTGCCTCTAACAACCCTTGTCTTAGGGAAATTGTTCGCATAATGATCATGCTCCCTAAAGTAGTAACACTACACCACTGGCTGAGTGTTGATCTGAACCTTTCTCTCTTCTTCCACATTTGCGGGATTTTTCATATCTCTTAGACAATTATTGGCCAGATGTCCTAACTTTTCACATTTGAAGAAATTCCTGGTTTCCTTTAGACAGTTCCTAGGATTCTTCTTCCCACAAATTTTATAAGTGGGATATCCTAGCTTCTTTCCATTATGGGATTTGTTTGTTGAACCACCCAAGTTGTTCACTATTTTATGCTTCTTGTCATTGGGCCCATGAGACCACTAAGAGTCTCCAATCACTATTTCAACCTTCAGGTCACAACGGAAAATCTCCTTATAACTACCGAAGTCTCAGATCTCCAATAACTTCCATAGACTCGGATTTAGCCTGCTAAAGAAGCGATCCACCTTGATTTCAGTGTTGATGAAAAACTAAGAGGCTTACCTTGAAAGCCTTGTAAAGTTTTCTTCATATGTCCCGATGGACTCATCTTCCTTCTGCATTAGTCCAAGTAACTCTCTTTCCAAATTTATAGGGAGGGTTAGTGGAAAATATTTATTGAAAAACTTCTTCTTGAATTCCTCCCAATCCATGGAATCAATTTCCTCTTGGGACTTTGTATTCTTGATATGTGACCACCGTTGATCAGCTTCCCCATTAAAACAATAGACCACCAGTACAAATTTCTCTTCTTCTAAGCACTAGAGGATAGAGAATATCGTTTCAATGGAGTTAATCTACTTTTCTGCGCTGAGTGGATCAGAAGATCCGCTAAACATGCGAGGAATTTTCCACATGAAGGATTATATGACAAATTTCTCTTTCCTTAGAGGAGGATGGTGTTTAACATGATTCAAGTTATTATTCATAACATGAGCCAGCTGAGAAAGTACTATCATGATGTTTTGAGCACTCGTTCCCATCATATCAGGCATATCATTTGAGAAATCTTCACATTTCCTATCATATTGGTTTTTGGCACATGTTCTTCTATTTTCCACCATTATCAAAGAAAAGAACGTATAATTTGAGGTCTTGAATACTCATCTATTGAGCATAAAAAGGAAACTCTGAACATAAAATGATAAAATTGTAAAGGATAAGTATATCATAACTTGTGATTCCTTAGGTTTAAATCTAGGTTATCCTTGATTTATTTATTAACTTATATTCTTTTGGGATTTTTTTGTCCCCAAATAATATTTTATACTAAGATCATGAATCTACCAAAGAATATCCCATGTGAGTATCAAACCAAGAGTGCAGTAAGGCCCGTTGTTGTGTACTAGGATACCTTGATTCAAGACCAAAACTCCTTGTCATAATTTTCACTCCTAGGTACATATGTACCAGATCCACCTCTACCTATTTGTATCCAGACAGAGATGTATTTTCATGAAAAACTACTTACTATATACTAACCATAATTTAGGGATTTTTTCTTATACTTCATCTCATCCTTAAGGTTATTACTAAAGTTCTTTATTTCTAATCTCCAAAAATAATGAGATCATCCTTTGATACCAACTATATTGACCCTAGCCTTATACATATAACATTACATGATTTTAATCATAATAATACATCAGATTAAAATCCAAGTATCGTTAATTCTAGTGTCTTGGAATACTAGGTACATAAACTAAAATCATAGGACCAAAAAAACATCTTTATTTAATATCCATAAAGAGATACTAACTTCCTTTGGGCCCTTACATATGCATACGGTACCTTGGGGAACACATGAACAAAGGGATGAGCTAAAAATCCCATTAAGGAAATGAACATAAGAATAAATCTTAAGCACATGAGTTAGGAGGCATGACATAATGATATCAAAAGCATGGAACATATGGAATCATAACATATAAACAGGGAATCATATCAACAAGGTATCATATGAACATGGGATCACATAAATGTGGCAGCAACATGACACATGACTTTAGTATGAGTCATGGCTAATGCCAAGATCGTTTCCCATAGTAGAACAAACCAAGGCTAATCGTCAAGACCATTGCACATCACATCTCATGTGACTTAAATTTTCCCAATGCATTAGAGAACTATATGGGAAGACCCATCTTATCATTTTCATGTATATTCTTTCCACATAAATAATCATAAATAATCAAATATACATAAACATAAGGGTACCCATGGAAAGAAATGGGTATCACAATCATGTCATAAAGAATAATAAATGAGGGTATCATAAAAGTGTCCATGAGAGAAAGGAATTAAAACCTACATGGAAATTAATAAGGTAAAGTAGTCATGTAGCATGGTAAGTGATGTAAAACAGAAGTTAAAACATGTAAGAAGAGTATTTTGGAAATTCATATCATTAAAACATTTTAGTGCGGTTTTAAGGAAAACACTAAAGAGATTTCAAAATAGAAAAGGGAAAAATATTTTATATAAAAGAAGAAGTGAACCAAGAAGGTTTTAATAATAAAAATACAGATTTTATAAAGAAAATGGTGTCTTAAAATAGAAGATAGAGTGCACATAAAATTGGGTAAAAACTTGGGAAGTTCCCTTAAAATTATTTTGCTTACTGGGAAGTATTGAGGAGGGAATCACTTAAAAGCATATATATACCCGAAAGAGAATGAGGTATGGACCTTGAAACATGATTTTGGAGAGTATAAACAGAATTTAGAATTTTTACACAAAAGGAAAAGACTAATTCATTTGGGTAAAAACAAAGATAGAGAAACCCAAAGGAATAAAGGCGGTTCAGGTATAATTCCTTACAGATTATCGGTATGATATCGGGTGTACTTAAGAGGGATTAATGAGAGAGAAAGGGATTTCTCATCTTTTATAACTCATAAGGACAGTATGGGGGAGGTTTTTAATTATATCCCATAATTAGGGATTACCCATAAAATGGCATATCGTAGAGTATATTCTTGAATAAAAGTGAAATGGAGAGGATCCCTTACCATAAGTTCAGTGGTGTTCTCCACTTGTTATTAATGACTTGAATAAAAAAATTAGGTTTATTAATTAATAGTTAAAGAACCTATTATATAATTAATTGATTTACTATAACCTTTTTTAGTTCATTAAATACCTTTTTTATTGGTTATAAGGTTCAATTTCATTGTTCAGGTATGTTTTCTTCCATGGTTTTAATGATCGGCTCATGTTCGGATAAACACGTATGATGAAAGTGGTTGTCTAGAATTAAAGTTGTATGTTATTATTGAACACCCATGAGATTAAATGTTTATAAAAATTCATTTGATTATTGGGAGTGAAGATGAATTATTATATAAAACCATAGTGGAAACTGTTTTGGTTAATCGGTGGGTTTTGATTACAACGAACATGTTTTTCTTTATAACATAATACCATTTGTACAAAATAATTACAGAAACTTAACATGGATATATCACATATATAATAATTTGTTTCAACCATAATCCAAATGGTTTCATGACAATTATTAAATATGAAAACAGAAATTGATAAATGGTTGTCATTGAAGGTGCTAAATTAACACATCTCAAACGGTGTTTTCATTTCATTCAAATAAAAGGTGGGGAAAGGAGAGATGATAATGAAATATCCCATTAGCATAACAAAATTCCAGTACATATATGGCATTTTATTTTTCATAGCATTTGGATGAGTATAGGTTAGTAAAGAAAAGAGAACAAAAGAACTTAAAAATGAAAAAAAAAGAAATGTGGAATTTTACCTCTTGAATCAACCTTCCTTGAGAGCTTCTTAAGGGGAGAGGTTTTGGTATTTTTAAGAGACCAAAGACTGTTGGTTATTGGGAGGGAGCTTAGGGAGAGATTTGGGAAGAATATAGGGAATTCACAATGCTTTAGAGTAGTGAAGAGAAGAGGATTTGGGGGGGGGGGTTATAGTGGAGAAGAGGAGGGTTTTCTTAATTTTTATAATCATTAGTTTATTAATTTCCATCAAAACCAGTAATAGTGATGACTCCATGGAAACAAATATTAAATGGGTCGTGTGAATTTAAACCAAGGGTGGTGACATAATCCATTATTCTATGAATAGTATATTTAGTTTATAATGTATATATGTGGTAAATTACTGTGTTTTACTATTCATCAAAAAATCAAGTATTTAAAAAAACTCAAAACTTCACCCTAACCATTTTTCAACATGTAGAATCCAAAAATGAAATCCATTTTTCAAAAATAATTTTATAAATATTCTTAATTTCATTTTAAATTAATATCATAATTTATTCAAAAAACCAGTTTTAAAACATTTACTTACTTATTCCAAAATATTGGTGCATCAAACATTCACTTAAATAATATCTATATACTATCATAGGTAAGGTTAATATTAATTATGGTATGTAACTATTCATAAGGGTAACATTACTATTCATAAGTGTGTGTTACTATTCGCCAAAAATTAAGTTGGTCATATTAAACTCTAAATAACTTACTGATCACAACTATGTATGTCAGATTTTCGAAATTAAAATCACAAAAGTGAAAAACATATAGTTGGAGGTCACATAGCACTTAGTAGTTCATTATTTTGTGATTTCATGTGATTATTACATATTTATAAGAAATTAATTTCCATTGAAAAACATTGGGTCATTACATTCTTCCCCCTTATGAAATTTCACCCTCAAAATTTTGTTTTACATTCTAAATCATAAACAGGTGTGGGTACTTTTCCTTCATTTCTTCCTCCAGTTCCCATGGTTCCTCTTCATACTTATGGTTTCTCCCTAGTACCATGAACAGGTGAGTAGTATTGTAACATAGAACTTTATCTCTATGATCTAATATCTTTACTGGCTTATTCTTATAGGAAAGATCATCCTCCAATGGTACCACCTTTGAAAAGAGTACTTGTGAAGGGTCTAATATGTACTTATTTAAGAGGGATACGTGAAAGAAATCATATACTTTGGACATGGTAGGTGGAAGTTCTAGTCGATAGGCCACAACCCCGACACGATCAAGAATCTCAAAAGGGTCGATGTACCTGGGACTTAACTTCCCTTTCTTTCTAAACCTCATGACCTTCTTCCATGGAGACATGTGAAGAAAACCTTGTATCCAACTTTGAACTCAATGTCTCATTGATAATTTTCAGCATAACTCCTCTATCGACCTTGGTCTATCTTGATATGCTGCTTAATTTTTCTCACATTCTCCATCATTTCTTTGATCATTTCAGGTCCTAGCAGCTTACGCTCATCGACTTCATCCCAACACGCCGGTGTTCTGCAAATTTTTCCATAAACGTCTTCATATGGTGCCATTCGGATGCTCGAGTGGAAACTATTGTTGTAGTAGAATTCAACTAGTGTAAGATGTTGGTATAATACTCCTTTTATTTTTATAGAACATGCTCTCAACATATCTTCCAATTTTAGAATATTTCTCTCAGATTGGCAATCAGTTTGAGGATGATAGACCGTACTAAAGTTTAGTTCAGTGCTTAGAGCATATTAGAGACTTTTCTAGAACATTGAGGTGAATCTTGGATCATGATCGGATACAATAGATAGTGTTACTCCATGAATCCTTACCACTTCTTTGATTTAAATCTATGCAATTTGATCCAATGAGTCTTCTCATACTGCAATAAAGTAAGTTATCTTTGTAAGATGGTCCACAATGACCCTTATAGCATTGTTTCCTCTATATGTCCTCGGAAGTCCAGTGAAAAGGTCCATGGTAATGTTCTCCCACTACCATGTGGGTATGGGTAGTGGTTACATCATCCCCTTAGACTTTTTCCTCTCAGAAATCACTTGTTCACATACCAGGAACTTTGATGTATATTGAGAAATCTCCCTTTTCATATTTCCCCACCAAAGGTTTTCTCAGAGATCTCAATACATCTTTGTGCTCCCTATGTGGACAGAGAAAGTCGAGATATGTGCATCATTAAAAATATCCTTATTTATCTCTGGATCATATGGTGCACATAATTGTGACTAAAATATTACAAATCTTTCATCATCAATCATAAAGTCTGGGGATTTCCCATTTCCGGTAGCTTCCACCCTTTTCAAAATTTCCACTTCTTTTCTTTGAGAATCCTTTATTTTCCCAATTAGAGATGGTTGAGAAATAATTTGAGAAATAATTGATGATGTTCCTCCCTTAATGATTCCTAGGTACATCCTCAGCAAATCTAAGAAGATCAGGTCCTTTTCAATTCTCATCATTGATAAAGATTCTTGATCCTTTCTACTTAGAGCATCTGCCACCTTGTTTTCCTTAATGGGGTGGTTGTGGATTTAGCATTCATAATCCTTGATGACCTCCATCCATCTTTTCTAGTGCATATTAATCTACTTTTGTGTGAATATATATTTGAGACTCTTGTGGACAACATATATCTCACACTTCTCCCCATAGAGATAATGCTGCAAGATTTTCAATGCAAAGATCACAAACATTAACTCCAGATCACGTGTGGAATAGTTTTTCTCATGGATTTTAAGCTAACTTGAGGATTAGGATATCACTTTATCATTTTTCATCATCACACATCCTAATCCCTTCTTGTATGCATCATTGTACACCACAAAGATTTCCCCACTTGTTGGGTGTGTAAGTACTGGCGCATTGATAAGCCTCGTTTTCAACTCCTTGAAATGGTCTTCAAATTCCTGAGTCCGGACAATCATTACTCCCTTCTATGTCAACTTGGTAATTGGGTTTGAAAATTGTGAAAAGTTCTTCACAAATCGTGGTTAATACCCAGTTATACCCAAAAAGCCACCGATCTCCGTTAGAAAAGTTGGCATGGGACACTCTTTTATCACCTTTGTATTAGCAGGGTCCACACATATCCCTTCTTTAGCGATCACATTCCCTAAGAATGATACTTCTTCCATACATAACTCACATTTACTGTACTTTTCATACAAATTCTCCCTTTACAAAGTTTTTAACACAGTATTCAAATGCTCCTCATGTTCCTCCTTTCTCTTGAAGTATATTAGAATATCATCAATAAAGAATACCACAAATTTGTTGATGTAATCTCTAAAGACTCTATTCATTAAATAAATGAAAATTGATGGAGAATTAGTGAGTCTGAAGGGAATCACTATGAACTCATAGTGTCCATACCTCATTCGAAAGGCAGTCATGGGAATATCTTCCTTTTTACCTTTAGTTGGTGATATCTCGACCAAAGGTCCACCTTAGATAAATAACAGGCCCCACAAAGCTGATCAAACAATTCATCTATCTGAGGAAGGGGATACTTGTTCTTTAACATGATTTTATTGATCTCATGATAATCAATGCATAAGAACATTGATCTATCCTTATTCTTGATGAAGAGGAATGGCGTACCCCATGGTGAAGCACTTGGGCGTATAAAACCCTTCTCTATATTGTCATGCACCTACTTCTTCAGTGCTTCCATCTCTATGGTGGCCATTCTATAAGATTTTTTTGATATAGGTAGAGATATAGGAATTAGTTCAATTGATAACTCTACATGACGATCAAGAGTAAGACCAAGAAACTCTTCCAGGAATACATCAGTGTAATCCCTCACAATAGGCATGTCTTCAATAATGGTTCTCTCCTTTATCTCAATCATTTGATCTAGATATGATTACTCATAAGGCAGAAATATCCACACATGAGACGATGATTCTAAAGTAGATTCATCTTCCTCATTACACTTGTAAAGAATTTAAGGATTCTTTGGGATGTGAAGAGTGATCTACCTTTCTCGACAGTTGATGTTGGATTTGTATAAATATATCCAATCCATTTCCAAGAGAGTGTCGAACTACACCAAATGAAGTATGATTATATTTTCTACAAGGTTCAGTCCACAAACACTAACTGGAGAGGAGTTATAAACCATGGATGCAATAATTTCCCCATTCGATGTTCTCACAGATACATTTCTTCCAAATTTTGAGGTTGTGTTTGAATAGTTTTACTAGACTAGAATGAAATGAAAGAATTCATAGAACCAGAATCAAATAGTTTGTTATCTCTTCATGAATGAATAAATAGAGAACCTGTCACGACATCGATGTCCAGCTCCACCTAAGCAGTAGTGATATAATAATATCTTTTTTGTTTCCTCGGAGGTTGTTGTTGATTTCCTCTAACAACCCTTGTCTTAGGGAAATTGTTTGCATAAATTACCATGCTCCTTCCAGTTTTAACACTGCACCACTAGCCGAGCGTTGATGTGAACCTTTATTTCTTCTTCCACATTAGAAGGATTTTTCATATCCCTTTGTCAGTTCTTGGCCAGATCTCCCAACATTCCACATTTGAAGCAATTCCTAGTTCCCTTTAGACAGTTCCCAAGATGCTTCTTCCCACAACTTTTAAATGTGGGATATTCGAGCTTCATTACATCATGGTATTTTTTAGTCGAACCACCCTTTTTGTTCTCCATTTTCCACTTCTTTTCATCGGGCCAATGAGACCATTGAGAGCATCCAATCTCCATTTTCACCATGAAGGAACAATGGAAAATCTCCTCATAACTATCAAAGTCTCATATCGCCAACACCTTTCATATACTCATCTTTAGTATAATAAAGAAGCAATCCACCTTTCTTTCTATGTTCATGACAATTCCAGAGGTGTACCTTGAAAACCTTGTAAAGTTTACTTCATATGCCCTGATGAAATCGTATTCCTTCTTCTTGAGTCTGAGAAACTCTCTTTCCATCTTAAGACAGAGGGTTTCAGGAAAATATTTATTGAAAAACATCCTCTTGAATTCCTCCCAATCCATGGAATCAATTTCCTCTTGGTAAATTGTATTCTTGATCAGTTTTTACCACTGATCTGCTTCCCCATCAAAACGATAGACCGCCAGTACAACTTTCTCATATTCTGAGAATTGGATGATAGATAATATCTTTTAAATGTAGTTAATCCACTGTTCCGTGAGGAGGGGATCTGAAGATCCGCTAAACATGGGAGGCCTTGGCCGCATGAAGGATTATACAAAAGAATTCTCTTTCCTTGGAGGAGGAGTGTGTTCCACATGATTCAAGTTATTATTCATAACTTGAGCCAGAATATAAAGTACTATCATGATGTTTTGAGCACCCATTCCTATCATATTTTTCATATCATTAGGCAAATCGTCACATTTCCTATCACATTGGTTGTTGGCACGTGTTTCTGTATTTCCTACCATTAACCTAGAAAAGATCATATAATTAGAAGGATTGAATACTTAGATATTAGCATAAAAAATAAACTTTGAACACAAAATGATAAACTTGTAAAGGAGAAGTAGATCCTAACTTGTGATTCCTTAGGTTTAAATCTAGGTTATCCTTGATCTATTTCATAACTTATATTCTTATGGTATTTTTTTGTCCCTTAATAATGGTTTGTACTAATCTAATGAATCTTCCAAATCATATCCCCTGGGAGTGTCAAACCAAGAGTGTATCAAGGCTCGTTGTTGCGTACCAGGATATCCTGGGTCAAGCCCAAAACTCCTTGTCATATTTTTCACTCATAGGTACATCTGTGCTAGAGCCACCTCTACCTATTTATGTCCAGATAGGGATGTATTTTCATGATAAACCACTTACTCTATACTTATCAAAATTTAGGGATGTTTTCTTATACTTCGTCTCATCCTTAAGGTTATTACTAAAGTGCTCTATTACTAATCTTCAAAAAAAACTAGACCATCCTCTAATACCAACTATAGTGACCCTATCCTCTTACAAACAACATTACATGATTTTAAGCATAATAATACATCAGAATACAATCCAAGGATCGTTATGTCTGGTGTCATGGAAGACTATTTACACAAACTGAAATCATAGGACCAAAAAACTTCCTTATTTAATATCCATAAAGAGATCCTAACTTTTTTTGAGCCCTTACATCTTCATAGGGTACCCTCGGGAACACATGAACAATAGGGATAAGCTAAAAATTCCAATAAGGAAATTAAAATAAGAATAAAGCTTAGGCACATGAGTTAGGAGGCAGGACATAATGATATTAAAAGCATGGAACATATATAATCATAACATATAAACATGGAATCATATAAAAATGGAACCATATAAACATGAAATCATATAATCATGGGATCATATGAACATAATAATATATAAATGTGGAAAAAACATAACACATGACTTTATTACAAGTCAAGGCTAACCGCCAAGATAGTTTCACATAGTACCACAAGCCAAGGCTAACCGCCAAGACCATTACACATAACATCTCATGAGACTTAACATTACCCAAATCATTAGAGTGATATATGTGTGCACCCATCTTATCATTTTCATGAATATACTTTCCACATAAATAATCATACATAATCAACCATACATAAACATAAGGGTACCCATGGAAAGAAATGGGTATCACAATCATGTCATAAAGAATAATAAATGGGGGTATCATAAAAGTGTCCATGAGAGAAATGAATTAAAACATATGTGAAAATTAATAAGGTAAAATAGGAATGTATCATGGAAAGTGATGTAAAACAAAAGTGACAACAGGTAAGTAGAGTATTTAGGAAATTCTTAGCATTAAAACATTTTAGTGGGTTTATAAAGAAAACACTAAAGATATTTTAAAATAGAAAAGGGAACAATATTTTATATAAAACCAGAAGTGAACCAAAGAATTTTTTCATAATAAAAATTCGGATTTTAAAAAGAAAATGGTGGATTAAAACATAGGATATAGTTCACTTGAAATTGGCTAAAATTTTGGGAAGTTCCCTTAAAATGATTTTGATTGCAGGGAAGTATCGAGGAGGGACTCACTTAGAAGCATGTATATACCCAAAAGAGAATGAGGGATGGACCATGAAACATGATTTTAGAGAATATAAAAATCATGTAGAAGTTGTACATAAAAATAAAAGACAACTTAATTTTGTTAAAAATAAAGATAGAGAAACCCGAAAGAATAAAGGTGGTTCGAGTAGAATTCCTTACAGATTATCGACTTGATATCAGGTGTAATTAAGAGGTATTAATGAGAGATAAATGGGTTTATAATATTTTATACCTCATAAGGACAATATGGGGGAGGTTTTTAATTATATCCCATCATTAGGGATTACCCATAAAATGGCATAGTATAGAGGACAATCTTGAATAAAAGTGAAATGGAGAGGATCCCTTACCTTATGTTCGGTGGTGTTATCCACATGTTATTAATGACATGAATAAATGAATTTGGTTTTTTAATTAGTAATTATAGAACCTATTATATATGTAATTTATTTATTATAAACTTTTTTAGTTCATTCAAGGCCTTTTTGATTGGTTATAAGGTTCAATTTCGTTGTTCGGGTCTGTTTTCCTCCTTGATTTTAATGACCGGTTCACGTTCGGATGAACACGTATGATGAGAGTGGTAGTCCATAATTGAAGTTATATGTTATTAGTGAACATAAAGAAGATTACATGGTTATAAAAAATAATTTTTTTATTGGTATTGAAGATGAATTATTATATAAAACCTTAGTGACAACCGTTTTGGTTAATCGGTGGGTTTTGATTACAACGAATAGGTTTTTCTTTATAACGTATTATCATTTGTAAAAAATAATTACATAAACTTAACTATGATATATTACATATATAATAATCTATTTCAACCATAACACAGATGGTTTCATGACAATAATTAAAGATGATAATATAAATTGATAAACTATTGTCCTTGAATGTGCTAAATTAACATATCTCAAATGGTGTTTTCATTACATTCAAATAAAAGGTAGGGAAAGAGAGATGATAATTAAATATCACATTATCATAACAACATTCCTATAAATATTTGGTATTGTATTTTTCATACCATTTTTATTAATAGAGTTTAGGAAAGAAAAGAGAACAAAGGTACTTAAAAATGAATGAAAAGAAAAGAGAAATTTTACCTCTTGAATCAACCTTCCTTGAGAGCTTATTAAGGGGGGAGTTTTGGGTATTTTTTGGAGACCAAAGGTTGTTAGAAATTGGTAGGGATCTTGGGGTGAGATTTAGGAAGAATATATGGAAGTAAAAAAGGCTTTAGAGGAGTGAAGAGAAGAGGGAGTGAGGAGGGTTATAGTGGAGGAGAGGAGGGTTTTCATAATTTTTTAATCATTAATTTATTAATTTCCCTCAAGACCAGAAATAGTGATTAATACATGAACAAAAATAGAAAATTGGTCATGTGAATTTGAACCGATGGTGGTGACATCATCCATGATGCTATGAATAGTCTATTTAGCTTATAATATATATATACAGTGAATTAGAGTATTTTACTATTCATAAAAAATCATGTATTTCAGAAAAATATCAAAAATTTACCCAAACCATTTTTTGACATGTAGAATCCAAAAATGAAATCCATTTATAAAAAATAATTTTCTAAATATTATTAGTTTAATATTTAATTAAAATCACAATTTATTCTAAAAAAATAGTTTTAAAACATTTACTTCCTTATTCCAAAATATTGGTACATCGTACTTTCACTTAAATATTATTTATATACTATTATTGGTAAGGTTACTATTCATTAGGTTATGTCACTATTCATAAGGGTAGAATTACTATTCATAAGGGTATGGTGCTATTTTCCAAAAATTAATTTGGTCATATTAGACTCCAAATAACTTACTGATCGCAACCGTGTATGTCAGATGTTCAAAATTAAAATCACATAAGTGACATACTTATGTTTAAAGGTCACATAGAACTTAGTAGTTCATTATGTTATGATTTCATGTGATTATGACGTATTTATAAGAAAGGAATTTTCATTGAGAAACATTGGGTCGTTACAAATTCCCTATGTTGCAGCATTAGCCTCTCCCTCACCAGAATAACTATTCATTCGTAGGATGAATTGAAAATCAGTAGGAGATATAAATGGGGCCACATCATCAACCCCAATATATCCCCATGGGAGGGAGATGGAATAGGAAGTATTTCCTCCAAATCTCCTTAACGTCATCTAGTCCCTGAATACTTGAATGGAATCAATGGAAGGGCAGTGCACACATGTAAAGCCTGAAAGGAAGCCATATCTTGAATGGGTCGATGATACCCCACCTCCGACCAACTTTGGAAATACTACATTCTCCACCTTTGATGGTGTGAGAGACCCCGAGAACCATCTCACACACTTTTTGTCCTGATATGGGTCAATGATGGTCCCTTGAGATCAACTAGAGGCAACCAAGCTGAGGTGTTTTTTACAGACTCTGATAAGGACAGCCTTTATTTGCAATAACAGTCTTCCAGTAGGATATATCATAGGATGGGAAGACCTCCATCATCAATTTCTTTACTAATTTAGTTCTATGATGAAGAATACAATGGTAGTTGGTCTAAAAAACTACAAACAATGATAAAATGAGAGGGTGTCTAATTTCATAGCAAGGAGGAAGGGTTTGACCCACTCACTCAACATCCCCCTCTTTCAAGAGTAGCTAATGGAATTCTAGGCTGAAAATCTTAAGTATGAGTAATAGAAACCCCTGATTCTAATGAAATATCCAGGTGGATTCTGTGAATTTTCTAAAATAGCACAAACCCTTAAAGAGACTATCAACGAACCCAATCCAAATCTCAAATCATGCCCGCGACATAGTGAAAAAGGATAGCCAGAATAGAAGATGCATCTATCACTCTCAAGCCAACAGCATCCCCATCCAGATACCCAGGTAGGCCTAAAACCACCCAGTTCCTCTGATCAAGTGGCGACAACCATAAAATCACACTCGTCCAGAAGCATATAGAAATAAGGGTCATCCAAGATTTGATGAATGGATGAATAAGGTGTTCTCTTTATAGAATGAATAAGTCCACAATTATTTCTTGGCATCCATGGACAATAACCTACTCACACTTCTACAACCCAAGAATCCCGATGATATCAACCTCACTAGAAAGCCCGATTACTACCCTTTCCACATAAGTCTGGGTCATAATATCCATAATTTTTTCATCTTCAAATACGTCCCTCAAGGCATGATTTATTCTGAACAAGTGGTGTCGGATAATTCCCAACAGTAAGTGGCTTACATAACCATGGTCCAACCTGGAAAAGTGGAAGATTGGAAAGAGGTCCCGGCCAGATGTGTGTAAAATTTCAACAACTAGATGGTTTGGAATAAAGTTTATTGAGCCCACGCCACTTTGAGAGAACAATTGCGTAGTCTAGAAGCAGTTCCACCACCAAATAAAGAGGCATCAGATGTTCCTTCAAAAGGTGGGCTTGAACACTAGTGGTGGAATGAAATAGTTGAGGAAGATTCATATTCTTCTCTAAAGAAAGTATTAACCCTCACTAATTTCTCCACTGCAACATCAGCAACACAGGAATTTCCCCACCAACCAGAATCCTCATCAGATGAAAATATCATCTTTGGTTCTATCAACACAATGCACTTGACAACCCCCCTCTGATGATGAGTATTCCACCGAATATTGTTTTCCCACATATAACCGAGGAGTGGGAGGATACATGCACCAGATCTAAGGATATATGGGACATCACGAACATGTTCGGACTCAATGTTCTGGTCATGTCCCCATATAGGACATACATACAGTCGATCCTCATGGGAAAGTGCTCGAGAATGCCCAAAGGATTTGAGGAGATTCCTTAAAGCCCTCCAGTATTCACTCGCATTCGATTGTCTTACATTCCCTTCTTGAAGGGATCCAATCTAATAAACCTATGAAATGAGGAAGTTTAGCATAACCTACACTGCTGTAAAAAGATCCCCCCTCAACCTTGGAACAAGCACCAGGTCCATATGCCTCAGATCTCCAACTCCTAAACCACATACCCAGGAGTAGCCCCATATTGAGAAGTGCTGACCTCTAACTCTAAAATATGATGTTCTGAAATATTTAGATACATTCCCAGCAAATCTCTCAATACTGGATGCACTCTGTCTATCAAAATAACTCATTTAGTCACTCACTGAATCCCGTTGGATCCCATAAGAATTAGAGATAAAAGTCTTTGTTGCTGAATTATATCGAGTGAAGACTATTACCTTAGGATTCCATGTTGTCATCTCTTTTAATGATAAAGATCAAGAGGAGGCCATCCAGGGGAACATCAAACCCTTCAGGAAGACTCAAAAATATACATGTTCAAAGTGTACTGATTCATAACGGTTTAGCGATAAATCTTATCCCAGTGCAGACCCTCTGAAGACTAGGGTATATTGAAAGGGACTTATCCCTTACAAATCTGACCATCCAGGAATATGAAAAGGATGAGAAGATACCCCTGGGTAAAATCAAACTCAAATCCCAATTTGGGGATCCCACATATGATATCAAGTTCAATGTTATCCAGCAAGATACCAGATATAATTTCCTTCTTGGAAGGCCCTATCTCCATAGCCACCTCACGGTAACTTCAACATTCCCTAAATGTATGAAGTACCCCATCGATGTAAAGGTTGGAATACTACATGGTGGCAACACCCCCATTCGATACTTGTGGAGCCACATATGCCGAAGCAGATTTGTATAAGAAGGAAGTTAAGAAACTAATGGCCGATGATGATAAATAGGTTTCAACCCCCAGTGGCTTAGAGACCGCCCCCATAAATCTCTGGAGCATGATCGATGATGACTATGTGCTCCACATTAACATGGTATAAGTAGAAGATCTAACCCTAGAAGTCCAAACCCATCCTATCCTTAGCAAAAATCATCTCAGGCATCTCTCTGCAACAACCCATATAGCAGGGGATGGTGATATATCTTCTAAAGACCTCCCTCACCCTGATACTAATATAGAGGCTCTTGGACTTCCATCTTCACCTGAATACGTCTCCAAAGACTCAAAAATACATGAGGATGATATCAGGAATTCCCCTCCAGTATTTAAGGAAGGTTTCTCCACTACCATATACAAGCTTAGGTAGATAAATCTGGGGATAGAAGAAGACCCAAGTCCTACCTTGGTTAGTGCCTCCATGCCTCTTGAAGAGAAAGAGATGTACATTTCATTTCTAAAGCAGCAATGATATTTGTTTTAATGGAACTATGTAGATAGATGTGGGTACACATCATATTGTACTACCCGATGAGAAACAAGGCTTCAAGAAAGTATCTAGGAGTATGCATCCCTCCCATGCCACCAATGTAGAGGTGGAAGTTGACAAGTTTATAAAATCCAACATTGTTTGAGAAATGAAATAACTAATATTTGTTTCCAACATCGTCCCCATTATAAAGAATAATGGGTAGATTATGGTCTACATTGGCTTCATAGACCTTAATCAACATTTCCCAAAGGATGATTTTCCATTACCGATCATAGATGTAACACCCGAGACTTTTATGTTATATAAATCATCAAAGGAATATTTTTCTACACAACACTTTCTTGGCTTTCTTTACACGAAATCACGACCTTCCTTGATAGCTTGCGTCGTACGCAATACCGAGTTTCACTAAACAACGATATGCTATTAAAATATTATTAAAACTAGCCGTTATGAATAGTAATAACCACTTTTTGAAATTTTATAATTTTTATTTTTCCAAATGGACTTCATTTTTTGATTCGGAATATCGAAATTAGCCTAGGGTGAAATTTTGGTATTTTTCTAAAAACTTTCAATTTTTGATGAATAGTGAAACCACTAAGTGGTAGTTAAAAAAACTGAATTTTTCATAAAACTTAATTTTACCGCTTCTGTTAGTGGAATTTCGAAAATCCGAGAGACACGGTTAATATCAAGGACTAAAATGTGGTTCAATGAGATGAAAATAATTTTTGGTGAATAGTAACTTTTTACTTTTATTTACCACGGTTAAAAGTAAACAGGGTAATTAAGGGTAACAATGATATTATTATTACCCTAAAACATGTCATAATTCTATTGGACAAGTGTAATTTGACCAAAAACAACATTAGGAATAAAATATGACCATTTAGGCCCACTTGGATTAGATTAGGACATTTATTATTAATTTATTTAAAGAAGGGTTAAAATAGTTAAAATCAAAGTTTAATAAGTAAATAATTTTTAATATAAGGTTATACATAAGATAAATTCGACTATAAATATTCATTAGAAATCTAAAAAGATTTCCTACATAATTATATTTTATTTGTAATTTTTAGACATTAAATAATTTAATTTATTTATGACACAATGATGATGCAGTAATTATCTTATTAATGAAATATTGACATAATTGATGTTATAAACACCAAAATAAATGTAATTTTAGACTTTTTATGAATTCAACTAATTGTTTAGGTTAATATGACATGTTATTATTTATTTAATTAATTTTTTTCGAACTAATCATTCTGTTATGATTTTCACAAAAATCAATTACTAAATAGTGTCAAAATTGACATAAAATAGTTTTTAAAACAAATATTATATTAGTAATTGTTATTTTATTCCTAAAAATCTAAGCTTCGGCCAAATAACTTAGATAATGTTATATATATTAATAATAAACAACTTGGGGTTCGTTTGGCTGCTTATAGTAAGTTTATTAACCTTATAGTATAAGAACACAAGAAGAAACGGTAAAAGTAAACTTATTTAACTTAATGTTAAATCTAAATGATAAGGTTAAAATAGGAACCTAAACTTGTCTAAATTCTATTGGATGAGATATTTCGACCCATCCCCACCTTATCTTAGAAATATATTAATTTGGAGCTATTTAAAACCGAATTTGACTTTATAATAAAATAATATTTTTAGTTTTCCCAAAGGTTCCCCTCTCCTCCCTTATAAAAGGGAACCTCCTCCCCCTCTTCCTCACACCACTTTGAGCCTTCAAGCTCGGCCAACCCCTGCCAATTTATCCTCCCCACTTCCCTAGAAACTCCCTAGAGGTTCTGGTCTTCTTCAAAGACCAATTTTAGTGCCCTAAAAGAAGGTCTCAAAGAAGCACTTCAAAGAAGAGGTAATGTCCGTTACCGATTCTTTCATCTTTATTTCTTCTTCCACTTATTCTTCTTTAGTTGTTTCATTATGAAGCAATAAAATCAGTATCACTCATATACTGATATTTTATTATAATTATGAAACAACACTATTTCACCATCTATCCATCCTACGGAAAAAGAAATCACCGCGCGTGCGTACGTACGGAATACCGTCTCCACGCCGTGGTGTAATCTATTTTCCACCACCACCTTACTTGGATGGGTATAATGGTGTAAATAATGACTATATATGACTATTATAAATTAATACTGATTCTGAAATAGTATACATACACTCCAATACAATTCCACTATCATAGGAACAATATCATCACTCGTGCGTACGTACGGAATACCGTCTCCACGATGTGATGCGACTCGTTCTACATGATCTTCATTTCATAATGATTATATAAATGAATTGAATGAATGAATATGATATATATTACACTAATACCATTCTGGAAATGAGTTATCTATAACCTAAAGAGAAGAATAATAATTGTTTTGACAAGACACGCATAAGAACAAAAAGTTATAAACACCCGAATAACAAGTAGCAATGAAATATTACTACTAAGAAGCTAAGAATATGACCATATATGATATCATAAAAATAAGTATGATTCTGGAAAAAGTCAATAACATTATTTAAATCATTATACAGGAGTTTTGGACACTTACGAAGCAAAACGGACCTAAGGTAAGGGAAATATCACAATCTCATTTTTATCCGAGATTGTTTATACTTCGGTATTTACTGGGGTGTATTTTATCATCCACATACATGTTTCCTCAATATGTAATATTATTTCCATCCACCTACAATTGTTTAAATCCAATTTTATCCTTCGGTGAGTTTTTAGTAAAAGATATGAAAGGAATCTTTTGTCATTTTTCGTACAAGGTACTTTTTGACTTTTCCGACAAAAGTACAAAGAATGTTTTTTTTAACTTATACGGCATGAATGGATTTTTAAAACATTATTTCCAAGAAGAATCCTTTACAAGTTTTCAAGTTTATTTTTAATAAACTTCTTTTAGTTTAAAATTGTATGACATGTTAAGAAAGGGAAAGTGTTTTTGAAGTAGAAAGGATATTTTCCTTAAGAATGAAGTTCAAGTGTTTTATCAAAATTATTTTCCATCTAAGATAATAAAGGGTTCTGTTTTTATCCCAATTATTACATTAATTTTATTATTTTGTGATGGAATTATATTTATGAATTCCTTTATTTTATATGAATTGTTTTATGATGTCACGATGTTTAAGATTCCCATTTTTATTACATGGGTTATGCAATGATGTATGATTTATGATTTTGTGGCACACATAAGAATGGTATCATTATGAGATGGGTGGGACCTATATCTCCCTCCAATTAATTGGGTAAATATTTTATATCTCTTGAGATAGACATGGCTGGAATGGTAGGTTATACCGGTTCAGTGAAACAGGACTGAAACGAGGGTGACTCGGTTCAGAAAGGGACTTTGTCCACTAAGATAGTCTTGGAAATGAGTCTTGACTAAAAAGAAATGATTCTCTATGATTATGTGTGTATGACACAAAGTTTCATGTTTTAAGTTATGATTATTGGGATTACATTTCACTACTATGATTTATCCCATGTTATGAAATTATGATCTCTTTTGCAGGTTAAGATTTCCAAAAGATATGTTCTTATGAATATGACATGATTGATATTTCTTTTATTTACCCATACTGAGCATTTGAGCTCACCCTTTTGTATGTTTTATTTCCCTAGGTCAGGAAGAAGGTTATTAAGTAGAATATGCCAAAAAGGGACTCTAGATATGATGAAATATATGGGAGGCAAAGTAGATGCTTTATGAACCAGTTGTTTATGTTTCCCAGTTTCTAAAGACACTATACCTATACGGTCCTTTTGTGGTTTTGTTATTTGTTGTAATAAGTATGCTTCAATTTTGAAGTATTAATAATGTATGTAATGTATGGGTTGTTATAATAGAACTCTTGATTGACACAACTGCTAGCTTCAGATCCCTTTCCTTAATGGATGTGTACTCAGGGTTCAATCAAATCAAGATGGAACAGGAAGATAAAGAAGCCGCCACCTTCAAATAAACATAGAGTATCTTCTACTATCAGTTCATGCCCTTTGGATTAAATAATGAGGGCGCCACATATCAGCGCACCATGCATCACATATTTAATCCATTATTGTGAAGGATAGTTGAGTTTTATGTTGATGAAGTGGTTTTTAAATCCTAACAATGATGTGATCACTTCATAGATCTCCAAAAAATATTCGACAAGCTGTGATAGAATATTATAAAGATGAATCCACTGAAATTTTCCTTCGGGGTAATGTCAATGAAGTATCTCGGCTTTGTGTTACGTCACTAAAGCATTGAAGTTGACCCAGATAATACTAGCACTATTTTGGAGATTTCACTCCCCAACAACCTGAAATAACTAAGGGGACTCCTAGGTAACCTCACCTACACCCAGAGATTCATAGCTAAATTGGTAGGTAAGGCTCCCCCCTTCACTAGGTTAGTGATAAAAGGATCTGCCTACCAATGGAACGACGATTTTCAGAAATCCTTTGAAAGTATCAAGAAGTATTTTCTTTACCCACCGGTTTTGATGCCTTCGGTGGAAGGGAGGCCACTCATCTTATATGTGTCAACTATAGAATGCTCATTAGGTACCCTCATCGCACATAAAAATGATTTGGGAAGAAAGAATAGTATCTAATACCTTAGTTGGACCATGCTAGGTACTGAGACCAGAAATTATGATATTGAAAATAACTACCTCACACACATATTCATAGTGAAAAATATGAGGCACTACTTGAAACACCATGAAGTTCTCCTAGTCTCTTTTATTGATCTACTCAAGTACATCCTTGGCCTCCCCATTTTGAATTGGAACTTGGCTCGATGGATGGTCATTCTACAACAATATGAAATCTATTTCATATCTCAGAAGGTGGTGAAAGGGAAATCCTTGATAGAATTCATCACAGAACACCCTATCCCAAAAAATACACTGAAATACACTGAGATCCCCTATGAAGAGGTCTTTTATGCCCATGGAACTCCCTGAACATGGGAGATGTAATTTGATGGCGCCTCTCGGATTCCTATCAGTACCAAAATGGAGAACCTAAAGCTCAATTGGGTTGGCTTGGGAATTTAATTTATATCTAATGAAAAAGAGGATTTTCCTTACTCTTTCTCACTATCTGAAGGCTGCATAAATAATGAGGTAGAAAACCAAGCCCTCATCATTGGATTTGAATTATCCCTACAACTTCACATAGCCTACCTGAATATCAAAGGACTCGAAGATAGTGATAATGTAGTTTAATGTAGAATATGAAATAAAGAAGGAATAGGTGTCCCCCTCACTAGTTATTTCATGGGATTAATGGTATAATTCCCCTTTGACCCCACACAAAATTATGCCCCCATATCACAAAATGCTCACGCTAACACGTTGGACAATGCAGTCGTCATACTAGATTACTCTGATTAGAAGGAAGCAACCTTCCGTATCACACATCGAATAATGGTCTCATAGATCATCATATGTGATATGAAAGAGATCAATCAGTTCAACACTTACCAAAATCATGATGAACTGATGACCACCCCTATATGGATGGAGCCCATAATCGGTTATCTTCGAGACGAGACTCTCCAAGAAGATCATGCCGGAAGGGAATAGATTCGGCGTCGTACAGCAGGCATCACTCTATAGGATGGACCAAATGAGCAAAGAATACTCTATAAGCATGGATTTGATGTAATTATCCTCAGATGCATAGTATAAGGATAATTTTTCACCATCATAGATGAAGTCCACGTAGGCTCTTGAGGCACCCATCAATCTACAACCAAGCTCTCACACCAAATCAAGAGGTTTAAATATTACTGGAAAATAATGATACAGGACTGTGTGGAATTCACCAAGAAATCTTACGCATTCTAGATCCATAAAAACATCATCCATCAGTCCCTGGAATTTCTGCATACTGGTAAATATTTCTAGCCATTTTCTGTTTGGGGGATGGATGTTGTGGGGCCATATCCCCTAGCCATTGCTAATCAATTCTAGTACATCCTTACTACCGCTGACTTCTTTTCAAAATGGGCTAAGGAAATACCCCTAAAGGATGTTGGTATAAATAATATCATCAACGTCTTGATGTACGATATCATCTCCAAGTTTGGATTCCCTCACACAATACTGACGGGCAACGACACCAACTTTTGTTCCATGGATTTGAAGAAGTTATACCAAGAGTAAACATTTAGTCCAATCACTCATCCCACTATCATGTGGCATCAAATGGATAGATAGAGGCCTTCAATAAATTATTATGAAACATACTCCAAAATATGGTGAATAGGGATAACAAGTCTTTTCTAGATAAACTTCTCCATGCTTTATGGGCCTACCATTCCACCATACATACTGCTACACAAGCAACACTGTACTCACTGGTTTACAGGACCAAGGTAGTATTACCCATAGAATTTAATCTTACCTCACTATGAATATCCATTTGTGAATAGCTCTCAGATGAAGAACAGTCACAAAAAAAGTTTGGATGAGTTGGAACGATTAGATATGAAAAGGTTGCACACATTGCACAACCTAGAAGTCCACTAGAATTTGATCACAAGAGCTTTTAATAAAAAATATTTCCTCTCCTTATTCCTTTTGGGAAAACTGATGTTGGCTTTTAGATCCCCAATGATATCAGGGAAGAATCCCCCAAAATTGGAGACCAAGTGGGAAGGACATTACAACATACATATGTTTTATCATAATGGAGCATATTTTTTAGCTACCATGGATGGGGAGAATGTCACACCACCCACCAATGAGATATTTATTAAGAAATATTTTTCATAAGATATTAAGAAAAAGGGAATCCATATAAGAGTAAGCCCCAGAATTCTTCCTAACAACATGAATTTAAACTATATGAAGTTTGTATTGGCCACATTATGTTAAACTATACAGAATTCATCCTTACTGTAATAAATAAAATTGAACATTCAGTTTCCTTACTTCAATACATTAAACTACACTGCCAATTTACTTACTGCATGACATAAAAGAACATGGATCCACAACTCCACTTCCCCTTCATGTCGGGTAATCCATCATCCTTACAACAAGACATTAAACTACATGGTTACTTCAGAACTACATATGGATTGCTTCTCATTCCCAATGAGATACGTAGGGATGCCTCGATCCTTTATCTCGATCCAACCACTGCATCATAAAAAATTCTTATGCCATACCCCTCTTTTGTCTCTACACTATAGAGGAACATGTGACACCCCTTATTTCTCACACTGAGCATAGATCACATGATCTTAGGGTTTACGGTAGGGACTTAACGTCACAAGCAATGAATAGAGGTGCATAACTGGTCCATTACAGTCTTGAAATAAATACCATAAAATACATTCCATAATTCCATGCCACATGATGTTAAACAGTATGGTCGATGTCCTTTCTGCACGACATTAAACTACACAGTCCTCTATGAACTATGTGTGGTTTCATTATCATCCCAGTGAGGTACGTAGTGATGGCTAGGTATCTATCCTTGGGACCAACCACAATATCCCAAAAAATTCATTTTGATCCACCATCATCTTCACCGCATGAAATTAAACTACATGTAACATTTTATCCAAACCACATGACATTGTTCAAACTTTGTCCGTACTGCAAGACATTAAACTTCATGGTCATCCAGAACTACGTGTGGCTTGATTCTCATTTTATTGGGATACATAGTGATGCCCAAGTTCCCTTATTTGGGCCTAGCTATAACATTACCACCTTTCATGATTGTTCCTACATTCATACTACATGACATTAAACTACATGGAATCATGTCCTCACCGCATGATGTTAAACTTCATGGACACAAACGCATCCTCACTATATGATAATAAATTGTGCATACCATCTCCCATTTTTTCACTCCTTACTAAAGGACCACAAGAGACTTTCTACAGTCAACTAGAGTATGGGGTGCTCCAACAATCCTTTAAGAGAACCTGAAATCCATATACCAGACTTCATTTATTGAGCGTTATAGACCACTATCAACCTTACATGGACTTTAGAAAGAATATCCAGCTTTAAGGACCCTTTTCTTGAAAATGCATTCATGATCATGGATCCTGGATATGCACCTATGGACATTAACCAAATTAGTCACTCAAAAAAATTACATTCCAATTCTTGTGAGCCCTGACATCATCAAAATAGCACTCAACACCCCAGTGTGTCTGAACCGCTCCTTGTATGACTCTACCACATCATTACACATGACCTAAGAAACTGAAGACCTGATTTACATCATTTCCCTTACAATCTTGAGAAGATGTTAGAGTTCTCTTAACCATTGGCATCCTAATGAACCTTCTATGTCACATCATCCATGTAAGGTCCATGAATGTCATGACCCTAAACTGTCTATGCTTTGGTCAAGTTGTACGACCTTAAACTCTAGCCCATAGTGGACTAAATTGCAAGACCACAAATTTCCAACAGAAGAGACACAAAAACTTTTCAGGATGAGCTAAGAAAAAGTCAATTCTCCACCCACTAAGATCTTCATATTCAGATTTTAGGAAACAATTATGGAACAAATAAATAATGCATAATGCTCATAGGTTCTACTCTGCAGCCCTAGTAAAATCCAATCTATGCCCATTGGACCTACTGATCTAGGATAAAGTTAGGGAAATATTTGTCACATATCCTCGATGTGAGAATATGTTTTCTAGGCAGTGAAACAATCTTTAGGGCATTCAAACCCTCTGTTGATTTTATTTTATCCTCAAACCACACTTCATGGGTTGGGGTGACTCGAATCATCATAACCTTTAATGGCCATTGGAAAGGATATATGTATTCAAGGACCCTTTTCTTAACTATGAATGAATGCACATGGATCTTTCATATGTGCCTATAGACATTAACCAAATGCATGACTCTAAAAAAGGACACCCAATTCTCATGAGCCCTGACATCATCACGAGGGAACTCAACACCTCATTGTGTTTGAACCACTCCTTGTATGGCTATCCCATACCATTATACAGATTGAAGTTCTCCAAATTTTGATTTATAATCCATGTACCAAACTATCGAAGAAGATTCAATATCCTCATTGTTACGTCATTGTGTTTCATACCATTTCTCATAGATGGACCGAAACACTTCATATCCTATCCTTTGATGGCCCATGTATCATGTTTAGAAACCATATAGTGTAAAGATCGAGCTTCATTTCAAGAGATAACTAACCTATGGTGCCTGAACCCTTCTTGGATATCTTTCTTCTCATATCCAACTTCATCATCTAGATGTTTGAGTCTTCAAAAATATTCCATAACCCTTGAAAAGAAATGGGTGTCATCTTTATCTTTGCATGATATCAAAACACAAGGGCCTTGACCGACCAACTAAATGCATATACTTCTTTCCATAAAAGAGATTTGATCCTTGTGAGCCTTTGCAACACCATGGCAGAACCTGGTATTTCATAATGTCAAGAGACATACCCAGCATGTATGTACCATATCATATTCATGGATTCAAACTCTTAAGTTATGATTTACATAATCTAAAACCCAACTACCCCGGAAGGTTTTGTATCCCTAGTATTCCAACCTCATAAATATTTCCCCAATAAATATTTCATAGCCCTTGGAAAAGGTACTCGGCTTCAAGGACCCTTTTCTTCACTATGAATACATGCTCATGGATCCTGCATATGTGAATATGGCTATCAGCCAAACGTGTCACTCAGAAAAATTGGAATTCTGATCCTCATCAGCCTCAACAACACCATGGTAGGATCCATCACCATAGAGTTTTTTGGGTCATTCCTAGCATTTCTTCACCATATCCCATGATTTCATGATCTGAACTAAAAGACTTTAAACTAAATCAACATGTGGTCCAATCTAAAATACCTTAAAATATAGCAATAGATGGTCTGAGCTAAAATACCTTAAACTAAAGAAATAGATGGTCCCAGCTAAAATACCTTAAACTAAATCAACAGATGGTCCGACCGAAAAGACTGTAAACTAAAGCAACTGATATTTAGAGCTAAAAGACCTTAAACTAATGTAACATATGGTCAGAGCTAAAATAATTTAAACTAGATCAACATATGGTATGAGTTAAATACCTTAAACTAAATTTCAATTAAATTATAGTGAGGCCCACTATATGGCCTTATTATGGTCAAGATTCTTTCTAAATATGTGAAAATAAATCATTTTTTAGGACACACTTCCTACCCAGGTGATCCCTCTATAGATTAGGAATTCATAATCATGAAATGAAAATCAATGGATGAGTGTCAACAGAATAGTGAATGAATATTGATGTATCATATAAGGCATAAAATTAGATAGTAATCTTAAAAAAACTCATCCATTCATAGTAAACAAAAGAGGGGGAGGAATCTCCACATTTTGGAGTCTCTTGGAAACATCAAAAAAAATATGGAGTGGTGTGAAAAAGTATGGGATGAAATACAAAAAAAAATTGATTCACAACAAAATATGGTCATAAGAACTTTCCAAGTCAGAAAGAGATTGGTGGGAGGTGTCAATTGAGCATTGGAGTGTTGCTTTGCCTGCTTCTTTTTCCTCTACCTCAGGGAAGAGAACTTTGACTATAGAATTCAATTATTCAACCCTCATCCAAGTAATGGAAAATGAGGATGATTATGTATAAAGAGTGTACTTTAGATTAGAGATCATTTCTTCATGACTCCATATCTGCATTGACCAAGAATCCATCTAGTCTTGCAGCTCAAATGACAATCGGTGACACTTCTCTAGTGCCTCTATTGACTCCTTCATTTGTTTCGAAAGGGAGGCCTAATCTACAAGATCACACCAGCCCCTTTCCTTCATGGACAAATCTCTTCAGGTCAGTATGATCTGCTACATAATTTCGTACAAAGGCTATTGATCAAAACCATCGCCCCCTAAATCATGAAATAACTAGCAAAGATTCTCCCCTTAATGGAAAAGTATCTCTAGGGGGTCTCTATAATCAAGATACAGATACACTCCTAGATCATCTTATGATGCGATTGAGCCTTGGAAACCGATTAAGAGTTTGTAACATAAGTATGACAAACTAACTGAATCAATTTTGAAATCAGAGAAGAATCCCCATATGCCTCTCTCAACAAGTACATCATCTGTATCCCGCATCAGTGGGCTGGTCTCCTCAATAAAACATAACTTATCATCTGAATATCCATCATCAAAGTAAGGTCGCTTCCTAGAATCCTCACCTAATTCCTCAATCAGTTCCATTAGTTCCATATATAGGGGCATTGTTGATGTAATGGGCATGTCCACATGGTGGACTAGTTGGCCTAGCACCCCATTGGGATAAGTCATCACCCAAGCTTGAGCATAATCCCGGGTGAGGAAAGAGAGAGCATAGGTAGGAAGAAATATGATCATAGCTCCTATATTTTCATGGGATAATATCTTCCAAAATTGACGGATGATGCCAGGATGTCACTGCCCTCAAACGTTGGCCCAAAAAGTGGGATAAACTACCTGAACACATCCAAACTGTCTAGAAAATTGGTAGGGAGTGTAAGGATCATAGATAATCATCTCATCTACCATAACTGTAAGAATCTCATCCCAAAGAGAGATCACATAATACCTCTCATAAAAATATCTACTTCCATCATCAATAATTAGACTGCTCGGTGCATGGTAGGTAGTAAACTCGAAGCTTTCAAGTCAGCATAGTTCACCTTTGACTTCTGTAGGGGTGAAATGAATAGGTCTATTCCTAGATATATTCAATAATATGGGGATGGATACATGGTATGGGATCCTAGAGATATTTTAGTACTTGTAACAATTGAAGTACTCCACTATATACCCAAACGTGAACTAGAGAGGATCACAAATATTGTAGGGAGTGATGCCTTATTCGATATGACCTAAAATCTAGTAGAGGTGTGCAAGAATGGGTACCACCGGGTTAATGCTCTTCCCTTCTGCAAGATTTTCCGCTATTACCAATGTGCTAACATGAATTCTCGAGCGGGTATCCCCAGCCGAGAAGATCCACCAATTTTGGAACATATCAATAAAACATTACAACCTAAGGTCTGATTAAACCATCGGGTTCACCCGATAGCCCCATGAGGTGTAGTCCCCAGCTTCCAGAATGGCCCAATATAAGACAACACTATCATGGAAATGCTTGTAAGGGAATCTACAGAGGTGGATAACATTAGGTATAACCCTGTTTCCACATAGAAAAATATTGAGATAGTCGGTGAACGAAATGAGCGAGCACACTATCAGCTCTCTCCCTATATTTTTCTTTAAAATAGTGAGCATATCCTTCACTAGAACCAAATTTTATAGAGGATTATCCTAGAAATATGAATCATTAATAAATTCATCATACATATCCCCAAGGGGAGGGATGCCACCCAGTTGATAGATATCCCATAAACTGATTCCCACCCCGCCATTAGGAAGATGGAACATGTTGGTGCCAGGACCCCAATAGTTAATCATTTTCCGATGGTGGTTGGGTTGACCATAAATGATGAATTGAGATATCCATACGGATTCATGGAGATGAACACTGTATAGATAATTAGAAAATTCCTAATAGCTCAGCCTCGCCTAGAATGGTCATGCCCATTCTTCAGAAAAATACTATTAGGATAAAGATCCAATTGACTACCATCTGCTACTAGAGGTGTCTAGAGAAGAGGAAAATATTCTTGAGTAACTCTAGGAAATAGGTTTCTGAGCAAGGTCTTGACCATACAGACTTAGGGGAGAAATGACCAATAGATAAGACAAGCCATGAGATTGGGTTGTAACCAGGAAACCGCTATCGGTAATGGTTGCCTACACACAGTCTGGAGAGCTAGATACCTGGATAAATGGCTAGTCAAAATCTGGGGGAAGTAAATCAACATCATCCAGTAAGCCAAACTCATATAGTTGAAGTTGATTGGATGAGGGGTAATTCGGAATTCCAGATGAAAAGAACCTCTATAAGACCTCATTATCAGTACGCACATGATAGCGGGGGTCCACATTGTGATTCCTGAAAATCATGTCCCTCTAGTTGGATGAGGCTGGTTAACCTTGATGAGAAAAAAATCCATCTAAAAATAAGTATGTGGAACATTTCAGAAAAAGAAAAAAGAAAATCTTGAAAAAAATAAAGTATGAAAAAAGTTTCGGTGGAATCATGTGCATCGCATGACTCAGTAAGGGACCTATGAACCATACTGAGTGTTTGCGAACCACCTGATCTCTAGGGGACTTGTGGGTTATATAAACCCAGTAGGGAATCACATAAATCACATAACCTCCCCTAAATACTCATAATCACACGACCTAAACATAGTCATGTGATTCGAAAATGCTCGAATGATCGGATTAGTGAGTCTTGTGAAACCACTCGAGGCAACCATAAACCTCACAACTGAAGTCTGGGGAATTACCAAAAATTTAGTTCTATGTAGAAGAAGACGAGTGCCTAAGAAGAAAATATCCTTATGCCAGAGCTTTGGAAAAATGGGTTCATGACGTGGACTTACGGACATGGTTCACGATCAGGGTCTAGCGACGGGAGAAATAGCGGGAAAGCTATGAAGATAAGAGGATGGTGGAATGAATTTTCTTCCACCCTCCCCCATATAGGCAGTTCCTAGAATACCAAAGGTCACATGATAGACCAAATGTCACCTGAAGCACTTGTTTGCGACATCGTCAAAGGTTCTGGTGGGCATTAGTTTTCCATAGAACTGAGTCCTTGTCCTCTCAGAAATTACTCTTGAGGGGGGAATTTTTTGATTCCCACCAAATATGCATCAGAAAAATCAAAATAGAAAAAATACCATAATATAGGTATTGATTTCCCCATGAAAGTAGGGAAGAAGGTTATGGTCAAAGAATTGTGAATCCTCTTAGAGACTCATTATCGCGTAACCATTTCAAGGTCACACAATGGACCCATCGATGGCGCATCAACTATAGCTAGTGTCATGGTTCCCTCTTCAAAAAATGTGACTAATCCTACGAAGCCCCCCTAGAAAACTAAATGTGAACCCTCAAGCTGCATGGTTTTTCATTAATAAGGGCTATACAAACCATCCAAAATACTTTGAGAATAAAGAGGTATGACATTATAAAGAAATAGATCCCCTGTGGTCATGAATCTCATGAACCAAGTCATCATTATGAAGAATAAAATCCCTTTGTGATATCTAGGAAATATCTCATGAAATCTAAGTATTTTCCACATAAAATGAAGGAGATAAATAGGGGGATGCAATAGGGGTTCGTGGTCACTGAAAGGCTTGTGATGAGAACTCCGAGTGAACTGCGAGACACTATGTAACCTCCCAGAAGTCATCAAAAATGTCCAGGAAACCCTGTGGAAATCTAAAGACAGACGGATATACTTTTCCACTACATGCTTTCACACTCTCTATATGACCCATATTTTTCAAGCAAGACATCATCCAAAAATTTAGTAAAAATCATAGAAACTACTCATGTCAACTCGCATGATCCCTGAAATTTGTAAAATAAAACAAAGTAGATAGAAAGGGAGCATGATAGAGGGGTTAGCGGTCACTGAAAGGCATGTGACACACCCAGTACACCTCTGGAAACCCTCAAGACAATGTGAGTCCTTAGAAACACATATGCCTTACCTCTCAAAAGCCCCATGGATTTTCAGCATTGCTGCACAGAAGTCATCATGCATATCTAAGAAACTCCACAGTTCTCTCAGGACAAATGGATTTATTTTTCCATGAAATGATCTCGCACCCCCATGTGACCCATATTGGTCACACGACACATCTACAAAAAATAGAAGAAATACCCTCAACAACACACATGAAATCTCACATGACTCCCATCCTTCGTTACATCGAATAAAGGGGATTAAAAGGGAGGGGGATATAGGTACTCACAGTCAATAAAAGACATTTTATATTCCCAATGCACCTACAGAATTGTCTAGAGAGACCCCAGGACAAGTCACCCAAGTTCTTGTGAGTGTCTTTCAATAGGAAATTTGATCTATTGAAGGTACTCAAACATGATAACATAACAACATTGAGGTCCTTTGACACATCCACATAATCAAACAATTCTCCAATAATCAGAAGTAATATGAAAATAGAAGTGACTCGTGATCACGGAAAATCAAGTGACGTGCTTGAAGCAATATGTGGCAGAAACTCGTGAAACCATGTAGCCCCAGGCCCCTTCACCGAATCTAGCATGGACTTACGACAAATAATCTGAAAAAACCGGTGAGTATAAGGGATGGAGATTCCTATAAATTCCCATCACCAACATGAATAAAGGGTTGTATTTTAAATCGACCAGATGCCTAGGATCTATAGGATTCAACTCTCAAATTATGTAGAATTCTCAGGGCAACTGATAACGTGACTGGCCAGCTTTCTGTTAGGTAATATACTGGCGGGCAGATGGGGTATTCATGTACTAGACATAAAGTGATTTACATGATCACTCATATATCATGAGAAGGTATTCTGGTAGAACATGTGAAGAACATATCACATTTCCTCCAAATCACATGAGACTCAAAGAAACAAACACTAAATGAAATAAAGGAATTCATAGTACAAGGGTTCGAACCAATATCAGAGGCAGAAGGCTTAAGAAAAATGTATGGTTTCTACCCCCATGTGCTTCATGTGTTTCATCTAAAGACATAAAATAACACTAGTTCACATTTTCCAAATTCCACAACACCCCTTTGGCATGTCACCTAGGACATCTGATGTCCTCCAGACATGTCTAGGCACATCATACAGTTCCCCCTGTGGGTGCCACCATGATCTTGTGAACCCTATGGTTCTATCACCCAGTACTGGGGACATCCTATGGACATATCGCCTAACTCATATAACAGAGCTTGCTCATGTCATCTGAATCTCATAAAAACAATTGGACATGGCAATTAAGGCCTCATGGAACTCCGTGAGAAAGTCATCTGACACTTCCAATACCCTACAGGCATATCATCTAGGTCTCGTGATGTCTCCCAGAGGTTTCATCCAATACACACGACACCTCTTGGACTATGCCACACTGGTTCTTGTGACACCATCCATATCTATCAAGCCAGGTCATGGGATAACCCCCAGGTCATGCCAACTAGGTCTTGCGACGTCTTTCAGACAAGAAGGATAGATCACCAAGGAATCCCAGGGATAGAAAATATTGTCTACCCTTGACGTGTAAGCTTCGATAAATAGGGAAACCCCAGTGTGTAATCCATGACATCAAGAGAACCAAGACAACTCTGATTCCTATCATATTCAGGATACATATTATACCTCCCTCTAATGTCTGAGCTCTATATTGATCATCCATGGGGGGACCAACATATGAGTCCCTTGTCCAAAGCAATGATATTGACTACTTTTTATCCCTTGTATCTCACAAATGAGGATGGATCACATGGGATTAGGGAGTTCCAATGGTCTTATAAACTACCCTATAAACCCCTAAAATGTTGTAGGGAAACCTCAGTGTGTAATCCCCAACATGAAATAAACTACGAGAACTCTCATTCCTACCATAACCAGGATACGTAGGACACCTCCATAAGGCCTGATCTTTATACCAAACACACCAAGGACTGTTCCAATATAAAATTCACATACCCATACACCATGAGTCTTATAATCTTCTCTCCCTTGTTTCTCACACCGAGCATGGATCACGTGATCTTAGGGAGTTGTGGTAATCATTTCATCTTCACCACAAGTCACTATAGTTATATAGGAAGCTCCAATATATAAGTCATGAAATAATTAACTATGAAAAATCTAATTCTCTCTATATTCAGGATATGTAGGAAGTCCATATAGGACCCGAGATTGAAGGTGTCCTAGATCACCCATATAATTCCTTCCACCGGATGTAAAACCATATGTTTTAAAAGAAATATGTGGGTTTTGATTGCTAAAATAACCAGAATACATTGGACATCTCATAATGGCTCAATACCATCCTCGGAATATTAATCACCTCTTTATATGAGAGTAAGTTCTGAATCACTTGGTTATATGGTTTTAGCATTTAATCAGTCACCTATTACCGAGGAATAATGAAGAACCTCAGACACATATAGATAGACTCACCCAAGATATCTCAGTCTTTTGAATATAAAAGAGAATTATCCTAAATTCATTTTGTTAGGGTAACCGTTCCCGTATCGAAATTAGGAAGAGATTCACAGACATATTTTAAATCTATAAGAGAGTCCCAGAGTAGGAAATAATTCCCCCCAAAAAGGGTGTGATGATCCTGACCTTCCATCCTCTCAACCAGTGTGAGTCCCTAAGAGTTGTTGGACTTAAAATCCTAGACAACCGCCAACCTTTAGAAAGAAGGTTTGTACCCAGCTACAGATGGGGGAACCATTGGGAGTTTCAGGGAAAGGTTAAATTGGTAACGCAAAGAGAGAAACCCATTCCACACCATATTTCCCAACGAAAAAGTTTCAAATCCATGCCAACTTTGTGCATCAACCACCAAATATTCTCCACACTACCAAATATTCCTATCCATTTTTAGTATGGGGAATCAAATTTGTGGGGTTATACCTTCCAGTGACAAATTGTTAGTGAAGGTCCATTTTTATCAAAACAAACTTATTTTTCATGTGGGAAGAAGCAGTTGCTATCAAAGAAGTCAAAACCTATTCCTTGATTGAGATTTTTATCTCTCACATCATCCATTGATTTTTGAGTGCCTCAAAATATTCTCATAGACAATGGAACTAATTTTTGGGATTCCAAGTTGAAGAAATTTTATTCCAAGTACAACATATGGTCCAACCATACTTATCACTACCACACATAGGTAAATGAGAAGATTTTGGCATTTAACAAGACTCACTATAAAATATTGAAAAAAATGGTGGGTAAGAAAAAAACGTCAGCCCAAAAATCCCCACAACACCCTCTGGGCCTATTGGATGATAACTTGATATTCCACCCATGCAACCCCATACTCCCTAGTGTATGGAACATAGGCAATCTTACCCATGTATGTTCAGTTTTCATCACTCTGAATGGATGTTTACAACTAGTAAAACCCAGATATCATGGAATATATCTATCTAGACGAGTCAGAATCCCTAAAGAAAATAGGTTTTTGGCCTTTCATAACCTAGAAAGTCACTAGAAAAGGATAGTGAGAACATTCAATAAGAAGGTTCACCTCTACTCATTCTTCCAAGGTGACATGGTACTGAATATTACACCGCTAATTACACCCATAAAAGACACATAATTTGGTTCGTAAGTGGGAAAGTCCTTACAATGTCCATTAAATTTTTTTCTAATGGGGCATACTCTTTAATCACCATTTATGGAGAGCATATCACACCTCCCACCAAACCATGTTTCTCAAGCAGTGCTTCACATGAATCCCCATGGTCCAAACATTATGAACATAAAATATTTACAACCCATATGGACCATACTATATGACCTTAAACTATGATTCATGGTCAAAGCTATGTGACCTTAAACATTAGCAACAAGATTACTATCTCTACGACCTTAAACTAACAGTAGCCCCTTTAGTCCAAGAATTATGACCTTAAACTAATTTTATCCCCTATGGTCCAAACTATATGAAAATAATATAAGATTCATGGTAAAATCCATGTGACCTTAAAATGTAGTGACTAGTGTCCATGAACTATGAACATAAATTAATAGTATCCCTATTTCCGATTCTTTTTTGGGGGCGCACACGTCCGTCTCATTCGGGTATGAGAGACACGGTTGTTGTTGCCCTGCATTCCCGATTTCCAAAGGCAGGCGGCATCCGTCTCTTCTTATTCAAAGAGATATGCTCCTTGATCATAATGGGATGATGGTAGGTCGGTTCTTCCTTCTGTGGATTCCTCCTCGGAACTTGTCACCTAGTCTGGGTCTCCCTCGTAGACTTAAGACGTTGTTCATGAAACTCTTCTTGACGCCATATCTTTATGGACACCAGTTAATTACGCTGCTTCTGTCAAGACATTGCAAGGGGTCCGATCAGGGAAGCAACCCTCAGTTAGGGGAGTAGTCACGTTGGGCATCAATGGTGTGTCTGGACACTGGGAGATTGGTGTTTCTTTCTTCTATCCCTTATTATAGGACTTCTCGAGGGCGCGGAAGCCCAAGTCATCCCACATCAAATGTAGGGAATCGTATTCCATGGGCATGTATCTGAGGTTTTCCTCAGCTTCCCATGTTTAGCATGGGATATGCCGCAAGTTTAACATCCAGTGAAGACGGTTACACCAAAGGCATGTCTTCTGAGGTTTTCTTTAGGCATCTCATGTTTATCACGAGGTAGGTCGCAAATTTAACATCTTGTTGATACGGAATGGGGAATGGAGTGGCATGATCCCACCGGGATGTGGCGGCCTAGGTAAGTATTAGGATGGATGATGGGCCAGTTGAATGAAGTGTAAGGTGAATGGGATGGAATCGTCATGAGGATGACGATGGTTTTGGGCTTGAGCCTTGAAGAGGCTTCCTACGTATCCCCGTGGTAGGGAATCAATGTCCACGTAGTTCATCTGAAGATGGATTACCACAAATTGGGGTTTTCAATGGCTTATTGCTAATTGATGTTACAATGGCTTACCTCTGCATGGAGCCACAACAGATTACCGCTGAATGGTGGATACAGTTTAACGTCATGTGGGACGGGGTGAACCGACGTGAAGGTGGACCTGGGGTCCGATGGGTGGTCGGATTGAACCTCGTGGAGGATTCCTACGTACCTTGCCTTATCAAGGATCAAATTCCACGTAGTTCTAGTTGTGTCATTTTGGTCTTACGCTCTGAGGCGGCCCATGGGGTCAGTGAATCGACGTGAATAAAGACCTGGGGTCCAGGTGGATGGTGGGCTTGAACCTCAGTGAGTCTTCCTAAGTACCATTCCTTGACAAGAATCAAAGTCCACGTAGTTCTGGATGGGGTGTGGGGCTTACACTCTAGGATTCCCGTGATGATGGGGGCTTGGTGAACCGGTGCAATGATGGTCGGGACCAATGGATAGTGGTGGGATTGAACCTCATTGAGGATTCCTATGTACCTTGCCTTTTCAAATATCAAAGACCTCGTAGTTCATGGTTTTGGTGCATGGGGATTACACTCTAGGCTGCTCAGGGTGTTAGTGAACCAATGTAAAGATGGTCAGAATGACCGATGGGTTTTGGTCTTGAACCTCAGGGAGGCTTCCTACGTACCTTTCCTTGGAAAGGATCAAAGGCCATGTAGTTCAGGTTATTGGGTGTGGCGTCGACGAACTGACGTGAAGATGGACCTGGGATATGCTGGTTGTTGGGCTTGAACCTTAGGGAGTCTTCCTATGTACCATGCCTTGGCAGGGATCAAAGTCATCGTAGTTCGGGTGGCGACATTAGTGAACCGACGTGAAGGAGGACCTGGGTTCCAATGGTTGTTGGGCTTTAACCACGTGGAGGCTTCCTACGTACCCTGCCTTGGCAAAGATCAAAGACCACATAGTTCAGATGACGGGTGTGGGGATTACACTCTAGGTTGCCCGAGGTGTCAGTGACCCAACGTGAAGGAGGACCTAGGGTCCAATGGTTGTTGGTCTTGAACCTCATGGAGGCTTCCTACGTACCCTGCCTTGGCAGGGATCAAAGACCACGTTGTTCAGAAAATGGGTGTGGGGATTACACGCTAGGCTGCCTAAGGTGTCGGTGAACTGACGTGAAGGAGGATCTGGGGTCCAATGGTTATTGGGCTTGAACCTCGTGGAAGCTTCCTACATACCCTGCCTTAGCTAGGATCAAAGTCCACGTAGTTTAGAAAATGGGTGTGGGGCTTACACTCTAGGTTGACCGAGGTGTTGGTGAACCGACGTGAAGGAGGACTTGGGGTCCAATGGTTGTTGGGATTGAACCTCGTGGAGGCTTCCTACGTACCCTGCCTTGGAAAGGATCAAATTCCATATAGTTCAGAAGATGGGTGTGGGGATTACACTCTAGGCTACCCGAGGTGTCGGTGAACCGACATTAAGGAGGACCTAAGGTCCAATGGTTCTTGGGCTTGAACCTCGTGGAGGCTTCCTACGTACCCTGCCTTGGCAAGGATCAAAGACCACATAGTTCAAAAGACGGGTGTGGGGCTTACACTCTAGGCTGCCTAAGGTTTGATGTTAGGGTCGGTGCTTACTCTAAGCCCACGTGAGTCATGCTTGGTGTGAGAAACAAGAGGCAGTAGAGACCTGGATATCACATCGAGAAAGGTGCACCTGTGGGAAGTGGAGTGGGAATTACACATGGGGCGGCCCATAGAGGTTGGGACTTACTCCAGGATGGAGGCCCAGGGTGACAAAGTGCAGTAGGAGAGGGATTGGGGGATGAAGAAAACAGAAGCATCATTCCCCATTACGCCCTTTGCTGGCCCAGGGGATCGAAGATGAAAGGAGGAGCAGGGATGCTACCTCATGCAAGAAAATCTAGGGGCTTACACCAAGGTGGATTCCCATTCCATGTAGAAAAATGCCACTCCAATAAGGAGGATATCATCCCATGTGAGGGGTGATCCCATCCCCGTGGAGACGAGTGGGCGTGGAGAATTTCCAAGGTGGGGTAACCCCACGTGCGAGGCACGGGGCGAGGTCACAGTTTAACGTCATGTGCTGAGAACGATGGTGCTTGGAAGCTTAACGCCCTACCACTTGGACGAGGTGGGTTTTCTCCACACCCCTAGGACTTACACAACCATTACCCTCTGCTCCATGGTACAGAGAGGGTACAGGAAAAGCCGTGTTGAGGGGGTTTCATTGAGCGAATCATCAAGGGGACCATGTTAGCATGACTATGCTAAGAAGCAATAGCCATTAGTGTTCCTATGAGAAGAAGCATGAGGTGAAGCAACGCAACAGGAAGTGTCGTCCAAGGGACTTTGAAGTCACATCATGCAAACCTGGAGGGTCACATGGGAAAAGTAATTTCCAAGCAGAGGGGTTCATAGGCAGGGGCCTTGTGAAGCTCTATTTCTCCGCGCGACAGAGGGCACTTTCGAAGGGGTGTGCTTCACGAAGTGGGGTGCCTCAGCATAAACATAGGGTAGAGGTGTATATGGGAGGTGCTTCACGAAGGGGAAAGGCATTCACGGAGCACTGCCTCATGGAGAAAAGGTGCTGCGTGAAGCAAGGTGTCATGAAGAAATGTGCTTCTCGAAGTACAGTGACCCTACCTTAGTATGGGGATCATGTGTACATCAATGGTGTTTCATGAAGCATAAATGCTCCACGAAGACTCGGGTCCCCTTGGGGATCCCCTTCCTTCACGAAGACCCTTATTATTCGCGAAAGGCATCCCTCTCAGAATAGGGGATCAAAATGAGACAAGGGGGAGGCACTTCGCGGAGCATAAGTACCTCGCACAGCTCATGGTTCACAGAGTAGAAGGATGCTTCATGATTCAGGAGCTGGGAAGTAGAAAGGTCGGACTATCCATCCTTTGGGCTCAGGGGGAGCCCAGTATTTATAGGCAAGAGGTGCTACGAAGCAGAGCTTATGCGGCACGAAGAGGGACTTGGTTTTTTCGTGGCAGTCTCACGAACGTCAAATGCGTTTGCAGAGCATCCCCCCTCCTTGATTTGCGGTGGGATCACGAACATCAAGGGCATTCATGGAGTGTCCTGCCTCTTGGCTTCGCAGCGGGCTCATGAATGTCTACTACGTTTGTGGAGCATCCCACCTTCTGGCTTCGCGGCGAGCTCACGAACGTCAAATGTGTCTGCGGAGCATCCCTCCTCCTTACTTCGTGGCGGCTGTGGTGCTGGGGGACCTCTGCGAAATGTCTTCGTGAGGTAGTCAATGGTGCCTTCGTTTTCGATTTTTCTCTATCCCAAATTTTGGCGCCAACAAATTCTACCCCTCAGACTTGGAGTCACAGAGAGATCAAGGGTCGAAGTCTGAGGGTAATCGCCAAAATCCTCAGTCATTTGTGATGCTCGCTCGTGAATAGGGCTCGTGAGGCAGATTGGGGATGTGCGGGCTGAGCGCCCTGTGAAGCTTGGCTTGAACTGGACGCGCCGTGAAGCTCCGAAGGCCGTCACCTATCATGGAATCTGATCACACGCTTCATCAATAACACCCCAAGCATTTTGGTTGGACAAGATGGATAGAATTCACCTATGGCTACGTGAACTGTGCACTGGGGGAGTATATGCCCAGTGCCCTCACATGCTCATCCGAGATCTTATGATGGAAATGATTCAATAGTATGATCATGGCCTCAGTGTGGGCTGGAAGAAGATGAAGGTGGTGAACATCAAGAAGCTCCAGGAGAACAAAAATGAGGTTGAATGGTTACAGTCCTGTGAAGATGAGCATTCTTCTTCTCTTGATGTGCAATCAGAGCTCATCTCGCGACTGAAAGACCAACTAGCGGAGGCCGAAGAGGGCATGAAGCGAGCCTCTGAGGAGATGGTCGTTATCCGGACTGGTGTGGAGCGGGCTTGGGTCGCGTCTGGAGAATTGTACCATCTTGCTATCGAGGAGGAGCGGGAGGTGAACAGGCGGCAGTAACTCCTGGACTCCACCAACCTGAGGGTGGCGGAGCTGCAACGTTCCTTTGACGAGGTCAATCCGTCCATAGGGGGAGTTGAACCCTGGGTACTGTAATGATTATAACCCCTTAAATGTACTTTCATGATTTGATTGTTTGATGTCTTATTAGGCATGAGTTCTGTTTTTTACATTGGTTTATTGTATCCTTGTGATGTTCGTGGAGCATCCAGTGATCATTCCCTAAGATCACATGGGTCGGGCCTGATGTGAGATATAAGGGATGACCACCTTATCACCCCATCCAAACGTAGAAGTGAAAACCAAGATTCAGGCATCTGGGGTTTGAACAACCAGTCCATATTTTTGAGAGGAAATGGGAGAGACATGACTGGAGAATGAAGCTCTCAGAACAGCTGGATTACTGTTTTCCTAGTGTGCTCTTATGCACGAATGGAGTAACGCTAGGGGAGATGAAATCAATCTGAACGGATGGGGATGGGAGGCATGAATCACGATACCCAGGATTTAGAACATTTTGGGGTGGCATGAAAATAAAGAATAAATGTTGACTGCATTCTAAACACATTATTCTTATTCTATTAGCCTGGAGTGGGGGTAGCAAATGAGGGCCGACCGCTGACCATGTTCGAAACATGGGGCCTGACTCAAAATGTCATCTGTTAGTCTTACAGAAGGTTGGCCCAGGACAATGGGCATGCCATAGATCAAGCATCCATATTGTTAGGGGGTTCCCTTAGACATGAAAAAGGATGAGGTTCTGAATAAGGGGCACGCAAAGCGTGGAATTTGGGGTGACAGTTTTTTCAAACTGAATCTAACACTCTCGAAATTACGCCACCATGGTGGAAGCACATTAGATAGACGCATCAGTTTGATCATGCATCATTAGTTATTTTAGACAGGACCTCTCTGGCGAGGGATCTGTCACTTCCCAATGTCATCTTGGGGAATCTCAAACTTGTTCAGGGCAAAGATGCAGTTACATAGCTCCCCACAAGGGGTCAGGCCAAGGGGCCAGAAATGGGAAGGAACATGATTTATGATTCCTAGGGCTGGACCCGAGGTGAAATGCCTAGGTGTCCCTACGTATCCCATGAGGATGGGAATCAAGACATACATAGTTATGAAAGGACGATTAACAGACTGGTTGCGCCGGTGCACATCCTACAAAAACTACTAAGCCCACGTGAGTCGTGCTCGATGTGGGAAACAAGAATTAGTGGTGGGATTTTCCCGACATAGGAAGGAACATGTTAGGGTGAAGGGACACTCAATGATTATCGGCCCAATGATGTTAACCCATCCATGTAGTGCACCTAGATGCACGAATAAGTAAGTCCAAGTATGTCGGCATTCCACTTGAACATGAGGAAGTGGAAATGTGTGAATCATGATGCTCGAAATCGGGATCACAATGATGGTGGCGTGACAATGAGGGATAACTATTGACCATATTCGAAACACAGTATCCATATCACGTTACCCTGGAATGAGGACAAACAAGTGAGGGTCGACCACTGACCATGTTAGAAACATGGTACTTGTCACAAATTTGGTCCGAGATCTTTAGGGATGTTGGGCCAGGATGGTAGGTGAGCTGATGCGGCATGGGACCAGGCTGTTAGGGGCGGCCTTTAGATTTGGAAGAGTATAAGGATCCAAATAGCGATCTCATGACTCTTGGACATGGAACGAGGGGAATGTCCCCATGAAAATTCCACAATTCAGGCGCTTTGTCAAAACACATCTGAATATGACAACGAGACGTATTAGATATAAGGATTCGATTCCCTTTCCCATAGAGAGATCTTGGTTTAGGGTCATATAATTTGGAAAATGGATGGTAGGAAATGTGGGAGACAAATGGTGGGGTAATTACCAAAAACCCGACATGAATGGGAACCAGGGGTTCTGACCACCATGTGTTCCATGGAGAGGTTTTCGGTCAAGGGACCAAAAATGAGAGTTAATCTAAGCCTGAGGCAAGGTTCACAGACCTTCCTATGTACCCCATGAGGATGGGGATCAAGTTGTATGTAGTTTTAATAGGTGGCACGGTAAGGTACCAGTTCCAGGGATAAAAGGGGCGTGCAGGTGTGGCCCTCGCACCAAAAGAAGCTGTATTTGATAAATCTTGTTTGTCCTTTAATGTGAATGGTTTTTTTTATGAAGCGACATTCCTATGGTAGAAAGTCTCAGCATCTCCACAAGAATAAATCTATAGAAGGCATTGACAAATGGTATGGCGTGTGACCAATACCAAACATGGTGTCCCCTTGAGTGAGGAAATCACGATGCAGTTCCATTTTTCGTCGTGCGTCCAGGATGATAATGTAACATTTTAGGGGCATTTGATAGGACCAGGTGTGAATTTTAATGTCATGCGGCATAGACGTAGTAGAGACGATGCCAAATGGGGAATGTGTACGGTGTAATAAAACATACCTGATGTGAATGGGGACATAATCCCATACCGCACCATACACAATTCCGAGAAAGGAGCCTCAGCCCAAGGGGGATAAATAGAGGTAAGAGGGTAAGGGTTAAGAGAAACTATCTCCCAATTGAGTTCGACCCAAAAACGAGACGTCTGGGTGTTCCTAAGTATCCCATCAGTACGGGAATCAAGCTATATGTAGTTCTAAAGAAGATCTTAGTTTACGGTCTTAGAGCTCGGACCAGGTGGGGAGAAGACATGGGAGGCACATGATGCAGTCTTTTAGAAACCCAACATGAATGAGGACCCATGAGGTACTCGCTACACCACATGTTCCTCAGAGAGTTCGGGCTGAGGGGATGAAAGATAAGGGACAAGATTTTGGATTCCTGGGGCTATACTTAGAGACAATGTGTCTGGGCATTCCTATATATCCCATGAGGATGGGAATCAAGTCGTATGTAGTTCTGGAAGAGATCTTAGTTTAAGGTCTTAGAGCTCGGACCATAGAAGAGTGAAGTCAGTGCGGAACTTCGAATGATTCCCTTATCGCGGATTTTTTCCTCCTAATATGCGAATGCGCACTGATAAATAGTACCAAGACTTTTGAAGTTCTACTTGGACATGATGAGGTAGAGAAGGACGTGAATCAGGTAACCAACATTCACGGCTTGAAGGGGCTGGCGTGACGATGGAGGATAGCTATTGACCATGTTTGAAACATAGCATCCATATCACATTAGCCTAGAATGGGAACAAAAAATGAGCATCGACCGCTGACCAAATTCGCAAGACGGGACTTGTATAAATTTGTTGCTCGAAACCCTTGAAGACGTTGGCCCGTAATACTAGGAGGGCCCTTGGGCCTAGAATCCATGCCACTTGGGGGGTCCCTTTAGGTGTGAAAGGTGATGGAATCCCTAATGAAGGGGAATACAAAGCCTGAGAAATTAGTGAAATCATTCCCGAGTAGAATCTGACATTCCAGGTGCTAATCCAGAGTACCCTTAGGCACATTGGTGAATTGCCGAAGAGGGTCGATGAGGGTGCTCAACTTGAGAGTAACCGATTTGAAGGGATGAGTATAGAATAAGGATAGAGAGCTCCTAGGAGGGAGAGGTATGTGGCATGGTTGTTACAAACTAGACATAGATGAATACATAATCCCATGCCACACAATATACTCCCCTCCCCGAGAAAGGGTAGGCCAAGGGGCTCAGATGAAAGGGATATTTCTGGGAGATGGAGTTGGACCCAAAGTTTAGACATTCGGGCAGTCCTACGTATCCCATGAGGATGGGAATCAAGCCACATGTAGTTCTTAAAGGCACATGGGGGTAAGATACCCTAACAAGGGGGGTGTACGACATGGTGAGTAACCCGAAATGAATGAGGACATAATCCCACACCACATCATACACTCTTGGTAAGAACTTGGGTTGGGGCCCAAGAAGGCCAAGGTGCCTGAGGATGGGCCTCGGTTAGGAAGGCCCAACCAGTTTGTAGTTTAACATCTTTCTGTGAGGATGAAGAGAGGATAAAGTATCTCATCCGGGGATGTGTACGGTACGGTGAGTAACCCTACGTGAATGAGGAAATAATCCCATACCACACCGCACACTCCCATAAGAGAGAACTTGGGTCAGGGGCCCAAAAAGGCAAAGGGGCCTGAGGCTGGGCCTCGGATGGAAGACCATATGTCCTCTTGTACGGTTACCGCCTCATCACAACTCATAATCCCACATAATCAGTGCTCGGTGAGGGAAACAAGGAGCCGGTCTCTTCTCTCCCCATCATATGGGGGACTAAAACCAGGCTTTGCATGAAGGGAGTTCATCTCTTGGAGATAAAATGGGGTAAAATTGACCACTACACTCAATGTTTAGGACATCTTGGGGTGGTTCCAATGTCGCAGGATAGCTTTTGACCATGTTCGAAACACAGCATCCCTATAGTGGCCTGAAATGGGAGCAACAAATGAGTATCGACTGCTGACCATATTCGCAATGCAGGAATTGTATCGGCTGGTTTCTCAATATCCTCGAGGGCGTTGGCCCGAAGTGGTAAGAGATCCCTTAGTCCTAGCATCCATACCATTCGGGGTCCCTTCTGGATAGGGAAGATGATGGGGTCCCAATTAAAGGAGTGGGTGAAGCAAAGTTGTACCCATCTCTGAAATAGGCGAACGTCTCCAGGGAGTGAGATGTACGGCTGGATCGACGTTAGCTCGATGTGAATTGGGAAAAAATTCTACACCCCTACCATATGTCTTCACCCGAGGGGAAGATTCTGGCGTTTGGGTTGGGCCAATAGGCAAAATGTTTGGGCATTCCTACGTATCCCATAAGGATGGGAATCAAGACATACATAGTTCTTGAAGGCCATGCAGTTTAACATCATGCAGTGTGGATGTGGGAGGATAAAAGAATGGGAGTGGTCACATGGTGTGACCATTATAATCCTGGTATGAGTGGGGCTAAGGAATCTTACACCATATCATGAAAGGATCCTCCAAGAGAACTATACCCAAGGGGGATAGCCAAAGAGAAGAGTTTGGGGCTGGGCTCAAGATGAGGAATCTGAGCATTCCTACATATCCTAAAAGGATGGGAATCAATCCATACGTAGTTCTCAAGATGTTGTTTAACGTCATGCAGGACGATGCGTAGTTTAAAGTCGTGTAGGACTGGACAGTTTAAGGTCATGCGGGATCGGTGTGTAGTTTACGGCCATGCAGGACTAGCATGCAGTTTAGGGTCATGCGAGACCATCCAGTTGAAGGTTGTGAAAGACCATCATGAAATTTAGGGTCATGTGGGACCATCATGCAGTTTAAGGTTGTGCAGGACCATCATGCAGTTTATGGTTGTGCAGGACTAGACAGTTTAAGGTCATGCGGGACTGGCGTGCAATTCAGGGTCATCCAGGACCATCGATTTTAAGGTCGTGCAGGACCATCATGTAGTTTAAGTTCATGCAGGACCATCATGTAGTTTAAGTTCATGCAGGACCATCATGCAGTTTAAGGTCGTGCCGGACCATCATGTAGTTTAAGGTCGTGCAGGACCATCATACAGTTTAAGGCTGTGCAAGACCATTAGGATCAGGAAAATTATTGCTTGAGGAACTTGGCATTGGTGGGAGGAGTTATATGCTCACCATCTATGGTGACTAGGGAGTATGCTCCATTGGGGTAAACCCTGCGAATTATGTAAGGTCCTTCCCGTTTGGGCTCCAAATTGGGTGGTTTCCTGCCAAGGATCATTGGTGCCCTGAGGGCCAATACCAAGTCTCCTTGTAGAAAAGAGTGGAGGCAGACCTTTTTGTTGAAGGCCCTATCTATCTTATTCTGATTCCTTTCTAGATTGTGCAGGGCATGAAGCCTATTCTCATCAAATGCTTCCAATTCACCCAGATGAATTTTGGTTACCTTATCTAGTGCCTCCTGGTCATAGACCACTGTACGTAATGAGGGCAGCTGGATCTCAATGGGCAGGACGGCCTCAGCTCCATACACCAAGGAATATGGGGTCACCTGGGTGGAATTAAAATTCATTGTTAGATAGGCCCAGAGGGAATTGGGGAGATTTTCTAGCCAACTATTCTTATTTTGACTAACTATTTTCTGCAAAATGTTAAAGAGGGTTTTGTTGAGTGCCTCGATCTGTCCATTTTCCCATGCGTGGTAGAGGGAGGTATGCTTCGAACGGATGTTGTACTTGGCGTACAATTTTTTCATATCGGTTGCTTAGAAGTTGGTGGTGTTATCAATGAGGACAACGTGAGGGACTCCAAACCAGTGGATGATGTTGGAGCGCACTATGTCAACGATAGAATGGGCCTTGACCTCCTTGAGAGGAACTGCTTTTCCCCACTTAGAAAAGAAATTTGTGGCGGTCATAATGAACCTACACTAGTGAGTTATCACTGGTGGGTATGGTCCCACGTCATCGAGTCCCCATACCAAAAACAGCCAAGAGTACTTGGTAGAGTGGAGAGGTTCTGGAGGCTGATGCATGAAATTAGCTTGAATTTGGCATGCATGACATCTCTTGGAGAACTCGATACAATCATGGATCACAGAGGGCCAAAAGTACCCTAGTCTCCAGATTTGATCGGACAGTTTCAGCCCGGCCTGGTGAGCCCCATAGGAACCGACGTGAACCTCGTGCATGACCTGAGAAATCTATAATCCTTGGATGTGAAAGAGGAGAAAACTATCAAAACCTTGTTTATAGAGGATCTGCTCAAGACCGGGACCACTCTGGAGGGTAAACTGTAGTGTGCGGTGTCAGATTCACTCGCTCTTGGCTCAATCATCTGGGAGGCAACCATTTTGGAGATACTCATCAAAAGGGGATCTCTATTTTGGAGTCGCTTCAACCACTACATCTGGAGAACCTGGGGGTCCTAATGTGGAGGATTCGGCGATAAGATAGCTTACTCGCAGGCCGTCGTCATCATCTGAGGTGATGGGGGAAATGACTCTCCGGTGTGCCATGTGTATAATCAGATCATCTTGCTCAAGTTTTTCAAGTGATGCAGCTAGGCCGGCCAGGGCATCAGCTCGACCGTTCTGAGATCGAGGGACATGAGTAACTTCCAACCGAGATGGAAACTAGGCCATTAGTTGGAGGGTGCGCTCCAACAAAGGTACGAGTTCTGGATTTTTGACGATATAGTCACCGTTGACTTTCTTGATTACTAGTTCGGAATCCCCTTTCACATTTAGATGGGGTACATAGATCTCGAGGGCCAGCTCGAGGCTAGTGATAAGAGCCTGATACTCTGCCTCGTTGTTGGTGAAGCCTTCCAACAATAGGAATGAATACGGTAGAATGGATTATGCCGAGGTAATAAAGACAATACCCATACCTACTTTGGTGAGCTTAGGATCATTGAGTCTCCTACCGGTGGGGCTCCGGGAGGCACCATCAAAGTGCAAATGCCAACATGGGATAGAAGGATCTATAGAGAGGATTTCCTCATCGGGAAAATCGAAGCCCAGGTACTGGTCCACGGGGGTCGGATGGGCAGCAAGAAAGTCTGCCAATGCCTGTCCCTTGATATCTTTCTGAGGGATGAACCTGATGTCGAACTGCTGGAGGATTACCTCCCACCGTGCTAGTTGGCTGGCCAACATGGGGTGATTTAGAATGTACTTAAGCAGGTCTACTCGAGACACCAGATGTTTCTCATGGTGCTACAGGTAGTGCCAAAAATTTTGTACTGTGAATACCAGTACAAGGCAGCGCTTCTCGATGGGGGAGTATCTGGTCTCTGTATTGAGGAGCATGTGGCTGAGGTAGTAGAGACTGTTTTCTATCCCCTTATTGTTCTTCTGGGTGAGAAGGGCACTGAGAGATCATTCTAGGGCAGTTAGATACAGGATTAGTGGATTTTCGGGGATGGGTGGCATCAAGACTGGAGGCTGGAGCAGATACTGCTTAATTTCCTCAAATGCGGTCTAGCACTCTTCGTCCCACTCATAGATCGATCCTTTCTTCATGAGCCGGGAAAAGGTCATACACTTTCGGTCCAGATTTACAATGAATCAGCGTATATAGGCTAAGTGGCCTTGAAAACCTTGGAGCTCCCGAATATTGCTCTGGGGAGGCATCTGGCCGATGGCCTTGATCTTCTCTGGGTCGATCTCAATGTCTTGGTACCTAACAGCAAATCCAAGAAACTTCTTGGAGGTGACCCCAAAGGCACATTTCAGCGGGTTCGTCTTCATGTGGTGGGAATGGCGGAAACCAAACACTTTCTCAAGGTCCTTGAGATAGTCCTAGCGCTGGTGAGATTTGACCACCAAGTCATCCACATAGAATTCCACCAACATCCCGAGGATTGGATTGAATATGCGTTTCATGGCTCACTGATAGGTGGCACCTGCATTATTCAGGCCGAAGGGCATAACCTAGTAACAGAAAGTACCTTGGGGTAACCTGAAAGTAATGGACTCTTCATCCTTGGGGGCCATCCGGATCTGATTATATCCAGAGTAACCATCCATGAAGGAGAGGGCTTGGAACCCAACCGTAGAGTCGATCAACAACTCTGTCACTGGAAGGGGAAAATCATCCTTTAGATAGTGACGATTGAGATCTAGGAAGTTGATACAGACTCTGATCTGTCCATTCTTCTTCCTGACTGGCACAATGTTGGCTAGCCACTTGGGGTACTGGACCTCCTTGACGAAGTTGGCTCTGATGAGTTTTTCAACTTCGGCCTCGACCATGGAATTTTGAGAAGGGTGCATCTTCCTAGGAGGCTGGTTGAACCTACGATGATTCGTCGGCAGACTGAGGCGGTGGAAGACTACCTGATGATCTAGTCCTGGAATCTTGTCATAGTTCTAGGAAAACATATCACGATGATGTTTAAGGAAGTCCATGTACCGTTTCTTCTCCTTCAGGGACATGGTGGAACTGAACAATATGGGTCTTGGATCTGCCTCACTAACAAGGTTCACATGTAGCAGTTCATCGACCGTGGTGGAAACACCTTCTTCAAAGGCGGGGGGAGCATCCTCCAAATCCTCTTCATCGCTTTCAGAGGAGGGATCTCAACAGGACGAGCTTCCTATGGGTCGGCAGATCCTGACAGGAGGCTGATACCAGCCTGGACAACAGTGGACAACATATCAGGGGATTCACCCACCGTTAAGACCATAGCGATGAAGGCAGTCGATCAGATCCCATCTAGTATTTGGTCCAAGGGGACATGCTTGATGATATCCAAGAAATAATGGTGTGTCGGCTTGAGCCGGTTTATCCCAGCCCGGCGAAACAGACACATATGATGTACTGTCGTGGCCATGGGGCAGACATCCCGATACCGTATGGGGGTAGGAGGTTCCAGAATCACCTGAGCCTAGTTTGTGTTGGAGTACGAGGTGGTTTTCCACCATCGCTTGGACTTGGGAATATGCTTTCCTCCTATACCAGCGACAACAAATAATTAACCCATGTTGGGGGTCGTGGACCCCAATCGATGGATCAGGAAGACGTAGGCGTTATCTAGACCTGCCTAGGGGTCAGTTGTGACCATGGCAGGCTCAACCTCACTTTCCATAATCTTCTTATCCTTTCTCTTATAATATTCAGTGTCCAGATAATGGGCTTCACAAGAGGCGAAAGGAGATGCATCACCTTGGAGTACTCCTACTCGGCCATTAAGGGAGTACTTGAGGCACTGGTGATACGACATGGGGACCACTGCATATAGATGGAGCCATGGTCTTCCCATCAATGCATTATACACGGTGTCCTAGGAGACACCCATGAACTCGGTGTTGGCAACTAGGCCACTAAAATGGGACTTCAAAGGAATCTTTTCATTAGGGGTCTTCTATGTTTTGTCATATCCCTATAACCTTAAATTAGAGGGAGTCAGGTCATCTTCAGATATCCCTAGCTTTCACAGTGTCCACGTTGGGATAAGGTTAATCCCGGAACCGGTGTCAACGAGGCAGCGACGAACCTCCATGCTGTTAAATTGACTAGTGATGTACAGCGGGAGGATGTGCCCCTGTATGGGAGAGCCTTTTTCTTCTCCAGAGAATGAAATGATGGTCTAACATTCAGCGTTCTCGACTACTTCTGTATGAAAGGCTTCTGCAGCTGCTACCTCCGTCTCAAACTGGAGGGGGCTTCTTAAATCCTCAGTGAGGTAATAGCACATATCTGATGACAAGTGAATGGATTAAAAGATGGAGAGACCTGATGGGATGCTGGAAAGGTTCTTGAGAACATCATACTTCTGCGCTAGGTGAAAACTTCTGCTTACAGGAGGTCGCTCTGCGATTGGAGACACGACGGGCCCTACTGGCTGGACCAGTGGCTGGTTGGTGCTAGGCATGTCCTTCTGTTCACTAGTCAAATCCTGGAGAGTCGTTTTCAGATGAGGACCAAACAATTGAGATCGGCCTATAGTAGGGCGAGGCTGGCCATGGCCTGAACGAGGTAGCTCTACCTGATCCAATAGAAAAAATGGTGGTTGAAGTGGTCCTGACGACACCGGATGAAGAGGCTGCGAGTGCTAAGATCTGTGTTGGGTCTGCTGTCTGGTCTCGGTGGCATGCACGGCCTGGCTGGAGATGCCAACTGATGTCCCTCGGCAACGCATATGGTCGTGGTTCTGCCGACGTTGGCATCGGCTGGGGACATTGGGGAGGTTTTCCTAGAAATCCCCATCATTGGGAGTCATATAGGTGTTTACCAACTTGACGTTCTTAACTTAAGCATACCCTTGACTATCAATTGAAGGGTCATCCACCACTGGGTGGATTCTAGGAGGTATCCCCATCTCAGGGGGCATAAATTTGCCGAGATTGTGGAACAACGATGGCATTGGCGTGGCGCGTTGCTTCTTCTTGTGCTGCTGATGCCTGCTATTCTGAGAAGAGGCCGACTGAGATGATGATGCAGAAGTGGTGGTCGCAGCTTAAAAAGGCTCCGGCTGATTCAGGCATGCATAGATAATGCCATGGGCGCGGGTGACCATCTTGCGAGCCATCCAGTCGTCATACTTCTGGGACCCGCGGTTAGAAACATGCTGCCACTCGCCTTCACTGTCTTTACTACTGTTTGGACTTACAAAGACACCCACCACTTGTGTTGGGGTCAGGCCCATCCTGACAATGTTGTTATCGACTTGTTCTTGGAGCGAGTCTTTGAACACATAGCACTGCTTGAGGGTGTGCCCTAGAATCTGATGATAGGGGTAGTAGTTGGGGTGATCAGTGAGATTCACCTATTCTGGCCTTCTGCACTCAGGCAAGCATACAATCCCTTGTTCCAAGGTGCTACAGAAGTAACCGAGGACCTGATTCTCGTTTAATGAGTAAGTCCAGTTTCTTCCTTCCGGAAAGGGGGATCTTGGAGCCTGGCCCTGGCGAGGGGCCGGAGGGGCCTGTCGAGGAGGTGGACCCTGATTGTCCTGCCTGGGCGGTGGCGGCGCATTTCGCGGAGGCACTTTCCGATTCTGAGGAAACTACGGAGCCGGAGGATGTGCCTGAGGAGGAGGGCCTCTGCGAGGCTGCGGGGCCAGTGCCATTGGTAGCAATTCTAGTCGCCTGTGGGCTTCTATTTGGGCCACCGCAGTGAGTTCGGCTCTAGAAGCTCTCATTGCTGGAATTACAGGGGGCAACGGACATGTCTGGCTATCCTGTTGCAGGGATTCCTCTAGGAACTAGGCCTTGTCAGAGAAGTCTTGGAATCCTCCAAGGTAGTTTTGGGTGATCATAGAAGGAACCAGTTCCGTTCTGACGTTCCCTGCACACGTCGTCAGTAATTCCTCTTGAGTCAGTGGGATGTCAAGGGAGTATGTGAGCCCCTTCCACCGGGTAATAAAGTCCACGACTCACACATCAAGTCGTTTCTTGCACTTGAAGAGGTCTGCGATGCTCATTTTCCAGGTGGTAGAACTGAACTGGTAGACAAATTACCTACGAAGGTCCTCCCAGCTAGTCACAGATCCGACGGGGAGCTGGATGTACCAGACGAATGTCGACCCCTCCAATGTCTGCAAAAAACAACGGGGATTGGCAGCCTCATGTTGCGCTGGAGTGCCTAACATGGGCCCACACCTTGATTTGAAGTGGGCCAAGTGTTGTGGTGGGTCCCTCGTCCCGTTAAAGGGGGAGAAGGTGGGATTACCGAAGCTCGGAGACGCCGACATATCATCCACCCACACCAGGTATGGCTTGCCATCTGGTGGGATTACCACCTTTTGCATTTCCAATTCCTCAAGGCGGGCTATGAGTGCCACTATAGGATCATCTAGGCAGGGTACCCTTTCTTGACAGGGATCCCTAACCACGAGCACATTTCCAGGTTCTTCAACATGGTAGACAGGCTCAGCTACTCGTGGAGCGGCTGGTGGAGTGACTTATAGGGAAGCTGGGGGAACCTAGGGTAGATTCCTTGGATTATTCCACTGTTCTGGAGGGTTTGGGGAGACATATCATGCCCTCTTGCTGTGAGCTCTGGCTTCAAACTTTTCTGTAGGAGCGGTATGATCAGGGTTTCCTGGGGGAATCTTGCTGAGGGGTAGATGTTCCTGCCCCTGCTTCTCCAGCCTAGGATCATCGTAGATGGGTCATCGCTCTGCAACGCGTTCAAACAGGAGTTTGTCGACCAACCTCTTTTGTTCAGTAAGCTATTGGCGCAACATGGCCTTCTTGGAGTCATCCTCCATCTTCTGCACTAAGGCGGACGGGTCAGAGTACTTGACAGCTCTGATGTTCTCCTTTCCCTTACTGGCATTCCTATCAAGTACCAACACCTCGGTGGGTGCAGAGAGACCTAGGAGGTTCCTCTACTGACGATTAATCCTCCCCGATGGGTCCAACAGTGGTGGAACACCCTCAGGGGGTAAGTCTACATTGATAAACTCCATCTTTTCCTCCTTGTCCACTATGTCAGCCATGTCGACCGTGACCCTTCCTGGGGGCATGTCCTCAATATCTCATAGCGTGTCGGGCTGCCGCTGGATAGGACTGAAGATGAGGGCAGCATACTACCCCTAGCCATGAATTTTCACATGGGGGGTAGAATCCCTGATAATTTTGTAGAGTACCTTGATACTCTAAACGCATTGCTATTGGAGGGCCTCACGGTGACCTGGTGACTCGGGGCGCTGGGCCACAGGGAGCGCGACCAGATCGACTAGACGACGCTGCTCCCTGATGTCTTCAAAATGTGCTTGGATCCTTGGAAAAACCATGCGTTGATGGCGAAGACTGAAGTGTGTCACCCAGAGGGTGTACCGAAAAAACTCAACTTCCTCTGGGGTGAGGGATTCCGGTATGCAGAAGTTCTGCATTGCCACGGGCCCGAACTTCTCGGGGAAGTGGTCCACTGCGAGAATGCTCCAGAAGCTCCGTGGCTCAAATTCAGGGTATATCCCTTGATTTCCCCACTCACCAACTAGGGGTGTTTGAGGAACTGGAAGCGGTACTGAGGTAGACATTTGGAATGGAAGGATGGTCGGTGGAGAGTATGGAGAGCGGACTGACTGACCGCTGATTCTCGGGCTGTCCTCCAAAGAGTGTAGCGACCTAGCCACTACGTCGCGATAGGATGGGCTGACAGCCGCCATTCCTGGATCAGGGTCCAGGGTTATTGGTGATGGGTTGCGTTGCTGCTTGTCTACTATTGGTCCCTAGAATAGCTCTATGTGATCTCTTGTGACGGTAGAGAGCACTTTCGCCGATGATGGTGGTGATTGCATGACCGTAACCTACGGGGTTGCGAGATTTTCATCCTTTTGGATATACCTGTGGAGGGAGGAGAGAATCCTATGGACCTCACATTCCGGGAGCACCAGGCTGATACGCCTCGTCCCTGACCCGTCCCTTTACTCAGATGAGTGAGGGGAGGTTTCCCAAGCTGAGTCCTACTCTGCTTCAAAGTCTGAGAAATGGACCGGTTTAATCTCCATCTGAACCTTCTCAGAATTCTTATTGTGGCAGCGACGACCCGTGTTCCTGCCCCTGGGTGGCTCCTTGGGATAGGGCTGATTCCTGACATGGGGTCCTTCAGCCGCACTGGTGTTGGGGCGGAGAGGGTTTCCACCTGAGAAAGCCAGGTTTCAAGGAGAACCAAGACAAATTTTTAAGGGTACATGGGGAGGACCTCCATGGATAGCGCTAGAGCGGGAAAAACCTCTGTTGGGACCGGAAGGAGCATGGGGAGGACCTTCATGCTTGGTGTGGATGGAGTGAGGCTGGCCTTCACCCCTCTAGTTGTCGGGGCAAGGAGGACCTTCACCGACTGCTAAGAGGAGGCAGGGAGGATCCCCATGTTGGAGAGAGAGAGAATGTGCAATGTCCCTACCTCGGCGGTCGGGGGAAAGAGGAATGACTCCATACCCCGTGTAATGGGCACAGAAGAGGCTTTCGTGTCGATCATCACTGCCGTGGGCAGACCTTCATTCGGATTGGGGGTAGCATGGGGAGAACCTCCATGTAGATCCTCGAAGCAGGGCGGGCCCATGATCTATGTGGTAGCGGTATGGGGAGAACCTCTGTACGGGGTGGCATCGCTGTGGGTTGGTTCGTGGCGGCCACCGCTTGTGCCTACGACCAGGAGAGTCTACCCAGCCTGCCTGTGGGGCAGTTGGGGCCTCGATCCTGGTCGGGCATAGCGGTACCCCTGTGCGGTGTATACAGGGACCTGACGGTATGTGTTGGCAGTGGCTCGGGCCACAACAGTCATCGACGTTGACACCCCTTGGAGGTCTTCCTCCTCAGATTGCACCCATTGCTGGCATCAGGTTGGACAAACCGGGGTTGGTAGTGCAGGCACATAGCTTACATGCTCCTCCTCTAGCAAGACCGGGCAGCGGTGCTGACGCAGCTGGGTGGGATCCCTCGCTGGGAGCCCCTGGATTGGGACTCTGACCGGGCTGGGCCGGACATCACCTACCTCGTCATCATAAGGTAGGGAGTTGTCAAATCGCTCTGGGGATAGGCTCCTGAAGCGGTTGTATATTGGGGTGGGGAGAAATGGCTCCCTGCGCGGCCCTCAGGGCGGCGTTAATGGAAAGGCACGGACGCCTCCAGGTCTAAGTGGGCCATATCTTGAGTAGGGACGATGCCCTCCTCCATTTAATGACACACGAGGTCGTTAATTACCCTTCCTTGGATAATTTCCAATGGGGAGATGGGGTGTGGGCACCCCACTGTCGTGGATGTAGAGTCCATCATGGAAGCGGTGAAGCCATGCGCAATGGCTGTGCTGGCATTTCCCCTGCCCCTACATAGGCAGGAAGGTGATGATCGCATTCCTGAGGTAGCAACCTGGTTCCTTAAAAGCAGGGAGATTAACTCATCAGTGCTACAAGAAAAAGGAACTGATGACCAATGCCCCAGCACCATCTCATATTCCGTGACTGGTAAGAGGGATCCATGCTGACAACATCGCAGAACGGGATGTCCAACATTCTACTGCCGCAACTTCTGGTGAGTTTCATGCCAGGCCCACTATTTTCTTGGCAGGACCCAGCGCCACATACCTGGATCTGGTGACATGTCAATCCATTGATTCCCCGAGCGTTACTAATCTCCATATTGAGGAGAATATCATTCACTTCGGGTTTACCATTTCTGTTTCTGACACTTTCGCTGGGGCTTTCATGTCTGTATCATTTGGGGATGAGACACATGGCTGTTGTTTCCCTACATTCCCACTTTCCAAAGGTAGGTGGCATCTATCACTTCTTATTAAGGGACGTCTTCTCCTTGATCGAAACAGGATGATGGGATTTCGGTTCTTCCTTCCATGGATTCCTCCTCGTAACTCATCACCTAGTCCGTGTCTCCCTCATAGACTTAAGACATTTTTCATGAAACTCTTCCCGGTACCATATCTTCACAGACACCAGTTAATTACACTGCTTCTATCAAGACATTCCAAGGGGTCCGGTCAGGGAAACAACCTTCAGTTAGGGGGGTAGTCACACTGGGCATCACTGGCGTGTCTGGATGCTGGGGAATTTGTGTTTCTTTCATCTGTACCTTATTATAGGGCTTCTCAAGGGTGCAGAAGCACGAGGCATCCCACATCGAATGTGGGGAATTGTATTCCATGGGCATGTATGTGAGGTTTTCCTCAGCTTCCCATGTTTAACACGAGGTATGCCTCAAGTTTAACGTCCAGTGGAGATGGTTACGCCAAAGGCATGTCTTCTGAGGTTTTCCTTAGGCATCTCATGTTTATCACGAGGTAGGCCGTGAGTTTAACATCTTGCGAAGATGGAATGGGTAATGGAGTGGCATGATCCCACCGGGATGTGGCAGCCCGGGTAAGAATCAGGATGGATGATGGATAGGTTGAACAAAGTGGAAGGTTAATGGGATGGAATCGTCACGAGGATGACGATGGTTTTGGTATTAAGCCTCAATGAGGCTTCCTACGTATCCCCGTGGTAGGGAATCAAAGTCCATGTAGTTCATCTCACGATAGCTTACCGCCAATTGGGGTTTTCAACAGCTTACTGCTAATTGATGTTACGACGGCTTACCATTGCATGGGTCCAAAATGGCTTACCACTGAATGGTGGATACAGTTTAAAGTCATGTGGGACTGGGCGAACCGACGTGAAGGTGGACCTGGGGTCCGATGGGTGGTGGTCTTGAACCTCGGGGAGGATTCCTACGTACCTTGCCTTGGCAAGGATCAAAGTCAACATAGTTCCGGTTGTGTCATTTGTCTCTTACGCTCTGAGGCGGGCCATGGGGTTGGTGAACCGACAGGAATAAGGATAGGGGGTCGAGGTGGATGGTGGAATTAAACCTCAGGGAGGCTTCCTACATACCTTTCCTTGACAAGGATCAAATTCCAAGTAGTTCAAGATGGGTCATGGGGCTTACACTCTAGGATGCCCGTGATGATGGGGGATTGGTGCACTGGTGCGAATATGGTTGGGACCAATGGATGGTGGTGGGCTTGAACCTCAGGGAGGATTCCTAGGTACCTTGCCTTTGGAAAGGATCCAAGACCTCGTAGTTCATGGTTTTGGGGCATGGGGCTTACACTCTAGGCTGCTTGGGTTGTTGGTGAACCAAGGTGAAGATGGTCGGAATGACTGATGGGTGTTGGGTTTGAACCTCAGGGAGGCTTTCTACATACCTTGCCTTGGCAAGGATCAAATACCACGTAGTTCAGGTTGTTGGGTGTGGTGTCGGCAAACCAATGTGAAGGTGGACCTAGGACCCCCTGGTTATTGGGATTGATCCTTATGGAGGCTTCCTACATACCCTACCTTGGAAGGGATCAAAGTCCTCGTAGTTCGGGTGGTGGCGTCGGTGAACCGACGTGAAGGAGGACCTGGGGTCCAATGGTTTTTGGGATTGAACCTTGTGGAGGCTTCCTACGTACCTTACCTTGGCAAGGATCAAACACCACGTAGTTCAGAAGACAGGTGTGGGGATTACACTCTAGGCTACCCGAGGTGTCTATGAACTGACGTGAAGGAGGACTTGGGTTCCAATGGTTGTTGGGCTTGAACCTCGTGGAGGCTTCTTATGTACCCTGTCGTGGCATGGATCAAAGACCATGTAGTTTAGAAAATGGGTGTGGGTCTTACACTCTAGGCTGCCCGAGGTGTCAGTGAACTGATGTGAAGGAGGACCTGGGGTCCAATCGTTGTTGGGCTTGAACCTATTGGAGGCTTCCTACATACCCTACCTTGGTAAGGATCAAATACCACGTAGTTCAGAAAACAGGTGTGGGGCTTACACTCTAGGTTGCCTGAGGTGTCGGTGAACCAACGTGGAAGAGGACATGGGGTCCAATGGTTGTTGGGCTTGAACCTTGTGGAGGCTTCCTACGTACCCTACCTTTGCAAGGATTAAAGAACACGTAGTTCAGAAGATGGGTGTGGGGTTTACACTTTAGGATGCCTGAGGTGTCGGTGAACAGATGTGAAAGAGGACCTGGGGTCCAATGGTTGTTGGGCTTGAACCTCGTGGAGGCTTCCTACGTACCCTGCCTTGGCAGGGATCAAAGACCACATAGTTCAGAAGACGGATGTTGGGATTACACTCTAGGCTACCTGAGGTTTGATATCAAGGTCGGTGCTTACTCTAAGCCCACGTGATTCATGCTTAGTGTGAGAAACAAGAGGTATTAGAGACCTGATGATCACGTCGCAAAAGGTGTTTCCGTGGGAAGTGGAGTGGGTCTTACCCATGGGGCAACCCATAGAGTTTGGGACTTACTCTAAGAGGGAGACCCGTGGTGAAAAAGCACAATGGGAGAGGGATTTGGGGCCAAAGAAAGGAGTAGCACCATTCCCCATCATGCCATTTACTGGACCTGGGGACTGAAGATGAAAGGAGGAGCAGGGATGCTGCCTCCTGCAAGAAAATCTAGGGGCTTACACAAAGGTGGATGCCCTTTCCCCACAGACAAATTCCACTCCAATAAAGAGGATATCATCCCCTGTGAGGGGTGATCCCATCCCCGTGGATACAAGTGGGTGTGGATAATGTACAAGGTGGGGGAACCCCATGTGTGAGGCATGAGGTGAGGTCACAGTTTAATGTTATGTGCTGAGGATGATGGTGCTTGGCAGCTTAACATCATGCAGCTCAGATGAGGTGGGTTTGATCTGCACCCATGGGACTTACATAATTGGTACCCTCTGCTCCATGGTGCAGAGAGGGTACAGGAAAATCCGTGGTGAGGGGGTTTCATGGAGCGAACCATCGACGGACCCACGTTAGCGTGGCTATGCGAAGAAGCAATAGACATTAGCGTGCCTATGCGAAGAAGCATGAGGCGAAGCAACGCAACGGGCAGTGTCATAAAAGGGACTTTGAATTCACATCGTGCAAACCTGGAGGGTCACACGGGAAAAGGAATTTCCAAGAAGAGGGGTTCATAGGCAGGGTCCTTGTGAAGATCTATTGGTCTACGTGGAAGAGGGTGCTTGCGAAGGGGTGTGCATCGCAAAGTGGGGTGCCTCAACCTAAACATAGGTCATATGTGCATATGGGAGGTGCTTCATGAAGTGTAAAGACATTCGCGAAGCACTACCTTGTGGAGCAAAGGTGCTTCAGGAAGCAAGGTGTCGCGAAGCAATGTTCTTCGTGAATTACAGTGACCATGCCTTAGCATGGGGATCATGTGTACATGAAGGGTGTTTCGCAAAGCATAAATGCTCTACAATGACCCGGGTCCCCTTGGGGATCCCCTTCCTCCGTGAAGACCCTTAGGATTCATTAAAGGCATCCCTCTCGGAAGAGGGGGTAAAAACGAGACAAGGGGGAGGCACTTCGCAGAGCATAAGTACCTCGCACAGCTCATGGTTCACAGAGCAGAATGATGTTTTTCGATTATGGAGTAGGGAAGTTAAAAGGTCAGACTATCCATCCTTTGGGCTTAGGGGGAGCCCGATATTTATATGCAAGAGGTGCCGTGAAGTGAAGCTTACGCGGCGTGAAGAGGGACTGGGTTGCTTCGCGGTGGGATCACGAAAGTCAAATGCATTCGTAGAGCATCCCGCCTCCTTGCTTCGCGGTGGGCTCACGAACGTCAAGTGTGTTCACAGAGAATCACGCCTCCTGGATTTGTGGTGGGATTGCGAACATCAACTATGTTCATAGAGCGTCCCGCCTCCTGGCTTTGCAGTGGGATCGTGAACGTCAACTGCATTCACGGAGCGTCCCGCCTCTTTGCTTCGCAGCAGCCACGGTGTTGGGGGACCTCCGTGGAATGGATTGACGATGAAGTCAACGGTGCCTTAATTTTGGCTTCTTCTCTGTCCCAAATTTTTGCGCCAACAATCCCATTTGGTCAAATCATTACGAACTTAAACTATTTTCATCCCCTATGGTCCAAACTCTATGACATTAAACTAAGATTTTTGGTCAATGTTATGTGACCTTAAACTATTGAAACCAATTTTTGAGCTCTGTGAACTTAAAATAATATCATCCCATTTGGTCTATGAATTATAAACTTAAGCTATTTACAACCCCTGTGTTCTGATTTCTATAACTTTAAACTAGTAGCAGCTGTAGTCTGAGTTGTATGGATTTAAATTGAAAAGCCCAACATCTACATTGCATGATGTTAAAATGAAGTGTCACCCTATGTGATTAAAATAATATACCTCACATACCAAGTTTAGGATGAAAAATGAAAATTTCCTTAGCACACGACGATAAACTGTATCATTACCCTATGTCATAAGCATGGGATTCCCTATAGAAATCATGGTATGATTCAATTTTATCGCTAGAGAGGATACCCCCACCCCCACACTTTAAGAATTGATCCCCTATTATTAAACATCTATATAAATACGTTTGGATTGATTCCAATCCCATGGGATACATAGAGATTCCTATACCCCCTTTCTTTAGGCCCATCCACCTGCTCATCATAAATCCTTCCCTAGGTGGAGGAGATAATTTACAATGGTCCAAGCATTTTGACCTTAAAAGATGTGTATCTTTTTCAAGATATCTATGTGACAAATGATCTTTCATCAACCACATTTCATGATGGGTTTTACCACTTTAGTTCCATGAAAATATCCTTAAAACAAATACTCTCATAGTCCAAGTATCATGACTTTAAATTGCTTAAAAATTACCCTTGGTCCTAGATGTGTGACCTTAAACTACACAGCCAGTATCTATCTATACGACATATATACTATAAACATATATCTTATCCTATTATTAGAGGATGGCCCCATTTATTTTTGGTATTGGTATTCTACCATACCATATCTCCAAAACTATGTGTATCATGATTCACATTTCCAAGGGATACATATTGATGCATAGACCTCCTGTCTTTGGACCCAGCCACAAATTCATCATAAAATCACCCATTAATAGTGGAAAAATATCCCCTAAATTACCTTAGGTGTCATCCTATAGTGTAATCCCCAATCATATTCCTAGACCCATTAGTGAGTTAAGATGGAATTATGACTTTACATGTGGATGAACGAGAAACTCAATGTGTAAGCCTCACCAATGTCATCAGAACACGATCATATAATGTAAGCCCTACTGCATATAAAACCAAGATTCCTCAAATGAAAATAATGGGATGAACAAACCAATGTCCTTTTCACACAACATTAAACTATATCCTAACCCTTTGTAAATTAAAACTGCCTCATATTATAATCATGAGATGATTAAGTGTCCTTACTAGAGACAATGCCACCACACAAGTATCAGTATCATACCACACCACCTTTAAGAACTACATGAGGCTTTATTTCCATTATCTACAGGATATTTAGTGACACCAATACCTCCTATCTTAAATCCTAGATTCATAACCAACCTATTTTAGGGTCTCCCTTGGTCCAAATCTTATGACCTTAAATTGTGTGAAAGTAGTTCCAGAATCGATTTGCATTTTGTAGATCCCCTTGGATCATACACATTGGGTTTTAACTCATATGAAACACCCAATAATAATATCATTACATGAACCCCTCCTGGTCCTAGAATTGTGAATTTAAACTATGTTCATTTGGCCTCCTTGTGCCCCCATCTTTGCATCATTTTCTTCACCTCTGGTGTTTCAGCAAGATAATAACTCCTTCTCTTTTTCATCGCATCCCTACTTGAGAGGATTGCCCCTTGAGAGTATATCTTCCACTATTACTCATTATAGAAATATTAATTCCTTGATTATCATTCCTAAGGGATATATAGTGGTGCTCGGATCTCATATCATGGGTCTGACCCCCTTTGTAGATGCATTATGGGGACTTTCCTCCCTTAGTATCATGATGTCGACTCAGGTATGGTTTGTCTATTTTTTTGTGTAAAATGGTCTATTTGACCTCCTTTCACACCGTATTATCACTCTTTAATTGCACACATTCCTTCATAATAAACACACACACTTTGGTTAAAGCTATGTGACCTTAAACTAGAAACTACCTCTTAGTTTGAGCTTTATAACCTTAAACTAGTAGCAAACATATTCCAAGTTTCACAACATTAAAATATAAATCCCAAAATCTTCAGAACATGAAATTAAACTATAGCCTTACACTATAAGAAATTGGTACACCTCATATGTTAAATATGAGATGAACCAAACCCAACATCCTTAGAACATGACGATAAATTATAGCCTTACCCTATATAAAACTAAAATGCCTCATATGATAGATGTGATATGAACCAAAACCAATGTCCTCATAAAATGATGTTAAACTATATCCTTACACTATATAGGACTATAATTCCTCATAATATGATATAATTCAGTATCCACACTCCAGGGGGAATCCCCTTACCAGAATTGGCCTTCCCCTATGCCACATTTTCCAGAACTATGTGTGCCTTGATTCCCATTCCCATGGTATATATAGTGACACCCATATCTCATATCATAGGTCCATACCTACCATTAGATCATTCCAGGATTCTTCCCCTTTTTAGGTACAGGCTTGATCCTCACCGAATGGCATGTTCACCCATCGCAATTTAGTGTGTGGTGGAATATCTCTAAGTGTACTTAACATTCCTGCTGGGACATTCCCCACCTCCACTTTTTATCTTTTCTCTATCATCGATTTTGATAATCATCATCCTTACAATCAAAATACGACCCCTTAAAGTAATTGTACCTATCCACACTATCTTACCTATAATTTTAGGCTCATTCCTAGAAGGATATCTAGTAACAAATAACAGCTTCATGTTTCAAACTTATTCAACGGTTGATACTAAATTTTTTCACCCCTTCCTAAACTGATGTAGGTGTAGAAACTATGTTTTGAACATGGTAAAAAAAAAATCCTACTCATCGTTATTTCTCCTTTTACTATCCAGTTCATTAAAGTCACCATCAACCTCACGGGATTTATCAGTCGCTTTTTCCCTTTATTGTTTTCTTCACTACAAACAATGAAAACTCTATACTACTCCATGTTTCTTACATTGAGAATGAATCACATGGTATTAGGGTCTAGGAAGGATTCTTCCTCAAGAAAAATTGAGACACAAGGTTTCCTTTTTGGTTATAACTCAACAACCTTAAACTAGGATCCCATGTCCAATCATCACAACTTTAAACTATTTCCAAGTCATCCTTGGAATGTGTGATGCGACATCAGGCCTCCATATCCTTCAATTCACATCATTTCACCTCCCTTATGTTCCATGCGCACTCCATTGAGAACTATAAGAGAATCTCCATTTAGTGGTGGTTTTTTTTTGCATTTACCGGTGGTTAAAACCGCTGCTACATGGTTTGGAAGAGGTTTCTGTAAACCGCCGCCTAATATGGCGTTGACAATCAATTAGTGGCGGTTATTTCCATTTCACGGAGGTTTATGGAAAGCGTCGTAGCTACCACATTTTGTGGCGGTTTTACTAAGTTTAGCAGTGGTTTTTATGAGCCATGGACATCAGTTTATTCCCGGCGGTTATAACTGCCACGAATAAACTCAAATCCACTGGCCGTAAAACCACCCCTGAAGTCACGAGAACCGCCGTAGAATGATCCCCTACGATGCGACTATTTAGCAGCGGTTAAAACCCCCGTGAAACGTAATTGTTTTACATTTAGCGGCGTTTTTCACTATTTAGTGGCGGTTTAAACTGCCGCCAATGTACATTTCACGGCGGTTAAAACTGCCGCAAAAAGCTGACCAGAAAAAAAAATTGATTCCGCTGAACCACTACCCTGAAAGACAAACCAAACCAGAAATACCGCAATATAAAAACAGCATGCAAATCGTGAATGAAAGGAAGAGGTAAAATAATGTAGAATGCCTAAAAATCATTCATAATTTAAAAAAAGGGAAGAATCTCCACATTTTGAAGTATCTCTGATGTTTCATAAAAAATGGAATGAATTACAAGGTTTTAACTATGATAACATATGATCAATCACACATGAAATGTCGGAAATGGTTTGGAATGAAGTGTTAATTGAACACTGAAGTTCCGATCACCCCCCTTCTTCGGATTTCACTCTACGATGAAGATTCTTGACCAAATCCATCAACTCTACAACCCTCTTTTAGGTATTTTCCAAGAAACATGATGATATTAAAAGATATTTCCTTAGATGAGCTATGATTTCCTCACATCTCCATATCTGTATAGTCTAAGAATCCATGTGAGCCTAAAATTTGAATATCCAATTATGAACTTGTTCCAATTCCTTTAAGTAATCCCTTATCTTCCTAGAAAAAGGATCCTCATATATAATATCATGAAAATATATTTCACTTGTCTCCAAATCGTACTGAGTTAAAACAATTTGTTTCATAATTTTATATAGAGGTTGTTGGTCAAAACCACCAGCACCCAAGTCATTAAATAATTTATAAATGTGTTCCCCTTGGTTGTGGAATATTTCTATGTGGGTATGAGTGATCAATCCATGAATCTACTAATTTTTTTTCCTATTTTGTGCCTCAACCTGTGTGACTAATGGAGTATGTGTGGAAAGAAGAGGAATAACTAGTTGACTCAATGAGGAAGAAGTAGAATAAGCCTCATATGACCTTATCTCAACAAGCATATAATATGTAGCCTATGATGTAAGATTAATTTCATCAATAAAGTCTATTTCACCATTAGGGTAGTCATCACTAGAATGAGTTTGATTTCTTGATTTCTCACCCAGATCTTTGATCATCTCTATCATCAGCACTAACAATGCTGCTGGTGAGGAAAAACGACTGTCCACATGATGGACCAACTACCTTATCACACCATAGAGTCAAGATGTTACCCACTCTTGGGAATAATCTTGGGAAAGGAAGGCAGGATCATCAGCAAGCGGATGTATGATTTCAGCTTCGATATTCTCACATGTCAGCATTATCCAAAATCGATGGATGACAATAGGTTGTCACTCCTCCAATGGTCTGCCAAAAGAAGAGGGGTGACACTTAGGGTGAAATCAAACTAATGATTGAATCCATAGGTTTTATAAGGTTTTAAAATAATTATCTCATCCATTGTGGCTTCAAGTACCCCTTCCCAAAGATAGACCATGTACGACCTTTCATCAAGGGAACCAATATAGTTATCAATAATCGGTCCAATTAGTGCATGAAAAGGGATAAAATCGAAGATGAAAGATTGGATCATTTCATATTTAACCTCATTGGGGCTTTGTAACATGGTTCGAACTCCCAATATATTCAAAAAAATTGGGAGAGATGAATCATTGGGGATCCTAGTGCAATTTTAATATTTATAGCAAAAAAAGTTCTCCTATGTCAAACCAAACAAAAACTAGAGATTACCCCTAGTAATGTAAGTAATTATACATTATAGGATGTTTCCCTATAGTTGATAAAGATGTGAAAGGATCAACACTACCCAATCCGGGAAAATCCACCCATTAAAAACATGCATATAATGCATGTCAGCCTAATGTCTAAGGAGATCTTCAAATTCACTTAGTAGAATCGTGATTTATAATCCCTATCTTTTATGATGGGAAAATATGAGCTAGAACTATTTCTGACTTACTGAGAAGGTAACTGATGATGGTGTATGTTAGTTGGCATGTCCCTGCTATAATAAATAAAAATATGGATCCAATCCTTAAAAGAAATGAGAAAACACATTTTCAGCTCCTTCCTAAATTTCTACTTTACAATAATAAGCATCTCTTTCACTAAAATTGTTGTTTGTTGGGGATCATCCCAAACATCCTTAGCATAGATGAAATTATCATACATCTCTACAAGAGGGTGATTACTAATGTGAATCCATTAACATGGAATTATATTGATAAACTATGAACTCTTATATTTGATGAATCCACTACCCCCTCACCACTAAAAAATAGTAAAACCATCTCAACATAAGAGAATATTACTTAGTTCAAATTCAAAATAGTATAACATGTGAAATGACCCAATTTGTTCAACACATCAACAATGGGTTTAACTCCTAGTCATCCAAAATCTCAACTACCAATTCAAACAGAGGCCTAAATGAAATGATGTATACCACACTCAAGAAATCAAGACATAAAAAGAAACATCAGAAATCAATAAAATGCATAAAAGGAAACATGAGAAATCAAGGAAATTTTAGGACATGAAAATGTTTGGTGGAAACTATGTGCCACAAATATTACATATACAAACCAACTGTTCCCATATTTGTTCAACACATGAACAATACAACTACTCATGGTCTGATGATGCATCGTCACCCTCGCCACCTTCGTCACCCCTTTCTGTTGGCACCTGTAAGAACATTATATTAAAAATTAAACATGGTTTCATATTTATATTAAAACTTAAAACCAATGAAAGTTAGTAAACTAAATATTTTTGATTTTTTGCAATTTACCTGCATACCACCAGTCGATGCACTACCACCAGGGGCATATCTGCTCATATGCTGACGTATTTTCATCAACTCTTTCTGCAAAGCAGATAATATTGTCTTATAAATATTTAAACTAATTAGAAGATTAGAAATGTCGTTCAGCTTCTAGAAAATCTTTTTGAGCTCGTAGTGTGAGGGATGACTTTCTTAACACGGTTTAAAGTATTCTTTCTTGAGAGATCCTGAAATAAATAAAATGAAATTTAATAGTAATGTATTCAATGTCATGTCCTCTACATATACATGTATAAATGTAAAATGAGGATAATATAGTAATATATATTTCAATACCATCCGCTTCTCATCACGATGTCTATCAATAAAAACTTTCCACTGTTCTTTCGGTACCCCACTGGGTAGCTTCTCATACATTTGTTGCAAAGTCAACGAGTTATCTTTGACATCACACCACAATCTCAATTTTAAATCTTTCCATTTTTACCTAGATTTTTCAACATCCATTTCCGTGCTATCACATCAACAGGTGTGTAGTGGAAGAACATCTGTATACATAAATTCATTTTGAACATATTAGTAACATGACATTCAATTAAACAATAATGTAATAAATTTACCTTTATTTGAGAATAAAAAACTTCATTTTTCCATCTTAGAGGCATATGTCTCCAATCATCATATGAAATTGGAAGGGAAATGGGCTCCGCTACCAGCTGGCCTAGAATCTGGACAAGTAACCCCACAACATCATCCGTCGGGACCCCATAAGAATCAAATGGAACGACTATCTTTTCTCCAGTCCTATTCCAAACATCTGCACTTTTTATGTTTTTCTCCACGGTTGTATTTTTTTCATCTTCAATGAGCAAACAATTAGTATAAAGAAAATGAAATAAATTTATTTAATTAAAATTTGTACCTATGATAGTGACACTCCAGTACGCCCGTGATGAACTAGAATGGGCGTTTCGTTGCCCCACTGATGAGGCTCCGGAAGGGGGAGTCGACGAATCACCCTCTATTGGGGCATCCAAAGATGGTGCAGGGGGAGATGGTTTAAGAGTGTAGGCAGCTGGTGCCTCAGATGTCGTGGGGAGGGAGCCAGATGGATCGTCATCTGTCGTGGAACTAGATGAAGTAGTATACCACTTCTTCCTTGGAATTCCGGTCATTTAATCAAATAAAAATAAGTTCAGAATATATATTTCAAAAAAATTATGCAGAAAAAAAATTAAAAATGATAATAGATGCCCAGTACTAACAGACAAAATATATATAACAATGATAATGAATGACTGTAGAAATGAAACAAGTGGTTGCTGAATAAATAAATAATTGTACATACAATCATTTTCCCCTTCAATCATGTTTGTTTCCTGCTCCATTGCTTCTTCCACTTAATTCATCCTTGTTAGACTAATATTTTCAATATCATGATGGAAAAATAATTCTGCTGCATGTTGTTGATTAAATTCAATTTCAGAGGTCAAATTATCCACTTCATCACCCATATCATACAAATCTCTTTGTATTATGTGAGAAACTACACTCCATCCTTCATCTACAACATCATTCACATAATATACCATTTTTTTTGCGATGCTAAGATATATGGATCATGCAGTTCATGATCACCAACATCCATCAAGTGAGAGAAGTTCACAGAAGTAAATTGCAAGGAATCTCTTTTAAAACCTCTGATAATATCAACCCATTTGCATTTGAATAAAACAACAGAAAAATCTCTGTGGTAGTTTAATTCAATAATATCATGCAGCTTTCTGTAGTATTCCACTTCAGCAAATGTAAATATACCACTATTCTGTGTTTTCAAACTCACTTCTCCATCATCAACTAAATCATGAAATGAATTTTCCTCGGTGAAGTTTTCTCTTACATTTGGTTCCAAAGAATCAAGAGGAGGATCCAATGATATGTTACAATCTTGATCTTCCTGTGTTATAGTCTCAAAAACATCACTTTTCACGTTGCAATTTGTAATACCCTCTTCTGGTTGCTCTGATATGTTTTGATGCTAATAGTGGTGTCTTGCAGTACTGAATGCATCATTTATGAGGTTTTCATTTCATTTTCCATTGTTAACGAAATTGGGACCCCATTCTGTGGATTAACATCAGTGCTCAATCTTTCTGTAACATTCGATTCTCCATGACAAATCCAACACAAATATTGACCAGGTAATTGCTTCAGTATTAAATGTTCATAAACTTCATCTCTCTTCAACCGTGTTATGAATTTACATTCAGGACATGGACATTTTATTCTCCCTTCAACGGATTGATTAGAAATTTCAAAATCTAAAAACTCATTCAATCCGTTAACATACTGAGGTGTGTTCCTCGATAATGTGATCCAGATTTTATCCATGTATATCACAATGTGCCTACACAAATTATACGATAGTGTAAGATTACAGAAACATAATATAATAAAGATGACCCATTGATCATAAAGTATGCATAATATAATAAAGATGATTAATTGATCACATTTACCAATTCAGACCAACCGAACAAGTCTAGTCCATAGGAGACAGCGTCAATAACTCATTGAGGAGCAGTAAGAATATCGGGTTACACTCTTATCATAACACTGTCGATCACACATTTATGTTGCCTCAAACAACACCCCATTGACGTGTGATCGAAACTGATCATAATGCATTTTAAACCTGAGACATTATGTGATTGTTTAGGCTTGACCTTAGATGTCCTCCAAGAGGAATGATGCTTCTCAATGGTTTCATACACAACCAACCATATCAAAGTCATATTTCCAGGAAATAACTGATGATATTTAAGACATGAGAGCTCAAAAAAATTCTAGAGGTATTTTTCTTTATTTGATATGTTTATGTTCAGTGTTGTGCATTTTAATTAACAAATGACTCAAAGTGAATGTTTTCAATTTAAAATCATATTTTAAAAGAAAAAAAAGAGGAGTGACATACTCTAAACTAATAAAATTCATTGATGTTATTTTTATACTTTAAGAAAACAATCATAAGTCATTTTTGATATGTATTAATCATCTACACCGCAATCTAATAAACAGTGTGACCTGTATGACATGAAACATGTGTTTTTAGTGGAAAATTGATTTTTTTTGTAAAAAATGTGTATAAGTCACTAAAATTCAAGAAAAAACACCCTGGTTCTCTTTATAATTTTTTACAATTATGCATAAGTCATTTATGACCTGTAAGAATCATCTACACATCAATCCGACACATGATGGGACCAAAATATGTTTTCAGTTTAAAAATGACATTTTAGTTAAAAAAATTCAATCAATGAAAACCTAGAAAACCACTTTTATTTTTCTTGATACTTTAGGAAAATAATGCTTATTTCATTTGTGACTTATAGGAATCAACTTTATGTGAATCTAATACACGGTGTGACTGATATGACTCAAAGGCCTATAAAAACTTAGTTCACCCATCAAGTCATTGATAACTCCAAAATGAATTAGTTATCCTTTTATTCATATATTTCTTTTCCATAATATTTTATATGTATTCTTGGAAGTAAATAAGTTGTGGAAATTGATTCCCAATCTGATCCAAAGAGTATACCATCCTTGGAACACTAATGTTGACTTCTCCAAGTCCCGAGCCATTTCACATCATTAGTGTGTTTCATAATATCTGACAAGAAGTCAAAATTTTCCTTCAAATAGCTGTAATAATCCATAAAATATATAACATGTTCTTTTTAGATGGAAGAGGAAATCACATGCAGCCAAAAACGTGAAATAAATTTTAAGGATGCATCGATAAATTCTATTTTCACACCAATTTTCTTCAATTCGTTTTTGAGAGAGAATATGTTGTTTAAATATAATCTCACATCTACCAATGGAAAGACATCAAACACCTAAGGAATCCCTATTTTGGATAAAGAAGATAACATTTATCTGGTGAAAATATCCATAGTTCAACATCAACAATTTATTATTTTAAATCACTATACTAATCATGTTAGATAACCCATAATGTTGAATTTATTGTAGAATAAAAAAGAAAAGTGTTGGCTATAAAAAAATATTATGTAAGGTGAATATTTCAAATGATTAATAAATAGCAGATATTTTTTATCAAATGCATCTACCAAAACTGATCATTAACCATCATGAAAATCAATTAAACGACATGTAGGAATCAATTAAGACATGTCAAAAGTCTCATATCAAGTCCTGAAGAAATTAAAATTCATTAAAATATTACCCGATGTGAATCTACAATACACGTCATGTAAGATTCAAAGGCCTCTTCCCAATTAAATTTCTAGATGTGAGAAGATTCATATCATGATTTTCAAGTACACATCATGAGATGAGTCAAATATCCAATACTAGAAGAATCGTGTAGAGATTCACACCAGAAAAAAAATTCAGATAAAATCGTGGATCGAGATTATAATATGTGAGAATTTTACACGTCATGTAATATCCTCACTATTGACTTTCCAGCATGCATACAACAACACATAACTTTATTTCATCACAATTTTCTCTTTTCCTCTATTGTTTTTTGACTTATTTACACAACCAACTAAAATCTATATAATTTTTGTTACTATTTTTATTAAACCAAAGTTTCACTGATTCTTTTATATGTTTTATTCAGTTCATTCATCAATGTTGTTGTTCGGCATCTATTTCACATTTTTATTTCCATTCAACATCTTCTTCCCCATAAGTTCATACTTTTTTATTATTTCAAGTAAGTTGTTCATAGATTTATTACCTATTTTGATTGTGAACTACTTGAGTCTTGAACCCTTAACTGGGAACCATTATATTTCAACTTCCTTGTTAATGTTCTATGCATGTATTAAATTGTTTATTTATTATTGATTATTACCATCAAGAGAGGCTAAAGCTATTAGGTTAGTGGTTGATATTAGGGGAGTTTTTAAGTTAATGAATCTATAAATGTTATCTTTGTAAACCTAAGTCTAGTAAATAGGTTACATAACAACTATTAATTCAATTATTTTTGGAATCCCTAACCACATGAAGTTTAAATGAATGAACCTGACCTGATTAGAGTAGAATAGGCTATGACCATTATCCTGCAATACAATCTTCCATATAAGACATGATTAATTTATCTAGGTTTTTAGCTATATATGAACCAAGGATTGGTTTCATCTTATATATATCTAGTTGGTTTGACCATAATCAAATTGTTCTCTATGTACGGATTTATAGCCTAAGCCATTTGAATATTCCAAGTTGGGATCAAGATTATCTGTTTTACCTGAATCCCAAAATTAAACTTGATCCATACCATCTCCATAAATCCTAATCCAAACTCAATAGATTTATTCAGATATCATACTCAATCAATCTCTTGATGAATCCTATAGAAAGGGTTCAATGACCTAGTTCCTTGTATACACAAAGGGTTCAATGTTCTAGTCCCTTCTTACCATTGTGATTAAACCAAATTGTTGTTGATTGTTCTACACACATTTTTCAGTTAATTCATCAATGTTCACCATTTGAAATTAATTTCACATTGACTCTTCACTCTACAGCTACTTCACCATAAGTTCTTACTTTTTTGGTGTTTCAAGTATGTGGTTGATTGATTTAATAGCTATTTTGGTTGAGAACTACTTGATTCTTGAACCCTCAATTGTGAAATTTCATATTAAAACTTATTTATTAGTATTCCATGCTTGACTAAATTTTTTTCTTTAATATTGATTATTACAATCATGAGAAACTAAAATAATTAGAGTAAGTTTCAGGAATCGGGGTGGTATAAACTTATTGAATATATAAATTGTAACTTGGTAACCCTAATCCAAGTAACCAGGTTATATAATAACTCTTTATTAAATTATTTTTGGAAAAAAATACCAAGATATGTTTAAATGAACAGATCGGGAGTAGAGTAGGATATGAACATTATAATGTGATATATTATTCCATAGAAGTTAGTATTAATGCATCTATTTTTTTATCTATATCCGGGACAAGTAATAGTTAAATCATATATAGATCTTTTTTTCACCATGAACAGCTATTTCTCTATACACAGCTTTGCAGCCTAAGTCGTTAGACTATTCTGAGTTAGGATCGAGATAATACTTTTTACATTAACCCAAAAATTTACCTTGAACCCTACCTTCTTCTTTAATCATAAACAAAACACAATATCATTAATCAAATCCCAAACTCAATCCATCTCATGAGGAACTATACACAAAGGGTTAAAATTCCTAGTTTCATTCCCACCAAAACATTTCCCATGGGTTAGACCCCACATTATAATTGTACTACTTCATTGTAGAAAGTGTAGATTGGGGTAAAAAGAAATTATAATATGACTGCATCCCATGAGAATTAAATGATGTGCGTTGGTGTGTCAATTTTTTGCGCTATTTCTGGGATATATTTTAATATTCTTAGGAACAGGAAACATAGACACAAACCTTGTATTTCCTCACTCACCCCTTTATCTTTTCAGTCTTTCATTATTATTTTTGTATGCAGCATCATCCTTATTCTTCAGGCGTAGTGCATTCATTAGGGCCCCTTGACACATTCAAAGAGCCTTGATGGATTAATGCGATTTTTCATCCTAGAAGATGAGATCCAAAGTGTTTTAGACATGTTTCACAATTCACCAACTAGACCGCATCATGGAATAGAATGAACATTAGAAAAAATCCAACCACGTTTATTTTTTTGTCCCACACTTCACAAAGATATTAGAATTTTTTTTCAGAGCTATGACTGGTTCCAACGAACTGGCACCATTGGAAAAAGAAATGAAATACCCCAAAACCAGATCTTGGATATCTAAATCTTCAACATTTGGGGAATATATGTCATTGGGACACTCCCCAATTAAAATGGAATTTTCTATATCCTTTTTGGAATTTGATATATCTCTAAATGGGTAGAAGTTGAAGCTACCACTAATGTCACCAAAGAAGTAGTAATGAAATTCTTAAAGAAAAATTTGTTTTCAAGATTTATATTTCCCCAACCACTCATTAGTGACCGGGGAACACTATTTACCAATAATTATATTAAAGGACTTCTCAGGAAGTATTGAATCCATTATAATATAGGAACTCCCTACCACCCTTAAAAAGTGGGAAAATTGAATTATCAATAGGGGAAATCAAGAAAATCCATGAAAATATTGTAAACTCGTATCCAATTCCATTAACACATGGAATAAAAATTTCAATTAAGCATGAATTAGGTATCAAATCAACAATTTTATTCAAATTAACATGATAAAACATGGATTAACAAGCATTCTAATCAAATAATAAACATATATTGCAAAAATATTGTAAAAAAAGATGAAAATGTTACCACAATGGAAAACTCACTTTGGGGTCACGGTCGAAGTGAGAAGGGTCACCGGGAAAAGGGGCATCATGGGTCATCGGGGTCGCCGGTCACGGGCTCCGCCGTAGACGTTGGTCACGGGGTCACCAAAGACAGAGGTGACGTTCGCTGGAGAAGTCATGGGATCGCCGGGGGGTTGCGGGAAGAAGGCAGCGCAAGGGGTCGGGAGGGTTGGGGGAAACGGGGGTCAGGGTTGGGAAGGGTCGGGATTTTTTTAAAAAAAATATGGGTTTTGCGGCGGTTTATTAAAAACTGCCGTGAAACCTTTTTCGGAAAATATTTCGTGGAAGTTTTGTGAACCTCCAGCACAAAACCGCTGCTAAACCCTATTTATGTTGTAGTGGAGACATAATTCCATATTTCCTAGGAATTATGACCTTAAAATATTTTCAATTGGTCATAACTCTACTACCTTAAACTAGGATTCTAGGTTTAAGTATCATGACCTTAAAATGTGTGCATAATGTATGTAGGATGTTTTGTGTGGAGGGAACTCCTAGAATACTCATTCACATCGGGTTACCTCTCCCCTATGCCACACACATCCTCTCTAATACACACAACCCTGTGGTCTAAGAATCACAACCTTAAACTATGTGCGAGTCTCCCCAAATTATTTTTCTCGGTACATGGCCTCCTAGGCATACCATTTATGTTGATTTTGAACCCTATAACATCATATAAACCTTTTCTAGAATTAACCCCTTCAGATCCAAGAATTAATACGTCAAAATATTTGCATCACCACAATCTATAATCTATGACCTTAAACTAGGAGTCATGGTTTAAGCATTATGACCTCAAATTTATTTCCAACCCCATTGTTTGAGCATTTTGACCCTAAACTATTTTAAACCTCTTGATCCGACTAGTATGACCTTAAACTACCAAATTCAATAGAAAAAAATGTATGTTAGGTTGAAAAAATATATGGAAAACCTGATCAGGATTCAAAATACCATCTTAGGTTTCTCCCATGACTTTGGAAAAAAATGGATGAAATGAAAGAGGTAAAAAGCTAGTAGAGACCCATTGTGGACCCCAAATCAACCTAGTTGTTCTCATCACATACCACATCATTTATGTTATTTGACTATTACTCAACATTTGAGATGATATGATCCTCTTGGAATATTAGTCTATCCTTTGTTCATACTAATATTCCTACCCAATGTTCTCAAATCTACAAGGTGATAATTCTGAGAGTATTGAACTACATTCGACCATTCCGTCAGTTCATCCCCCCACTTTGTGTATCCATTGACTTGGATCCCCATCATCTTCCACGTTTGAATGGGGCCCCCTAAAGGCTCTGGTGTTTGGCCACAATGTCTCACCTACCATCCTAAGTACATGTCCCAAAATACTTATGATGAAATTTTGATATAGGTAACTTGTTTTGAACATGGTCAATGGTCAACCCTCATTTATTTGTCCCCATACTTCGAAAATTATAATAGATTATGTGATTCGAACATGGTTAGAAGTTATCCTCCATCGTCACAACACCCCCTTAGTGTTCCAAATCTTGGGCTTCTCAATTCATGTTCTCCAACCCTCCTTTTTTAGGTATAATTAAATTACCCTGGCCTTAACCCACTCAAGAACTAGCAAACATTGATAAAGAAACTCGGTTGTGTAGAGAGTCCCACTCTCCTACCAAAGATTTCTTGCTCAGGATGCTCTTAGTGGACAATAAACATGTTCAGAACCTGAGTGTTCAGCTGTTTTTTGACCTCTAATATAAATTATAAATCTCATGATAGTCCCTTGTTTCTTACAAAGATCATGAATCATGTTGGTTGGGGATTTATTATCAGTTTTATCATTAATGTGATTAAATTGCGGCAGTGAAGTGATCCAAAAGAAAAAATTTCATGCATATGAGGAGTTTTAAAAAATAAACTTAAAAATTTTATGAGGGACATCCACACACCAGACCCTCTCTTATGTTCCAACAAAAAATAATTATCCACAAGTCCCTACATCAGTAATTGACCACTCCATCCCAGCTCACCTCTAGCACATGGCCTCCAAAACTTGTTACAATATAATGATATTTTCCCCTTCCTCCTCTTCCATGGGACAAAGATCATTGTCCCTCATTCTCACCCAAACATGCTCAGCTGGTAACTCAGTTATCTAAGATACTGCCTCTTCTTCTTGAGCTTTGGCTGCCACTAGCTAAGCCTTTAATTGACAAATGATCTCTACTGGGTCATCAGTGATAGTCGCATGCTCATTAACTTACACTTCCAGTCATTGAAGTTCTTGATCATCCTCATAGATCTTATTTGTTCCATCAGGTTTCTCCAAATTCTATGAGATGTAAAATTATTTCTTTTCCACATGCACCCGATCTGTATGATAATCACAAACCAGTGTATGGAGAGAACGAACATCCACCCCTCTGGTGAGCAAGATTCGAACCAAGTGGCAAATTTACCCCATCTAACTGACAAGTTGTGGCTCTAGAGTGTGGGTAATAAAGTTCTTCATGTTCATCCACACCCTATAACAGATGATGGTATTCCCCTTGAAAATGATAAAAATTGAATATTCCAATTCCTTGGGTGTCGTAGGTTCGTACTCTGAGAAAATCATGAGGACAATCGTAGAAGGATATACCTCTAGGATCCTATTAGACGAGTTTGGTTCCAGTTCGAGAGGGTGGATGTATTCCTATGAATAATTATTGGAAAAATTGTTTCCGCCAACATCTAAATATTCCTGTTAGAGGGTTTAACTTGCATCCAAAGTGGGCTTCCCTCCCAGGATTAAGGGTAGACAATCTTGAACAGTCATCTCCTTGATAGTTTTCACAACCATTGGTGGAGGTGCCATGGGTTCCCCAACTGTAGTTTTTTACTGGTAAAGCACCCTCTCAAGCACTAAATTACACATAAAAATTAAATTTATATTTACCAGTGATGAAGAATAGGGAAATTTTGGCTCATTTATATGAGAAATACTTACAATGGGAAAGGGTTTGGGAAACATCCAGTCCCCGAGTTTCAAAAGATAATTCCACAACCATAGACTCCTCGACGTTTGTAGGTACTTCAATAGCCACCATCTATCCCCAAAATGATGGTTGTGTGGGATATTCATAAAAATATAAAAAAATGATTCAATAGACTTGAAAATATCTAGGAAATTTTAAATAGAAGTAGGTAGACTAAGGTTTAGTCTTACCCTGAGGCATGGGGATCGCAAAGATCAGTAACCCCTAATGATCTGCCTCACTGGTGATCAGCTCCATCATCAAAATTCCATGGTGAAATCCCTTATAGATGACTAGGAAGACTAGAATATCCAAAACTACCCTTTAGACCTCCTCTTAAGACCCTCCTATTGTGGTGTCCACGAGCATGAAATCTGAGGTGTTTCCACCAATATCTGTTAGGGATGGAAGAGATATCCAGGTTAACAAACTAAAATTACCTCACTGAACAAAAGCTCGGTCAAGTCATCATCCTTAGGGGTGAACTCTCCACTCTCTTCAGGATTTTCCTGGTCTATGACCAATCCCCAAGATTCCTCATCACTAGTGATCTATGAGTCAACAGTGAGGGTTGATACCTCTTGGGTTGATTATTTAGAATATTTCTTCCACTTAGTATCACCATCAAACATCACATGTACCCAACCAATGGGGAGATCACTTTCCCCAACTTGGTGTACAAAGGAATACATATCCTTTAGATATTAAAATCACTCATGAAATTTCACCCTATAAGTGATTCTGGTGAGCCCAAAATTTGGGAGCCCAATTCCCTCCCAAGTCAATCTTCATCACAACTATTCTAGCATCAGAGTCATTTAAAGCATTCCTTAGGGTGTATAGAGCATGGGTAAGGAAGTATTAGAATATTTCTACAATAGATATTGCAACTTTGTTTCCTGGGGCCTCCCAAGTTCTGTTGGTCCTAGCCTAATAGCTCTCCCCTTGCTCATATGATATCTTCTGAGGGTGGCCCTCCCTTTTAGGAGGTGGGGGTACAACAAAACCTTGGGCTACCATCATCACAACCCTAATTGGATCCCTAGATGTTTAACAAGTAACTAGAAGAGTAGCCCATATTTCTCCCTATTGCTCCTATATCTTTCTTGATAGTGTGATTCTCCTCACATGATGACATGGGATCTCTCCTAGATATTCCGCTATATTATTACCAGTATAACATTAATAGATATCGACATTGATGTTGGTGGGTAGCAACAGGATTATCTTCTACATGCATTCTTCTTTGAACATCTACAACAATCGATGAAGGACACATGGATTCTGTTCCACACATATCCTCATGTAGTCTTACTTCATTGAGGGTTATGATTTGAACCCTAGTGATGTTAAGCAGTGAGGGACGGAAGACAAAATTTGGAGGGGTAGTGGAATTAATAAATTCATATCCAAAAAAACGTGCTACAATCCAACCATGTAATAACTATAATGTAACACAGATCTATTTGGAAATTCTTCCTCTTACCATGTGGCCCAACTGACTGTAGATCTGGGCCATCACTAGTACTCCCAAATCCACCTGGTTGTCATATGCCAAAATTTCTACCATTAAAATCATGCCAAGATGCAAGACCATGTGTTCATCCCTCATGGGAAGTAGATGACTATAGAGGAAGGTGGCCAAAAATTAATTATACTGAACCATAAACTACAATCCTTATTTTTTATTGTAACCCCACTCTTTGTAGAACCCTTCATCTAGGATCAACGAATTGGATCATAGTTTCCTCATATGTTGTTGTACTAGAAATTATTTTGGCTACCATAGAATCTTCATATATTGAGTCTTTAGGAACATCCTTAGCTAGGTATTGAATGCAATGTCTCTGTGGAAGGGAGGATGATGCTTCAATACCTGGGTCTATGCATCCAGAATAATCTGAGACGCAATGGGGGTTTTCTCCCTCTCACCCTAGGCATTCGTCGCAAGAATAAACTCATCATATTAGAATCCAGACAATGGGATACCACAAATGCAGTGGAGGTCCCACAAAAATATCCTCGCCTCCCCCTAATATAGGTTGAAGGTGTTGGTATCTGAGGACCATTGGAAAAGAAGCTCAGGTAGAAGATCCTATTATCAATAAATTTGGAATTGGGATGTCCAAATTGCTTCGTATAATATAATGTGGTGTAGCTTCGCCCCATATTCCTAATAGGTTAAGTGTAACTAATATTCCCATGACCACTAATTAGTAAAATTCCCCCTGGCTGATAGTTCCTAATCCTTGTACCATCCCTTGATATTATGTTGGATTCAGGTCTAGAAGATGCTCACATAACGGGATGAGAACTCTTCATTCTCTGGTAGTTACTTGGTGACTATCCTTGTTTGTCCACTCATAGTTTAGATGACAGTGTATTAATGTTCTCTATCAGGATAAACCAAAGTGATGATGTTTCTGTGATTAATCATGTCATGATGATCTAACCAAAAACATGGTGTATTCACTTCAATGGTCATGAAAAATTCACTTCAATGGTTGGGATATCCACATCATCCATTACCCATAATTTTTAAAGGGGTAGGTGGTTTCTCATTATTTATTACTTTTGGGATTCATTCATCAGGCCCATGAGCCCCCTATTATTGAAAATAACCCAATTAGAATAAGGAATTTATAGGTTTCCTCCCATTTCATCCCTTCAGGTCATGGTGACATATTCGATCATCATTTAGTTAGAAGGGTTGATCATTTATCAAAGATTTGTGGATTCAAACACTAGGTCACACAATTTTGGGCTTCGATCATGAAAATTATATGTGTCTTGCAACTTGTAAGGTGGTCACATGAAATTATAAACAAAGTGGAGAAACTATTTCATGAAAATTATATTTTTTGAGGATGTCATGGTTGAAATCTCAGGATTTCTTGCAAAGGTGGTGAGCTCCAAACACAAGAAAATGCTTATCATGCACAAAAGTAAAGTGATCATATGAAGTCTCTCTAACCCTATTTTTAGGCACAATGATGTAGGCATTCGTGAGCTTGTAACATAGTTTCAAAATCCAAGGTGGCAGTTGCATGACCCTGTGGAAATCATCCATCCATTTTAACATCTCCCTTGGAAGCTGTTCATCCAGTCCCCTTACATCTCTAATTATGAGGGGGGGGGGGTCTTTTTAGTGATGAAAACAAGTCTTTCACTCTAAAAGGATAGTTTTATATAAAAAATAATTTGAAACACCCCAAAGGAACATTCCAGATTTTAGGGGAAATTTTCATGTAAATTTGTAGAGTTGCGTATAAAAAAACATTTCCATGCACAAAGGAGTGTGAAAAAAGAAGGCACCGAGTTCCATGGTTACTCCTAAATCTCAAAGTGATGCCCAAGAAATGGGTGCACAAAAGGAAAGTATTTCATGAAAAATTGTCATGAAACCATCCAGTTTCATGAGAAAGGTGATGTTGAACCACAAGTTTTGTGCAGTCAAGCCCTTTTGGCAATGGGATGGGAAGCACAAAACCCTATTATGTGCTACAGTGAAGTTGTGTGACATCATACACTAATTTAGTCTATAAATAGAACCACCCGAACACTTTGAAGGGGGGTTATCGTGTAAAGAAATCAACACTCTTTCTCACCCAAACCTCTCTTATACAACATCGTGAAACATCAAAATACCATAGACCTTCAAAGGTAGAGAACTTGCATGAACGACCACCCAAGGGCCCCAATGTGCTTTGGCCTATGGTTGAGAGTTCCTCATGCCACACCTCTTATGGATGATCGAGTTCACTCAAGAGAAGCAACCTCCGTGCAACCCTGATCTGCATACAACACCAAATATTTTTCACAAACACGCCTCCATAATCCATGTGATGGACTTTTTTTAGAGCCCATGGCTCATGCAACCCTATTTGTGAACAATATAATAAATTTGAATGCAATAAATTTATGGTCCCTAACCTGATGTTCCCTATGCTACAAACACAGCCTGAACCTTTACCCTACCTTCTTCACCTAATCATAGGTACCCTAATGCCTCCGTCTCCTAAGAATAAGCACCCTAACATCATAAATCCTGATTACCACTCATACATGGAAGTGTTCACATCATTCCCCACTCATAGGTTCTTAAGAAGTGGACATGTAATCTCTAAGGGTGGAATAACTGAGGGAAATTGCTTACCAGTCTCGACAGAGAGTCCTTTTTCTGGATCTTTCTCTTGTCTTGACACGTTTCCCCTTAGGGTGTAATCCCCATCCACATCTGAGATACATTACATAAAACTTCATAGCTCTGTTTCTAAGTAATACAACATTAAACTACATGAAAATTTCCTCATCATATGATGTTAAACTATAACCTTACCATGTTTAATTAACACAAAATTCCCCATGTATGATCATCTTGGGATTCCAATCATTCCCAACCATGGGATGTCAGCCTACATCTAAAACCTTCGGGAATATTCTATTCATAATCCACACACAATACCTCATTGATGATCCTTCTCTGACATGAGCATCCTTACCACATGACATTAAACTACATAGACCAGTCCTATCACATGAACATAAACTGAGGAAACAAACTACATTGGTTTTGATCCCTGTATCTTAAACATGGTACATAGTACACCTAAATGAGGTTCAATCCTGATATACAAACATCAATATCAAATCCTGAGTTTGAAATCTCCCTCCCCCTGAGGACACACTCAACCACCCAACCGATCTCTATAAGATGTTAAGATTTTTTCTAAATTATGCCCATAAGAAATTAAACCTATTACCCCTATGTTCCCAAAATATATTAAACATGTTCCCAACCTATATCCACGATACATTAAACCATTAACCCCTCTGACCCCAGAAGATGTTAAACCTATTACTCATTTGTCCTCGCAAGATGTTAAACCTATAATCTACATGTCCATGCAAGATGTTAAACCTATGACCCAACCATCTCCACAAGATGTTAGTCCCTAACACATATAATAAATATGGGATTACATAGGTAAAACCCTTAGATGAATTATTCCATTGGCATTAGAAACCTCATGACCAACATGGGGTGCCTTAGGTTCTATTCCAAAGATGCTTTACATATGATATTCCCTCCAAAAGAGGAATACATTATAGGTGCCCAACCTACTAAACGTCCATACATTACCAACATTACTATCTCCCCTAACCGAAATTTACTACCCTATCTAGATAAAAGTAACATAATTAATCATCTTCTACCTCGAGATGGAACTGGGAACAAGTTTCACAAACAAGACATAAATCTATGAGGGAGATTCATACTAGGTGAAAAGCTCCAAGAAGGAATCCATAGAAGGGGGAACCAGCATCCTGTCATCCCATTTCAATCAATGAGCCTACATTAATTATTAAATGTTATAGAAGTCACCTGCCTTTCAAAAGCAATATTTCAAGGAATCAAAAGAAATGTGATGGTGTTGGCCCTGGCAGAAAGCATTGGACATAATGAGTTCATAGTGTTCTTTATGAAATCCATAGAGATACATGTGTTTCAATACCCCAAGATTATTCATGGAAACAAGTTTCTTCATGAAGAACTTTGAGTTTCAAAACACAATTTGAAGACCCACAATATAAATCCTCTCCCTTGTTACCAACGTTTCTCATGGAAACTCTTTACGAAATTGTGTTCATGGTGCTATGTTTTTAAGAAAAATGAGAGCCTCATTCAAATTGAAACAACTCACCTCGACTACAGATTCCTAATTTTATAGGAAAGGATCACCATATTGCACCACCTTAGATCTACTTTTCAAGTTGTGTTTGTGTTCTAAGAATATTTTTATGTCGCAACTTATATTAAACACCCAAATGTTCTGAATATACTCAAAAATATACTGATAATAAAGTATCTTTTTCTGAAATGACAAATCTTTCTTCCTTGATGCATGTTCATTATTATAATTTCATAATTCTCATTTTTGAAGCTCTAATGTATCCATGAAGAAGTATTCATGAAAATCCATATGTAAATCCACATTTTCCTTGTAAGTATCAGTTATATTCAACTATTTCATGCAATAAAGATGAATATTGTATGAATGGAGGTACTTAGACTCATAAAATCAGTATCTTGGCCTTGGAATATCCATGGTAACCTCGAGAATGATCATCAAAGGTTCGAACTAAACTCTGATGAACTATAATGCTCAGATGAGAGCTGAGGGTGAAGATGAAGGCTCCAATTCAATTGAACGGTCTAGAAAGATCTTATTGATGCCCACAGTAATGTATGTCTTTATAATGATGGAGGAATAGGGAATTCATCTTCTTTTTTCCCACATGGAATGTGAGATAAGTTGAGTTCTTAATTTTATAACAACTAGAACCATAACACTCTTTAAATATCAATGGGAGATCAACACCCACACACGCACCCACACACTCATGCCTAATGGGCTAGTGCCACCCCATAATAGCCCACTGGAACTTTCTCAAACTAATGTGTTCCTACCATCGTGTGCTTCTCTAGGCCTTATACATGGTACCCCACTCACCCACCACCATGTGGGCTGTGTGGATTGATTCCCCCACATCGTTGATGTATCCTCCCACATATGAGGGGTTGAGTTGGTCCATTTGGATTACAAGGTTGGAAATATTTTTTATGTAGTTCCAATATATAAATAATAATTATTATATATTCAAAGTGTAGAATATAATTCCAAGACTTAATAATAATTGTCAAACCACCTCAAACTCCTCCTAAAATAAATGATTCTTCCTGAAAAATAGATATGTACTTTTCAATTTTTTACAAGTCCTTTTAAATACTTCATGGAAATTGATGTTTTCATGGTTTTTTTGGTCTTTGAATGATTTACAACTTCTCATCATCCAAAAATGGATGGACCTTCAATCATCCTCATTATTTTTGACAATGTGATTTCACCAAACACCAATAGCACACATCCTTGACATTGAATATTAGTTCAATCAATTGTCACATTTTCAACATGGAGAATTTCTTAATAATAAATTCCAATGTATAAAAGTTATTCCAAAAAAAATCTCCCAAAATCACCACTTTATCAAAACACATATTGGCACATCATTGATAATAAATGAATCATTGGGCCCAATAATCTCACCCTTTTTATTTTTTTTTGTCAATATCACTTCTCATATTTAAAATTCAATATGTGTGTTAAATATTTATCCCCCTTAATGAAAATTAAATGAAAAGGGTATGTGGGGATCTTTTCATCTCTTTTTTCTTCTGAAAACATGTTCTTCACCCTTATATGAATTTTTTTTATCACTTATAAGAGAATGAAGATATCATAATATTTTATTAATAAATAGCCTTTAGTTAATAAAATCTAAGTCTACATGGGATAACCCGATATAGAAAAAAAGATAGATACAACCAAGGTTTTCCATGCTATCCATAAACTACCATGCATGTGAAATCATGATAAAAAATTATCAATCCTCATGTAAGGGGTTATAAGTAATTATATTTATCAGTGAAATGATAAATAATTCACATACTTCAACAAACACATTATAAATTTCAAGTGTAAAAGATATAGCCCCCCCCCCCCCTTGTATCATATAATCATAAACAAAGAACTCCACATTAATTGATATGATTAATAAAATTTTCAATGAGGGATGGAAGTGTGATTGGCATACCTCATATTCCCAATTTATAAATTTATTCGTAAGTTCCACATTCACTATATAGTGAAGATCTAATATCTTTAACTAATCAATGCTCCCCCTCAATGGATTCATCCATATCCTTCAATTCCATGCATGTTAATACAGAAGAATATATATATTTATAGGGAAATAAGGTGGGAGCTTTTTGTTCATCATGAGTAACATTTATGCTAAGAACATCCTCTTGACATGGGCCATTATTTTCTACCAATTTAGTTTACCTATCATCATCTTTGTGTGGAATAAATATGTTTACCTCAATTTCTATAATAACTTTCATTCCTTTATCTTTAGAAAGTTTTTCAACTTCCTCCAATTTCTTATCTAATTTTAGTTGGTTTGGCTAAAAAATAGTATTCTTTATTCTCAGAATCTTCCTAATAGTTATATCTATTTTTATATTTAATCATCTTTCCTTTATCATCATTAAGAATATATCTTGGAATTATTTCCATGCATTTCTCAACTATTTGACCCTTCTTATTAAATTTTACATAAACTTATTTTTAGCCTTCATATATGTTTTTTCTCGGTGGGTTGGATGAATTTATGGTCATAAAATTATTTCCATGAGAACTTAATCTAATATATTCACCATTAATCCTCCTTGATTCATGATTTTTACCTAGTAATGACATGTTATACCAGAAATAATTGGCTTTGTGCGCATAACTTTCATAGCACCAACAAAAACCATTGAACTCAGTTCTTTCACTTTGATGTGTATTTTTTCAGATACTTGTTGTTGTTGTACTTCATCAAATTGGGTCTTCTTTTTTCTAGAGGGTAGTTATTTCCTTACACATTCCTTTCTCTCTTTGATATAGGAGAGTATCTCTCTCTTATCTTATTATTAAAATTTTGTTTAATAATCTTTCTGTTTTATCTACATATCAAGACTAACTTTTCACCTTCCTTTATTAACTTCATTTTTGTTGTGTTCTTACCTTCACATCATCAAATTATTTTTGCGTGATATGTACAGAACAACACTCATCATAACAGGAACAACTTTTTTCAATATGTATAGTAATCTTTAAGTTATTCAAATCTATTCTTTGTAAGTAGATTTATTTTTTTGTGTATTCTCTTTCTCTGATGTAAGTATTCTATTGTCTTATATTTTTCTCACTATGAATGTAGAACTTATATTAATTTCATGATTTTTCATGTTATTACAACATTAAAAATTTTATGCCCAAACTCCCAAAAATACCCAAAAGAGAACACGAATCACATTCTATTATTTTTTTGTGTAGTTTGTCTACATTTCACATATTTTGATACTTTCTGTTTTTGAGTGGAACCAAAACTATTTTTGATATTTCTTAGGGAATATATATTCATATTTCTTTTCACATACACCATTGATGTGTTGGGTTTATCAACAATATTAATCATCCATACTTTCTTAGATTTTGGTTTAAAATAGGTACCAGTACCTGAAACATCATTAGTAGACAACATAGTTGTTGGGTTATGGGATACCTTGTTCTTAGAGGATGCTTCCATTTGTTTGTAGGATGGTATCATACATATTTTGGAATCATTATCCTCAATAAAAGAATTAGTGGAATCATTTCATATTTTTGTTATTTGGGAATTTCTAGCTTATGGTGACTCTTGATTTTTCAATATCACCTCCAGTTCTAAAAACATCATTTTGAGGGAGTTCTTCTCATCCTCAACTAATCTCAATTTATCTTCCCAATCCCCCGTCAACTTCTTTATTTTTTATTCATGTATTTTTATTGATTCTTGAAAATAATTTTTAAACTTATTTACCTTTCTATATTTATCCTCTAGTTTACCATCTTTGAAAATCATATACACTTTGTGATATTTTTCAAATGTATGGAATGCTTCTATAAATACAATCTCAAATAAATATTTATCACAAAAAAATATTTTATGTTATTCAATGTCATCAATATATATTTCATTGAAAAGTGAAATTATTTCATCCTTATCTTTCACAAGTTTTGTGAGAGTATTGGATATGCCAACATTTTTAACCAATGCCTCTTTAATGTCCTTAGCTTCTTCCTCCAGCTGTAATTTTTCAGTCTGAAGAGACTTGAATCCTCTAACAATACAATTTACAAATTCTTTGGGAAGTTCCTTTAGATGTTATTTTAATTGAAAATAAATTTCACTAAGTGTTTCATCATCATAATATATTTATAATTCTTAATCAAAAGAATCATAATAAATAGAATTATTGAATGATATTGTACTTTTATTACCCGATGCCTCTACCTTAGATGTGAAATTCTTCTTCATCTTTCATGAGTATTTTTTCTTTCTATTTTTATAATTCTTGGTAGAAATATCTAGATTATAATACTCTATATTAACATCCTTTTTTTTAATCTGAGGTACCTCACTCGTTTCTTCAAATGCGCACTTCATATAGACTCTTTTGGATCTTTAGATAGAACCTTCTCTCTGGTATCACTTGAATATCCCCGGGCCAGATTTACCACTGAGAGAAGAGGGGTTAATCAGTAGTTTCTTTTTATGAAATCCTTTTTTCTAATTAAACCTCTAAAACTTGTTATGGTTCTCAATCCACTCGATATTATCTCTGAATATCACCTTGTGTGTAGTTATAATAATAGAGAGAGTATCACATAATATTTTCAAGGTTCAATAAAGGACTACCCCTTTCTGTAGCCAGTTATTACCCCTGATTAAGGATTATTCACTATCAAGAAAGTGATTTTATCTAATTCCATCTCCAAATGAAAGACTTCTTCTCCAGACCCAACCGATATACTCTTTTTTCTTTTAGATCCAACCAAAATACTTCTTTATCTAGCTCCAATAGAGAGACTCCTTTTACTCCTAGAACCAACCATGAAACATCACCTGCTCCTGGAACTAACCAGATGACTTCACCTTTGTTCAAGGCTTGATCCACTATAATATGATCTTTAATCTTCCTACATGATATTTTAGGATATAAAATTATTGTGTACATGTTTGGGTATCTTCAAAAACCTCTTATCAAGTTTTTGGGTCTTGTTAAAATATTATAATCATCTAAAACTGATATATTTCCTTAGTGTAATGATGATAGAGTTATTCTTCCTTATAATTTTAAAGACCTATCTTCATTAAGAAGTGTGTAATAGATTCAAAAAATTTATTCTTGTATTATTTTTTCAAGAATAACTTTAAAAATCTCATTCTTATTCAAGTAAACTTCATGCTTTAATTTTATGGGCATCTCAGGTAATAGCCTAGAACATATAAGGAATATTATTCTTTATATTTTATTTGTTTTTATCAATTTCATCTATTATACTTTAATGTGTGCATGTTTTCATTAATTTTATTATTTTACCTTCTTATTTTTTTTCTTTGCACACACAATATTTCTTCCTTAAGTTATAAAGTTCCTTTTCTGACGATCACATGAAAGTGATTCTCTATTCACATATGCATGCATGCACAAATATTCACCATATTTCTTGAAAACCTCGTTAAATGGGATGCTTGTATTATCTTCTAATCCTCATGCACTCTCCTTCGTACAATAGTGTATGTGGCCTTCTCAAATAGAACCTTCTACCCAATAGTATGAATATCCAATTCTCATGGTGTTTCAATCTCCTTCATGCAAGGATACAATATCACTAACAAATCATTTGTGAAAGTATGAGTGGGTGATACTTCACAATGTTATTCATGCAATACATGGAGATAAATGTGTCACAATATCTCAATATTCTTTATGAAAATAAGTTTCTTCATGAAGCACTTCATGTGTGGAAACACAAGTTGAAGACCTGTGGTATATCACCTCTTCCTTAAGACCACAGTGGCTCATAGAAACTCTTCAGAAAATAGTTTTTGTGGTGCTATGTTTGTTAGGAAAAATAAGAGCCTCTTTAATGTGTAAACAAATAACCTAGGCTAGGAAATACTCATTTTAAAGGAAAGGATCGCCTCCATGAACTACCTTATGTCTGCATTTCAAGCATTGTATGTGCTCTGAGAATAATTCCATTTCATGAATTATTTCAAATATCTGAAGCTTTCGGCTATCCTCAAACATAATCTGAGAATCATCCACATTTTCTGACATGAGAAATCATTCTTCCCTAATTTACATTCATTCTTATAATTACATGATTCTCATTTTTAAATATTAAACATATCCATGAAGAAGGATTCATGGGCATCCTTATGTAAATGCACATCTTCCTTGGTAGTATCATTTTTATTCAACTCTTTCATTCATACAAGACAAATATTTCATACATGTAGGTACTTCAACTCATTAACATAGTATATCAACCTTATAATATTTAAGGTTACCTCAAGAAAGATCATTGGAGGTTCAGTATGAGATCTATAAAAACAAAATGCTCAAACATGAACAGAGGGTGAAGGCGGAGGTGATGGCTCAATTGGATAGTCCAGATTGATCTGATTGAGTGGTTATGGTTATGTTTGTATATTTAATGATGGAGTAACCATGACCTCATTTTCATTTTTCCCACATAAATCGTGAAATCATTGATTTGTTCCTTTTATAACAACTGGCATCACAACACTCTCAAGTTCATAGCAGGTGATAAACACCTGCACACATATCCACACACTTAAAACTAAAGAGTTGGTGATTCCCTATGATGACCCACCAACACTAGCCCAAACCAATGTTCCCCTACCAGTGCAAACTCCTTTGGACCTTATACATGGTTCCCTGCTATCCTGCTACTATGTAGGATGCATGGACTGATTCTTCCATGTGGTTGAGGTCTTCTACCACATGTGTGGGGTCGAGTTGGTCCATGTGGCATATATGGTTGTCCATATTTTTTATTTAGAGAAAACATATAAAAAATAATTATAATATATTATGAGTGTAGAATATAATTCCAAGCCTTAATAATTTTTTTAGATCACCTCAAACTATTTGTTATAAACTAAATGATTCTTCATGAGAAATAGATATGTACAGTTCCCTTTTTCATGGCCTTTTAAATAATTCACGCAAATTGATATTTTCATTGTCGCATGGTATTCTAATTATTTACAAGTTCTCATCATCCACAAATGGATGAATCTTAAATCATATTCATTATTTTTGACAATGTGCTTGTACCAAACACCAATATCCCACATCCTTTACATTGAAGATCAGTTCAATCAATCGTCATATTTTCAACACAGAGAATTGCCCAATCATGATATCCAATGTCATCAAGTTAGTCCCTAACAATTCTCTAATAATAACCAATTAATCAAAACAAAAATTGACACACCATTGAAAATAAATTCAATATTGGGACCAACAAGGGTGATTATAATATGCATAATCAGTAGGATCCTCCTCGAAGCCTCTCATGAAAGAGATTACGAAAGTACATTAAAGAACAATGAATAGAAAGTGAAGCTGGATCCTCACCTAAACAGGTATACTAATTTATCATACTCACCATGGATATCTCTCACCATGTAATGAATATAAGAGATAATTATATATAAATAAAACATGACTACCCTGCTACCACTTCCCCACTAGTTTTCTAACCTACCCAAACATCGTACATCCTAAGTTATCTCTCTTCAAAAAACTCTATCCCAATGATGCATGAGATTATGTATCACAACATGAATCTTTTGAATCAAATCATCTCATCATCCTATGCTACATATCTAGATATTAATCATGTATATTTTGAGATCCACAATAGTTCTTATGTCATACATTATACATTGGGTATTATGCCTCAATCCATCACATCCCATCCACAGAGTATGTTCCCTGATCAATCCCATCCCATATATTTCATACCTATAATAATCCTTAGGATACTATATCTGAAGATACATGTGTTGGAAGTAACCGAAATCCATTAATATCTTATACATATATGGGGAAAGATAACCACTATGTGTACCAGAACATTTATACTACCATGAGAAGAGAGTGAGGCCAAAGGGGGTAGTTATCCACCAATTCCTCTCCAACCTGGATGTTGGGGAAAACATCCTCTTGAAGTAAAATGGGTGTTAGTTACCCTACCGACATGGGTGGTATGTAATCCTTCCTTTTTATTACATAACTTTTCATTACATTTTACAAACAGAGGATATTTAAAGTCTAGTATCTTGGAAATCAGGAACATAATACATGAAAAAAACATAAAAAATTCTTATAAACCACTTATAATGATTCATCATAGGTTCATACTATGTAAAATTACTACATATCATATCCTGGAGACGTACATTAAAGGAAAGGGTGAGCAGAAGGCCCAGTAAGGGTAAACAAGGGAATCAGTTTACTTGTGATATTAATAAGAACTTGATAAAAACATAAAGACATGAGCAATGGAAGTATAGTAATATAATAATGAAAAGAACTTGAAACATAAATTGAATATGTGTCTAAAACACTTAATTTAGACATTCATGAACATATCACCAAGGTTCATCCCCAAGGTGTCATAAAATATTTACCAAGGTTATTCGCCAAGGTATCGTGAAACTTTTCATCTCTAGAGATTAATTCTTTACCCAATGCATTGGAGCACTGTCAGGGTTCACCCTTAATATGTATTTATTTTCATGTGATACAAATATATCATAATCAAACATTTCATAAATAACCCATATATAATAAAAGAAATGGGTTTCATTTCAAAATCGCGAGGTTTATAAAAGATCTTAAAAATAAGATCATTATTCCATTTATAACTCATAAAAAGGAAGTGGGGGTTATATGTATGTCAATTCCAAAATCATATATATATCATTTTTTTGTATTTATGAACACCCATATAAATTAAATAGGTCTGGGATTTCACATAAATAAAACAAGAGAATTTCTTGAGAGAAAGAGAGAGAAATTTTGAGACAAAAATTCTACATCATAACGGTTATATAACATGGTTTTAGAAAATAATAAAAAGAGAGGGGACAAGGTTATATCATCAATAAATGAATCATTTTACAGTAGAGGTAAAAAAATAAAAAGAAAAAAGATCATGGTGTGGACAATTTAATGACATGCCACATGAAAAGGAAACTTGAAAGTAAAGAGAAAAAGTGATTTCTTTTACGAAAATTCGGCAGCCTAACGGCGTCGCTTACAATTTAGAAAAAAAATTGATGAGAGAATAAAGGGTATATCGTCATTTGGACATGAAATGGATAGTAATAATGATATATAAGAACATACCCCCATATAATAAAATGTAATCTAGAAGACATAACATAAAGGAAGTCATTACTTAAAAGAGGAGGGTGAAAGGATCCCTTACCTCGAAGAGTAACTTCAAAAGCTTTAAGGTTGGGACCTTTGGGGGCTTGAGGGAACCTTGAGAGGACTCCTTGGGAGGTAAAAAGACCAGAACTTCTTTTAGGGGGATTTTGGAATGAAATTAATTAGGTAATGGCTTTGTATTTATAGGGAAATTGGGGGAATAAATTATTAATTTCCAAGGTACACCTCATTGGTGGTATTTGCAAAACCATGGGGTTGCCCATGGTATTTTCCCAGGGTATTGGCCACTTGGAACACCTTATAAGAACCCAGCATTATTCCATAAAAAATCTTGAATATAATTAAGAAACACTTTATCTTACAATGAGGATATTTTCAATTTTATAGATTTAGATATTTGGGACATAATACATTCATAACATACACATTGTTACATAGTGGATACCATAGAAACAGTTTCCATTTGTTTTAAAATTTAAAACATTTGAACTTAAAACATGATTCCTTGAAAATTATTCAAAATTTAACACGGATTCCTTATTTGTATTACACATCCATTAACTTGTGAAAATCATTTAAAAATCAGGATGAGCACAAAAAACTCAGCAAGGGATATAAAAAGAAGGAAATAACACATTAGTTCATGAATACTTGTAACGTATGAAATAATATTCAAAATAAAAACTTATCACCTATGTATATATACTTAATTTGTAAAACATGAGATTTACACAATACCTAATAACATAAGTAAAACCATAAATGTATCTTGGGGCATTACATACATAATATTGTAACCCTCTTGTCTACCTTATAATTTATAATCCTCATGGATACCTTACTGTTTGTGTAACCATAGCAGTTACAATTGGAATAATCATACAACCAACCTCCAACTTACACATAACCAATGAATTGAAAGGAAATATAGGTTAAACCCTTAATCATAAACAATTCCCAATAACCAAAACATAATAATACAACATGAATAATTCCATAAAAACATTTCTTTGGAATTTCGTAAAATCAAATTTTAAAAGAGGTTTTTTTAAAGGAAAGCCACTTATAAATTAAATAAAATTGAAGAGAGTATTAATAGAGTGTATATAATATTTATATATACTATAAATACACAAAATTAAATATATTATAAACAAATTTCATCAAACAAACAATTATAGTACCATGTAACAATGAAGTAGAAGGTTAACCCAAAGAATGGAAATCAGGTTAAGAATTCCCTTACCTCAGGCTTGTCTTCCTTCAAACTTGTTTAAAAATCCTGTATAATGGTTAAAAGAGTGTTATTAGTACTTTAAAGAAACATTTTCATGTTTATAACACCTTATATAGTCATTTCATAACCTCATTTTACCCCTTAATTGTTAGTATTTTGTTCCATGCACTGTTTTGTGTGAGTTCCTTCCATGATTTCCATGATTGGTTCATGATGGATGTTCTTGTCGATTGGAAGTGAAACTCCAGAATTAGAATGTAAAGGTATTTAAATACTTCCAGTACCATAATTTATACCATTTATCATATTTATTTTTTATATGAGGATTATTCATAAGTTAAAACATTAACGATGTTCATTTAGATCATTTTAGTGGTTCTTTGATAATAACAACCTCGTTTTGTCTTATAAATTAAAACCATGAATACAAAAGAATTACAGAACCATGGATTTGACATAATACATATATTATAACCTGGTTCAACCATAGAAATGGTTTCATGACCAGAATTTAAATAATTAATGGAAATTTAAATCACATCATCCACGATGTCGGTAATTCGACACATCACTGACAATGTTTTTATTCCTTGAATAAGAAGGAGAGGAGAAGAATATTGATGATGTGTTTTCCATGAAAAAGATAAAATCCATAATATACATGATTTATGAATATTTCATTCTTCTTCAGAAAGAATATATGACGAAAGAATAAGAAAATAAAGGAACTCAAAATAAAAGAATAATTGAGAAATCCCTTACAAATATTCGGTAGTCTAACAACTATGCAACATGGTTTAGAAAATATTAAAAAGAGAGGGGAAAAGGTTAAACCATCCATAAATGAAAAATAATACATAATAGATCAATAACAAGAATTAAATAAGAATATTTTGTGGAAACTTGAAAGTTATACCACATAAAAGAGAACTTGAATGGAAAAAGAAAGAAATTGAGAATTTTCTTACCTTGTAGAGTAACTCCTAGAACATGAAGGTTGGGACCCTGGGGGCTTTAGGAAAACTTGGGAGGACTACTAGGGAGGTAAGGAGGCCATATATTCGTTTATGAGGAATTTTTAATGAAGCTAATGAAGTAATGGGTTGGTATTTATAGAAAAACTGAGAGAATATTTTAATAATTTCCAAGGGACACCTCGTTAGTGGTATTTGCAAAACTATGGGTTTACCCATGGTATTTGCTCATGGTATAAGCCACTTGGGACACCTCATAAATTATTTTAATGTACACAAGTAGACCAGATTTATTACATCATTATTACATCATTAATGATGTCACCAACACACCGAAACTCAAAACTGTATTTTTTACTATTCACCGAAAAATCAACTATTTTAGAAAAATCCCTAAAATTCACCCTAACCATTTATCGATGTTTAGAATTAAAAAATGAAGTCCATTTTTTATCATAATTTTATAAATATTTTTAATTTAATTTTTAAATAAAATCATACTTAATTCAAAAATTAATAATTTAAAAACTATAATTGCTTTTATATCACATTTAAAAATTAATCAAGATGTCATTATCTTAAATCCTTAAGAAAATAAAATAATAATACAATTTACTATTCATTAGGGTCATATTACTATTCATATTACTATTCATAAGGGTATGTTACTATTCACCATAAAAATAAGTTGGTTCCAATAGACTCTAAATAATATACTGAACACAATTGTAGATAACCATTTTTCGAAATTCCAAACATAGAAGTAGTAAAATTATGTTTAAGGACTACTTATAAATATCTACATTAAACAAAATTTTAAGCATTTAAATTTATTTTTAGAAAACCTTGGGGTGTTACATTATCCCCACCTTCTGGAAATTATGTCCTTAAAAGTTTTATTTACTTATTAAACAAGTGAGGGTACCTTTCCCTCATAGAATTTTCAGACTCCCATGTTGCTTCTTAAACCATGTGGTTTCTCCACAAAACCTTTACCTAAAGGATTACCTTATTTCGCAATACCAGTTCCCTTTGATCAAGAATCTGAACTGGTTTCTCTTCATATAAAATGTTCTCCTCCAGCTGAACTTCTTTTGGGCTCAAAACATGAATCGAATCTAGTACATACTTCCTCAACATCGAAACATGAAAAACATTGTATACCTGAGACAAACTCAGAGGAAAAGCTACTCTGTATGAAACTGGTCCAAATTTCTCTAGGATTTCTAAAGGACTGATGAACTACAGACTTAGCTTTCCTTTCTTACCAAAACACATCACACTTTTCTAAGGAGTGATTTTAAAGAAATCATGGTCACCTACCTCGAAATATAATTCTTTCCTTCTGTTATTTGTATAACTTTTCTGCATGCTCTGAGCTGTCCTCTTGTGTTGCTGGATCATCTTCACTTTCTCATCCACTTATTCTACTAATTTTGGCCCCATAAAATTTCTTTGACTGGCTTCATCCCGAAACGATGGAGTCCGACACCACTTTCTATAAAAATCCTCAAAATGTTCCATCTGTATACCGGTATGAAAACTGTTATTATAAGAAAACTAAACTAAATAAATATGTTGATCCCAACTTCCCTAGTAGTCCATTGAACAATATTGAAGCATATCCTCCAATGTTTGAATCGTTCATTCTGACTACCCATCTGATTGAGGATGAAAATTTTAAATAAATTTAACTCTATGCCCAATGACTTCTTAAGTCTCTTCCAAAAGTTATAAGTGAACCTAGGATCCCGGTCAGATACAACAAAAATAGGATCTCCATGTAACCTGCCAATCTCCTTGAGGTATAATCGAGAAATTTGATCCAAAGAGATTTTATCTCTAATAGAAAGAAAATGTGCATATTTTTTCACCCGATCCATAATAACCCAAATTTCATTGTTACCTTGAGATGTATTAGGTAGTCCCACCACAAAGTCCATGGATACATTCTCTCATTTCCATTATGGAATTGGAAAAGTCTGAAGTATCCCCTTCTATAACTTCCACTCTGCTTTTAACCTGCTGACATGTTAAACATTTCATGGTAAAATCGGAAATATCCCTTTTCATTCCATCCAACCAGTAATACTCTCAAAGGTCTATATATATATTAGTACTGCAAGGATAAACCGAAAATGGAGAACTATGAGCTTCACACAACAAATCTATCTTAAACTAATAATCACATGGCACACACAACCTTTTTCCAAATCTTAAAACACAAACTTTATAAAGGTTAAATTTTGGAAACTTACCCATTTTAACCAATTCTACCTTTTTTTGTAGCACACGATCTTTCTTCTGTGCTCGCTTAATTCTATCTGACAATGAAGAATACAATAAAACTTGAAACAAAACAGGTGTATTCCCTGTACCAACAACTTCTTAGACAAAATTCATCAAATCATTAATCAAGGGATCATTTTATAAATGTAACATGGTTAATGATGGATGGTTTTTTACACTCAAGGAATCCACCACTTTGTTTTCTTTTCTAGGATGGTAATTGATTGTGCAATCATAATCCTTTATCAGTTCAACCAATCTTCTCTACCTCATGTTTAATTCCTTCTGAGTGAATATATACTTCAGACTTTTATGGTTAGTATATAATTGAAATTTGTCTCTGTTAGGTCCACTAGGTTGAATACCCTGAGAGGGGGGGGGGTGAATCAGGGTATGACTAATTAAAAATTAAAGCCCGTTCTGATCTTGTTTCGCTGTTAAGAAAAACACTCTTCTCTCTCTTTCCTACTGCACAATATAAACAGAAAGTAAAGAAAGCACAAGACACAGCAATTTTACTTGGTTCACCGCAAAGGGCTATGTCCAAGGAGCATACGCCGACAGGTTGTCGGTCGTACCAAGTCCACTAAACTTCACTAGCTATGGATTACAATATTCGGGCTAGATCACTTCTAAGCCCAGGCTCACTGCCTATACAAAGTTTAGGGTCAGATCACTGCTTTCCCAAGGGTCACTCCCTGTTTCTCTCTCTCTGGCTCACTGCCGGTGGAGAGGATCACCTTCTTCCTCTTCCTAAGCTCACTGCTTCAGAAGGGAATCCACTCACAGTTTATAGACCTGTAGGTCTCTTCATTTGCATGAATACATGCATCCTTAAGTGTTGATGGATGCTCTGTTATAGTCCAACTTTCATCCACTAATGAATAGCACTTTGCCTCTAACCACTGGGCAACAACCTTTGGAAACACCTTCGCAAAGCACCCTACTTCGTGAAGCTCCCAATTTCGCGAAGCTCAACACGCCTTCGCGAAGCTCCTGCCTTTTCGCGAAGCTCACTCGCGAATCACCCTCGCGAAGCACTCTCGAGATGCTCATGTCGTCGCAAAGCAACGACCCTCGCAAAGCTAAGTAAGCCGATGCGGAGCTCGCAGGTTTCGCGGAGCTACAGTAGCCGCCGCGAAGCACCTCTTTCGTGAAGCACACTGGCTCTACGAACCACCTTCGCAAATCGAGAGCGAATGATCTTCTATGAAAATGCTCTCTACTTCTCTCGAGGGGGTCGACCTCTATTTATAGTCGATTCCACCGACCCTCATCCCTTTCGCACGAAGTAAACGCCACGTCATCTCAAATCACGAAGCTCCAAAGTTTCTGCCAGAATTCTGTCCAAATCGCGAAGCTCCACGGCAATCTTCCGTTCGCGGAGCTTGACATAGTCACGAAGAATCACCATCAACATACCTTCGCGACTTCGCCGCGAAGCTCCCTCGCGAAGCCCAACATTCCTTCGTGCCTTCCCCGCGAAGCTCACTCGCAAAGCCCTTCACCGTCGCGATGCACTTCGGCCTCTGCCGTTCGCGAAGCTTGACGTAATCGCGAAGCATCACCGCCTCCATTCTTCCGGTCTTCGCGATTTCCAAACCAAGCATCATATCTTCGCGAAATTCATGCCTTTTCCATATGAAATTATGCTCTTCATGGAAATCCACTTTTCACGATGCTCACCAAACTCCAAATTTTGGACCCCAAAAATTTGGCAAACACTGGGAAACGACGCCACCTTGTACTGCTCTTTTGTACCGCCTCCAGATCGTCCTTTCCTTTTTCATAGTTCTTTGTCAACATGGAATGTCAACAACTTCTCAGGAACTCGACAATTCCCCATGGAAACCTGTTTTGTCAACAAACACAATCAACCCAAAAATACTACAATGTTACCTTGAGGGATTTTTGCCCAACAGTCTCTGTATAAATGATAACTTCAAATTTTCAAAGAAAAAACCACAACTGCCAATTCAAAATCATGTGTGGGATAATTTAACTCATGAGTTTTTAGTTTTCTTGAAGCATAAACAATTACCTGATCATTATGCATCAAAACACAACAAAGTCCCTTCAACAAAGCATCACCGTAGATGATGAAATTACCATTTTGGGAAGGCAAGTCCAAAACAGGAGCATTTACCAATCTCTTCTTCAGTTCCTAAAAAAACCACACATTCTTCTGCCCAAACAAATTTAACCCCTTTCTGTGTTAACTTAGTTATCAGGCTAGATAACTGAGAAAAGTTCTTAAAAAACATGGGTAATAACCTGCTAATCCAAGAAAACTACGAATCTCTATAACATTTGTGGGTCTTGGACATTCATCAACCACTTTTTTTTTGGTAGGATAAACTTTTATTCCATTCTTCTTTACAATGTGCCCATGAAAATAAATCTGTTTCAACCAAAAATGACACTTGATGAATTTTCCATATAGTTTATTTTATTTTAAGGTTTGTAAAAAAACCCTTGGATGTCTTTCATGCTCCTATTTATTTTTATAAAATACCAAAATTTCATCAATAAAAACAACCAAAAAATTATCCAAGAACTCATGAAATAAACTATTCATAAGATTCATGAATATAGAAGGTGCATTAGTATACCCAAAGGGCATAACAACAAATTTATAATGCCCATATCCAGTATAAAAGGCAATTTTTGGGATTTCATCCTCCTTCACCTTTAGCTGATGGTATCCAAATCTCAATTCAATCTCGTAAAAGTATTGAGCTCCCTGGAGCTAATCAAACAAGTCATCGATATGAGGAAAAGGATACTTGTTTTTAACAGTGATTTTATTCAAAGCTCTATTCAATGAAAAGTCTCATGAAACCATATTTCTTTTTAACAACCAAAATAGGATCTCCCTGTGGCGAATTGCTAGGACGAATGAAGCCTTTATAAAGAAAATCCTAGAACTAATTTTTTAATTCAAGAAGTTCTATTTAACCCATAAGATATGGGGGTTTTGAAATTATCTTAGCATCAGGAACTAAGTCAGTTGTGAATTCGACTTCCCAATTAGGTATGAAATCAGGTAACTCACCAGGAAAAACATCAAGGTATTCATTTACCACAGGCAAATCATCAATATGAACAGTTACCTTATTTTCAACAATATGAGCAAGATAACTTTCATTTCTATCTTTCAACAGTTTCTCAGCTTCCTGATATCTTATCAATTGTATGGGTTCATTCATGTATACAAACTGAAACTCTTTCTAAAAAACAACTTCTTTAGCTCTACAATCAATCTTAGCATGATAAACAGAAATCCAATCCATTCCCAGAATAACATCAAACTCGACTAAGGGAAAAACAACAAGGTTTGTAGGTAAATTATTTCCACAGACCACAATATAAATATTCTTATAATTACTTTTTGCTTTAATATTTCCCCCTGGTGTTTTAAAAAAAAGTTCAGGTCTCATTTATTGAGGTTATATTTCCAATTTACCCGAAAAATTCTCAGATATGAAGGAATGTGTAGACCCTATATCAAACAAAACTTTAGAAAAATATGAGTGAACAAACAAAGTACGTGATACAACTTTATTGGATGGCACGACATCTGTTGACATAGTCGCAAAGGATCTTACTACACCTTTCTTCTTATAGTCTGGCTTCTTTACATCATTTAGATCTCTGTTTGGGAAGGAATTTTCATAATGACCCATCTCACCACATTTAAAACACTTTAAAGTTTACTTATCAGGGTTACTATTAGTATCATTTTCATTTAAATATCGGGCCATATGTCCAAACTTTCCACATTTAAAACACTTCTCAGTTTTCCTAAGATATTCCCCTGGGTGTTTATTTCAACACATTTCACAAACTAGAAACTGGATTTTCTTACCATCAGATTTATTTGGTTGATTCTTACCCATTGCATTCCACCTGGACCTCTTCTTCTCCTTGTTTCCAAAATGCATGTGATCATCAGCAAACTCTATCTCTACCCTCTCAACACATCAGACAAGTTTCTCATAACTTTTAAATTCATAGGAGGCCAATGAACTTCGATACCTTGGCTTCAGTCCTGAGTAAAAGTGATTGATTTTTCTATCAATATCCAAAATAATATTTGGAGCATACCTCACCAGTCGAGTGAAGTTATCTTCATATACAACCACTGAATCCTTCTCCTTTTTCTTCAATTCAAGGAATTTCTTCTCCATCCTAAGTCGCATCGCCTTAGGAAAATATTTTTCAAGGAAAATAATTTAAAATTCATCCCACTCTAAGGCATAAGAATCCTATCTACCTATGATATTCATTACCATTAACCACCACTGATTAGATTCACCTTAAAAATAAAAAATGGAAGGACTTACCTTTTGATTGTCTAAACATCCCATAACATCGAATATCTTTTCAAGGGCTTTGATCCATCCTTCAGCTGCTACTGGGTTAGAAGATCCATTAAAATAAGGAGGGTTTTTCTCATAAAATGTTCCACTACTGTCATGTTCTGTTGCAATACCACTAATTGTTCTCTTACATGGATTCCACCACCATTTGTTTCCTATGTTATCTGGTCCATTACTCTCACAAACTACTCAGTTCCAATCCCTCCCATTCCGGGCTGTAGATCTGGAAGAATGTCGTTCTGTCGGTGCCTCTCCTCTTCAGCATCCCTATTCCTTCTACGGACAACCATTCTGAAAAAAAATATCTTAGATGAAGCAACATGGTAATATTTAAATTCTATAACATTTCAAATTAATGATAGAGTAAAAATCATTTATGGTATTCTTTTAATATCATCCTAACCCCTACAATTATCTAAACCATCCTTTGATACCAACTATAAGGACCCAGCCTTATTCCATACATAATCTTGAATATAATCAAGAAACACCTCCTTTTTCATTGAGGATATTTTAAATTTTATAGCTTTAGATATTTGGTACATAATACATTCATAACATACACATTGTTACATAGTGGATACCATATAAACAGTTTCAATTTTTTTCAAAATTTAAAACATTTAAACTTAAAACATGATTCCTTGAAAATTATTTAACATTTAACATGGCTTCCTTATTTGTCTTACACATCCATTAACCTATGAAATAATTTAAAATTTGGGATGATCACAAAAAATTCAGTAAGGGATATAAAAGGAATTAAAGAACACATTAGTTCATGAATGCTTGTAACGTATGAAATCATTTTCAAAGGACATACTTATCACCTGTATAAATATACTTACTTTGTGAAACATGAGATTTACACAATACATAAGAACATAAGTAGAACCATAAATGTATCTTGGGGAATTACTTACATAATCTTGTAACCCTCTCGGTTACTTTATAATTTGTAACCCTAACAACTACCTTACTATTTGTGTAACCATCGTAGTTACACATAGAGTAACCATACGGTCGACCTCCAACTTACACATACCCAATGCATTGGAGGGAAATATAGCTCCCACCATTCGTCATAAAAAATTCCCAATAACCAAAACATAATCATAAAATATTAATAATTCCATAAAAACATTGCTTTGGAATTTTGTAAAACTGAATTTTAAAAGAGGTTTTTAAAAAGGAAAGCCTGTTATAAATTACATAAAATTGAAGAGAAGATTAAAAGAGTGGATTTAATATGTATATACACTATAAATACACATAATTCAATATAGTATAAACAAATTTCATCAAACAAACAATTTTAATACCAGGTAACAATGAAGAAGAAGGTTAACCCAAAGAATGTAAATCAGGTTAAGAATTCTCTTACCACAGGCTTGTATTACTTAAAACTTTTTTAAAAATCCTGTATAATGATTAAAATAGTGTTATTAGTATTTTAAATAAACATTTTCATGTTTATAACACCTTATATGATCATTTCATAACCTCATTTTACCCCTTAATTTTTAGTATTTTGTTCCTTGCACTGTTTTGGGTGAGTTCCTTACATGACTTCCATGATTAGTTCATGATGGATGTTCTTGTCGATTGGAAGTGAAACTCTAGAATTGGAATGGAAAGGTATTTACATATTTTCAGTACCATAATTTATACCATTTATCATTTTGATTTTTTATATGAGTATGATTCATAAGTTAAAACATTAATGATGTCCATTTAGATCATTTTAGTGGGTTTTTGATAATAACAACCTCATTTTGTATTATAAATTAAAACAATGACTAAAAAATAATTCCAGAACCATGGATTTGAAATAATACATATATTATAACCTGGTTCAACCATATAAATGGTTTCATGAAAAGACTTTAAAGAAATAATAGAAATTTAAATCACATCGTCCACGATGTTGGTAATTCGACACATCACGGACAATGTTTTTATTCCTTGAATAAGTGAGAGAGGAGAAGAATAATGATGATGAATTTTCCATTAACAAGAGAAAATATAGAATATATATTATTTCTGGATATTTCATGCCTATCGGGTAAGAAGAGATGAAGAAATAATAAGAAAATAAGGGAACTCAAAATAAAAGAATAATTGAGAAATCCCTTACAAAAATTTGGCAGCCTAACGACTATGCAACATGGTTTAGAAAATATTAAAAAGAAAGGGGAAAAGGGTCACCCATCCAAAAATGAATCATAATACATAATAGATCAATAATAAGAAGGAAATAATAATATGGTATTGAAACTTGAAAGTTATACCACATAAAATAGAACTTTAATGGAAAAAGAAAGAAATTGAGAATTTCCTTACCTTGCAGAGTAACTTCAAGAACTTGAAGGTTGGGACCTTGGGGTCTTGATGAAACCTTTAGAGGAATACTAGGTAGGTAAGGATGAAAGAGCATAGTTGATAAAGAATTTGGAAAGAATATAATGAAGGAATGGGTTTATATTTATAGCAAAAGTGAGGGAATATTTTAATAATTTCCAAGGGACACCTCTTTAGTGGTATTTGCAAAACCATGAGCTTTCCCATGGTACTTTCCCCTGGTATAAGCCACTTGGGACACCTCATAACTTATTTTAATGTACACAAGTCTACCAGATTTATTACATCATCATTACAACATTAATGATGTCATTAACACACTGAAACTCAAAACTGTGTTTTTTTACTATTCACTAAAAAATCAACTGTTTCAGAAAAATCCCCAAAATTCACCCTAACCATTTATCGACGTGTAGATTTCAAAAATGAAGTCCATTTTTTGAACATAATTTTCTAAATATTTTTATTTTAATTTTTAAATAAAATAATACTTAATTCAAAAATTAATAATTTGAAAATTATAAGTGCTTTTATATCACATTTAAAAATAATCAAGATGACATTATCTTAAATCCTTAAAAAAATAAAAAAATAATACAATTTACTATTCATTAGGGTCATATTACTATTCATATTACTATTCATAAGGGTATGTTAGTATTCACCAAAAAACAAGTTGGTTCAAATAGACTACAAATAACATACTGAACACAATTGTGGATGACCATTTTTCGAAATTCAAAACATAAAAGCAGTAAAATTGTGTTTAACGACTACTTATAAATATCCTCATTAAACAAAATTTCAAGCATTTCAATTTATTTTTAGAAACCCTTGGGTTGTTACACACCTCATAGCATATATTACTATTCATAAGTCAAATAGAATGATTAAATCATTATTACATCATTATTACATCATTAACGATGTCATTAAACACCCGAAACTCAAAATTGTATTTTTACTGTTCACCGAAAATTCAACTATTTCAGAAAAATCCCAAAACTTTACCCTAACATAATATCAATGCTCTGAATTCAAAAATTAACTCCATTTTATGAAAACAATTTTCAAAATATTTTTAATTTAATTTTTAAATAAAATCATTATTTATTCCAAATAAACAACTTTAAATCTATAACTCATTTTGTAACACCTTGAAAAAGTGATCAAGGTACCATAAAATTATTGTATAACCATAAGACAATAAATTAACAATTTATGATTAAATTTTATGAAAATACATTTCCACTTTAAATTATTAAATTAATTATAAAATTTTAAATAAAGTATTTATGACATACAAAAATACCAAAACTTATACTATGATCATTTTTTTACTTTTAAGATGTCTAAATTGTATTTATACATTCATGGGTGAAGTTTCTATTTTTTTGGCCAATTTACTATTCATTACTATTCATATGGGTATGTTACTATTCATACTTTACTATTCACTACAAAACAAGTTGATCTTATTAGACTCTAAATTTCTTACTAATCACAACTGTAGAAGACTATTTTTTTAAAATAATTTCACATTATTAATTATTTAAAGTATACAATTTTTTTAAAAATATCGTTTTTCCAAAATCATCAATAATATTCATCCTATATTTATCCGGACATTTGAAAATCACAAAAGTTTCCATAACAACAATTTTATTCATACCAAGGGATTACAAAAAGTATCTAAGGCCTCATTACATAGCCCCTTATAACACATGCATATGACCTAACTGTAAGGTGTGTTATGGTAATAGAATCATGGGGTGGCTCGGACAACATTGCCCAAGTGGTGATTTCTATTATCTTGAACTTCTCCCTTAGGTGATTTTGTTCAAGCTTAACATGTTGAAGCTTAGCTGGGGCTTGGTTCAGAGCAAAGCCCATAGATGCTACCTCCTTCCCAAGCTCTGACAGATGGGTTTCATATGGCCCGAGTCTACTGGATGAGGCCATCAACTCTTCTTTCTGTATTAATTAACCAAGATCAATTGTTTTTATAAACAATAATTGTAATGTTAAGAGTCTAGTTTCCAATGGTCATATTGAACAATGTTCATATAACAGTCGAAACCCAACAGTATCACTTCATTAATTAAAGGATATAGTTTTGTGGAATATAAACTGAAATAACACACAAATTTAGGAAAAAATATTATTCAAAAGTATGGGTCGTTACATTCTTCCCCCCTTAAGAAATTTCATCCCCAAAATTTTAACTCATACCCTAAGAAGAGAACGGGTGTGGGTACTTCTGCCTCACAGACTCCTTTGGTTCCCACGTGGATTCTTTAAATTTGTGGTTCCTCCACAACACCTTTACCAGGTGGGTCATCTTGTTGCATAGAACCTTTTCTCTGTGATCCAAGATCTCCACCGGTTTCTCCTCAAAAGAGTGGTCATGTTCTAGTTGTACCACCTCTGGATTTAGTACATTTTAAGGGTCAGGTATGTACTTCCTCAAGAAGGATACGTGGAATACATCATGAACTTGTGCTAGATTTGGAGGAAGTTCAATCTGATAGGCCACTGCTACTACATGATCAAGAATTTAATAGGGGAAATGTACTTAGGTCTGAGCTTCCCTTTCTTCTCAAACCTCATGAATCTCTTCCAAGGTGAAATTCAAAGAAATAATTTGTCACCAACATCAAACTCCAAGTCCCTTTAACGGTTGTCAACATAGCTCTTTTTTCCGACTCTGAGCAGCCTTAATGTGTTGTTGGATGGCATGGACTTTTTTTATCATCTCTTGCACAAGATCAGGCTCAAGAATCTTTCTCTCACCAACTTCATGCCAATAAGTAGGAGTTCTAAATCGCTTACTATATAGAGATTCATAGGGTTCCATTTGAATGCTCGAGTGGAAGTTGTTGTTGTAAGAGAACTCAACTAAAAGAAGATGTTGATCTCATCCACCTTTAAATTCCTTTAAGAATGTTCTCTGCATGTCCTTGAGTGTTTGAGTTTCCTTTCATATTGGCCATCGGTTTGGGGGTGATAGGTCGTATTGAAATTCAATCTCATTCTCAGATCATGTTGAAGACTTCTCCAAAATTTTGATGTGAACCTTGGATCATGATCAGATACGATTGAAAGTGGAACTCCATGCAGCCTTACCACTTCCTTCACGTAAATCCAAGAAAGTTGATCAAGATAGAAATCTTCCCAAATGGAGATAAAATTGGTAGTCTTGGTGAGACGGTCCACAATAACCCATATCACATTGTTTCCTTTTGAAGTTATCAGGAGACTAATGACGAATTCCATAGTGATATTGTCCCACATCCATACTGGTATGGGTGGTGGTTGAAATACCCCTTTAGGAAGTTATCGCTCTGCCTTCACTTTCTGACACACTAGGCACCTTGAAGTGTATTCAACAATCTCCCTTTTCATATTATCTAACAAATAATGATTACGAAGGTTCTTATACATTTTTGTGTTTCCAAGATGTATAGAGAAAGTATAGCTATGAGATTCATCCATCAACTCCTTCTTTATTTCTGGAATAGATGGAACACATAGTCTTGTATGAAATTTTAGTACACCTTCTTGATCAATATTGAACTCAAGAAACATCCCATCCTTCACAGCCTCAAACTTATTCTGTAACAAAGGATCTTCTTTCTGTGCTTTCTTGATATTATCTAGAAATTATGGCTGAGAAATCATTTTGGTTATTTTTGATGATGTCCCTTCCCTTAAAATTCTCATGTCCAGCTTCACCAGGTCATTGATCAAAAGATCCCTTTGAATCCTCATCATGGAAAGAACAATTGGGTATTTCCTACTTAATGCATCAGAAACTTTGTTTTCTCTTCTGGGATGAGAATTAATTGAACAATAATAGTCTTTAATAACTTCCAACCATCTCCTTTGTCTCATGTTCAATTCCTTTTTTGTGAAAATATACTCTAAACTTTTATGGTCTGTGTATATATCATATTTCTCCCCATAAAGATAGTGCCTCCATATCTTCAATGAAAAAATGACCGCATCCATCTCCAGATCATGTGTAGGATAGTTCTTCTCATGAGTATTCAACTGTAGAGATGCAAAAGAAATGACTTTGTCATTTTACATGAGGATGCACCCAATCCCTTTGAGAGATTCATCACTAAAAATAACGAATCCATCTCCACTTGAGGAAAGAGTTAACACGGGTGCAGTAACCAATCTCTTCTTCATCTCTTGGAAACTTTCCTCACACTCTTTTTTTAGATGAACTTGACCCCTTTTCGAGTTAACTTGGTTAATGGATTCGAAAGTCATGAATTTTTTTTCACAAACCTCCAATAATATCCTTCTAATCCAAGGAAACTTCGAATCTCAGCTATTGTTGTATGTTTATGCCACTCCTCGACAAAGTTTGTCTTTTCAGGGTCTAATGTGATTCCTTCATTGGTAACAATGTGCCCCAAGAAATAAACTTTTTGTAACCAGAATTCACATTTACTGAACTTTCCAAAAAGCATTTCCTTCCATAGAGTTTTCAAAATAACCCTTAAATGGTCCTCATGCTCCTCGTGACTTTTGGAATATATCATAATATCATCAATAAAACTACAAAAAAGTTATCAAGGTAGTCCTTAAAGACTCTGTTAATAAAATCCGTAGAAATAGCAAGTGCATTAGTAAGTATAAAGGGCATAACAACAAACTCACAATACCCATATCTTTATTGGAAGGCAATTTTCAGAATATTTTCTTTCTTCACCCTCAATTGATGATAACTAAATCAAAGATCAATCTTAGAGAAGAATTGATCCCCACAAAGTTGGTCAAATAAGTCATCAATTCTGGGAAGAGGGTATTTTTTCTTCACTGTGATCCCATCTAGTTCTCTATAATCAATGCATAGCCGTATCGATCCATCCTTCTTCTTCACAAAGAGAACTGGTTCTCCCCAAGGAGAAACACTCGGTCGAATAAAACCCTTCTCCAAAAGATCATGGAGTTGTTTCTTTAACTCCTCCATCTCCACATTTTCTATCCTATATGAGTTCTTTGATATCGGATGGGATCCAGGTATGAGTTCAATGGATAACTTTACCTCTCTTTCTAGGGGAGGTCTGGGTAACTCCTCAGGAAGTACATCAATGTATTCCTGGAAGATAGGGACATTTTCTATACATAACTCTCATTTCCTTCTTATTCACCTATCAACTCCATAAAGAAGGATATAGGAGGTTATTATAGAAAAACAGTAGGTTGATATATCACTCCTTCAAAGATAACTGTAGGTTTTTCATTTAAGACTACTAATATTTCCATGCTTCTGCATTTGATCTTAGCATTATACTTTGAGATCCATCCCATCCCTAGTATAATGTTGAATTACAACAAGGGAATGACTACTATATTTGTGATACGATTTTACTCACTAAAATATATACTAGAGTTTCTAAACACCGACAATTCTTTGATAATCCCAAAAAGAGTCTTGACTGATAACTCTACTTTTAGAAAATTGGGGGTTGATTCTAAGTTCTTTGCAAACTTGGAGGAAATAAAGGAATGCATAGAACCAGAATAAAAAAAAGTACTTGCTAGATTTGATAGAACAACAAGAGTACCTTCCACCACATCATTTGGATCCCCAACTTCGATCGTAGTGATTGAAAAAGTACAACCTTGTTCCCTTGGTCATTGCTGAGGCTGATGGTGATTCCCCTCCTCTGCCATTAGATTTGGACAGTGATTGGAAAAGTTCCAAAGTTTTCCACACTTATAGAATTGGACATTAGGTAGGGCATTCACCATCTTCCCCTTGTCATTAGTGTTGGGATGTTTAGTCTTCACCTCACTATGACAATTCCGCGCAATGTGGCCATCTCTACCACACTTTTATCACTTCCTGATCCCAAGCAGGCAATTCCACGAAAGCTTCTTCCCACATTTATTACATGTGGGATTTTGTACTTTATTTCCTCCTATTCCCTGATTGAATATCATCCCTAATCTTAGATCCATAGATATTTCTTGTCATTGGATTTATGAGATCATTGCGTCTCACCAAACTCCAGTTCGACTTTCATCGCACTTCGTACGATCTCCTCAAAGCTATCATTATCTCGGTTTGCTAGATTCTTCTGCAGATGAGGTCTCAGTCCATCAAAGAATCTATCAACCTTACCATTTGGATCCATGAAAAATCTAGAGTTGTAACATGAAATCCTTGTGAATTTCATCTCGTAGCTTCCCACATATTCATTCTCCTTCTCCTTCAGCTCGAGAAACTCATTCTCCATTATTTTTCTCATCGATCGAGGGAAATAATTGTTGAATAATATCTATATGAACTCTTCCCACTCCATAGCTTCAACTTACACTCTTGGCCTTGTGTTTTTAATCAATTCCTTCCACTGATCAGCTTCTCCCTCTAAGAGATACACAACCAAGGTAACCTTCCTTTGTTCAGAACAACGGAGCACTGAAAAGACCTTCTTGATAGAGCTGATCCACTGTTCAGAAATCAATGGGTCGGTAGATCCAATAATAGTTGGTGTTCATTGACACATAATGGATTCAACAGAAAATTGTTCCCTTCATGGTGAGATCTTTCTCTCATCTTGATTCAAGTTATTTCCCATAACTTGAGTCAGTTGGTTCGTCATTCGCATGAAAGTTTCTATTCCGGCTTCCATCGGAGGGCCATCAGCACATGGTCCATTGCGGTCACCATTTGCACGGTTCCTCCTATTACTATCCATTTTCTAAAATAATAAAACCTTAGTGAGAATATTATTTCATTTATGAATATTTTATGTCTTAAAACATCTTGCTTTAAATAATTACATTTCTTTATAAATCCTTCATAACGATTCATAAAAATATTATGATTAACCAAACATATCTCCCGGGAGTGTCGTAACCAAGAGTACAGCAAGGCCTGTTGTCATGTAACAGGATACCTCAAGTCAACCCCGAAACTCCTTGTAAGAGTTTTCACTCCTAGTCACATCTGTTTCAGAGCCACCTCTACCTGCTTGTATCCAGACAGGGATATATTTGCTTGATAAACCACTTACTCATCACTCAACAAAATACCAAGAAGTATTCCTATATTTAAAATTTTCTATAGGGTTATTCATAAATTTTTCATAGTGTAATTTCCATAAATAACTAAACTATCCTTTGATACCAACTATGGCATCCCACCTTTTTATTACATAACTTTTCATTAAATTTTACAAAAAAAGAATCTTTAAAGTCTACTGTCTTGGAAATAAAGAACATAATATATGAAAACAACAAAAAAAATTCTTCTAAACCACTTGTAAGGATTAATAATAGGTTAATACTATGTATAATTACCACATCTCATATCTTGGAGATATACATCAAAGGAAAGGGTGAGCAGAAGGCCCAGTATGGGTAAACAAGGGAATCAGTTTACTTGTGATATCAATAAGAACTTGATAAAAACATAAAGACATGAGAAATATAAGTATAGGAATATCATAATTAAAATAACATGACACATAACTTGAATATGTGGCTACAACACATAATTTATACATTCATGAACATATCACCAAGGTTCATCCCCAAGGTGTCATAAAAATTTTACCAAGGTTATTCACTAAGGTATCGTAAAACTTTTCATCTCTAGAGATTAATTCTTTACCCAATTAATTGGAGTTATATCAGGGTTAAACCCTAATATTTATTTATTATAATGTTATCCACATATATCATAATCAAACATTTCATAAATAACCCATATAGAAAAAAAAAAGAAATGGGATTATTTTTAAAATCGTGATGTTTTTAAAATTTATTAAAAATAAGATCATTATGTCATTTATAACTCATAGAAAGGGAGTAAGGGTTATATATATATGTAAATTAAATAATAAAATATATATAATTTTTGTGTATTTATGAACAAAAATATAAAGGAAATAGTTCTAGGAATTCACATCAATAAAACAAGATAATTTCTTGAGAGAAAGAGAGAGAAATTTTGAGACAAACTTTCTATAGCATAACGACTATAAATCATGGTATTAGAAAATAATAAAAAGAGAGGGTACAAGGGTATCCCATAAATAAATTAATCATTTTACAGTATAGGTATAGAATAAAAATAAATAAGATCATGGCGTGGAAAATTTAATGGCATACCACATTAAAAGGAAACTTGAAAGCAAAGAGAAAATACAATTTCTTTTACGAAAATTCGGCAGCCTCACAGCATCCCTTATAATTCAGAAAAAAAAATTGATAAGAGAAGAAAGGGTCTCTCATCATTTTTAAATGAAATGGACATTAAGAATGACATAGAATAACATACACCCAAATAATAAATTGGAAACTAGAAGACATAACATAGACGATGGGTGAAAGGGTCCATTACCTTGAAGAGTAAATTTGAAAGCTTGAAGGTTGGGACCTTTTGGGGCTTGATGGCACCTTGGGATGAATCCTTGGGAGGTAAAAATAGTATAACTTTGTTGATGAGGATTTTGGAATGAAATGAATGATGGAATGTCTTGGTATTAATAGGAAAAGTGAGGGAATAAATTATTAATTTCCAAGGGACACCTCATCGGTGGTATTTGAAAAACCATGGGCTTTACCATGGTACTTGCCCATGGTATTGGCCACTTGGCACACCTCATATCATATATTACTTTTCATAAGTCTACCAGAATGATTAAACCATTATTACATTATTAATGATGTCATTAAACACTCGAAACTCAAAACTGCATTTTTACTATTCAACGAAAATTCAACTATTTCAGAAAAATCCCAAAAATTAACCCTAACCTAATATCAATTCTCAAAATTCAAAAATGAACTCCATTTTATAAAGATAATTTTCAAAATATTTTTAATTTAATTTTTAAATAAAATCATTATTTATTCCAAATAAACAACTTTAAATCTATAACTCGTTTTGTAACACCTTGAAAAAGTGATCAAGGTCCTATAAAATTATCATATAACCATAAGACAATAAAGTAACAATTTATGATTACCTTTTATGAAAATAAATTTCCACTTTAAATTATTAAATTAATTATAAAATTGTAAATAAATTATTTATGAAATACAAAAATACCAAAACTTATACTATGATCATTTTTTCACTTTTAAGGTTTCTAAATTGTATTTATACATTCATGGGTGAAGTTTCTATTTTTTTCGCCAATTTACTATTCATTACTACTCATCACAATTAATAAAGGTATGTTACTATTCATACTTTACTATTCACTAAAAATCAACTTGATCTTATTAGACTCTAAATTTCTTACTGATCACAATTGTAGAAGACCTTTTTTTTAAATCATTTCACACTATTAATTATTTAAAGTATACAAAAAAATATTTTAAAATACCCTTTTTACAAAATCATCAATAATATTCATCCTATATTTATCCAGACATTTGAAAATCACAAACTTTTCCATAATAACAATTTTATTTATACCAAGGGATTACAAAAAGTATCTAAGGACTCGTTACATAGCCTCTTATAACACCTGCATAGGACCTAATTGTATGGCGTTATATGGTGATAGAATCTAGGGGAGGCTCGGACAACATTTCCCAGGTGGTAATTTCTATTAGCTTGAACTTATCCCTTAGGCGTTTCTGTTCAATCTTTAAATGTTGAAGGTAATCTTGGGCTTGGTCTAGAGCAAAGCCCAGAGATGCTACCTCCTTCCCAAGCTCTGACAAATCGGCTTCATACAGCCCGAGTCTACTGGATGAGGCCATCGACTCTTCTTTCTGTATTAATTAACCAATATCACTTGTATTTATAAAAAATAATTGTAATGTTAAGAGTTTAGTTTCCAACGGTCATATTTACCAACAGTCATATAACAGTCGAAACCCAACAGTATCACTTCATTAATTAAAGGATATAATTTTGCGGAGTATAAAATGAAATTACACCCAAATTTAGGAAATAAATATTATTCAAAAATTCGGGTCATTATAGGTGGGGCATCATATTAAATTATAAAACATACTGGATATAATATATCTTTTAACCACACTATGGGCATTATCCTAGTCTTATGCTCAACTGCAGTTATAGTCTCTTGGACACCCAACTAATGTCACTAAGAACTAGGTATCTTATAATCACAAAAAAAAATTTAAGAATACTTTCTTCAAATTACATTATTTTAATATTTCTATTTAAATAAATTAATATATTGTCCATTAATTAACCTCATTCTATATAAACTTTATTAACCTTAAAGGTAAAGTCCATGCCCTCCAAGAATAATCCATCTGAGTCCATAGTATCTCTAGATTAACGTCTTTTCATTCCAATCAACACCAACACCAAGGGTTAAAAAAATTATTAAGCATTACTATTCCATATTTCAAGGTACACTAGGAAATATATTAGGCTAACAAAATAGAGATGCATAACCAAGTACAACCAGACACCTCAAGTAGTGGGGAAAAGAATTCAGATAAATAATAAACTTAGCCATTTGACCTTTAAATAAATATAATAATAATAAATCATCCCATATTTCATCATAACAATGGGTAAGCTTAACTTTAATAAATTCCATCAAACTTGGAACCATTCCTGACATCATCATTCATATCACCATGTATCTTTCCATCATAGGCATTAATTACTTCTATAAACCTAGGCCTCCCCACCCATATCTCATCATCCACCATCCATTTCAATCTCACGTGAAATAACATAGAAAGGCTCATAATCAGAGTAATATAGAAATCAGTAAACAAAAAACAAGATTCAATAGGGCATCTAGGCCCTAAAAATAAGGCATCTAACCTTTATATGAAAATGGGTTCTCAAGAACCCAAGTAGTTATTTTTAACTAACAATCATTTTCATTCCATATTGAGTTAACTAATTCATTTATTATAGGTTAAAACTATAGGTAACCTAATATTTCAGATTTATCAAGATATAATTTATTTAAACAAACTCTCCATTATATATTCAAGTTTCATCAAACTCTGAAAAAGATCAAATGTTAGTTAACATGCCTCTATAGTTATTATCAACAATAAGTATTTCATCTTTAAGTTATTTATCCAATTCAATTAGAACATTTAAGAACAAAACAATTAAACATTAATTTTGAATCATTTGGTTTCCATTAAACTATGAGGATGAATTCATTAAATATACCTCTTTATTTCTTTATCCATCCAAAAACAATATCGTCTTCACATTCGTTACCAATTTCATCAAAACATCATGCTAGCCCAAGCATAATAAAAAAATAAAAAGGCATAATTTAGATAATACACCATGTAGTAAATCAAGGGGAAAACTGTTATCACTGTGGAAGTGTGCATGTGATCACTAACCATAAACAAGTTCTTTTCATTATTCTATTAATCCTTTATTAGGTTTAATTTCACCACTACCTAAGTAGCTAAAGCATGGTCAATTTATGATTTCACATAAATTTAAAAGGAGAACCAATGAATCTCCTACCTCAAAGCTTCATAATTATTGATGTGAGAATAGAACAATAATGCATATCTCTTCTTACATCTCCAATAAGATAACTAAATCCCTCCAAGAAGGATTCTCCACAAGCACACCTACAACAGAAAAGAAAAATCTATAAGAAATAAGGATAGAAACTGTCATCACATGGAAAGAAAGAAGTGGTAGGAACAAGAAAAACCCATGAAGAAACCATAATAAAATAGGTATAAATCACCTCGAACTACCATGGATCAAACACATGAAGATAGGGATTAAACCCTATTAAGTGGATTCCAAAATGCCTCTAGGAATAACCTCTATCCACCTAGAGTTTTGGGAGAAAAATTATTGGGTTTGGAAGAATCAAGGGTGTTGCAGGTTTTATAAGTGCACTACTTAGTGGGTATTTACAATGAGAATGGGTCATTCACATAATAAATTCCCCATATTTTATGTCTTGATAAAAATTAATAACCTCAAACTATTCCACCTCAAAATTAATTTATATCATAAATTTCAGATTCATGATGTGAGTTTTCACATTCAAATTCAATAGGTCTGAAACCCCTCCAATTAATGTCATGAATTTTATACACAATGTGAATAGAACCTATGAAACACTCTCACAAAATCTATGAATTTTATATATTCCATAAACAAAACTCTCACAAAATCCATGAACTATGCATTCATGATGTGGACTTCCTTCCACATCATGATATCCTCCTACTTCTAGATTCTAACTCCTAAATAAAATAGATCTAAATATAGTCCTACTCTAAAAATCATAATCTTTGAAACGATTCAATGGGATAGGAAAATAGGATTCTATCCCTCATATTAGATACCTCTCAAACAATTCTAATCCTTAATAATTTAAAACCTAACTAGATGAGAAATAAAGAAAATGGGTCATCTGAAAAAACACCCCATGAGATATCTATCAAGAGTCTTGCTAACACAGAAACTCAACCACCTTAATTAGAGGAACAAAGTGCAAAACCATGCATCAACAACAACCATCTCCTAACCACTCTCCTAAGGGGATACCTCTCAAACAATATAAGGCCCTCAATTAAAACATCCAAGAAGAGGAAACCATCTCATAAAATAGATAATGTTCAACAACCACAAACGAGTATCACTAAAAGATAATAGATAAAAAAGAAATATATTGGGGTACTAATTTTGAATTTGTGACACGCATTCCCGGTTAATCTCCTCCACACCACCATGTCACCACAAAACATGAACCATGCCAATAGTATACCCATGATAAACCTTCTCCTAGAGATCCTAGATCTCCATAGGCTACTCCTCAAAGTTCATATCATCAACAACGTAAATCTCACCCTAATAAATTAAATGGGAATCATCCTGAATATAACATAATATCTATAGAACATGGAAGAAATAATGTATCCATATCATCTATAGGGTATGTGTTTTCCCATATTTTATGGATCCAACATGATCCAACTCTTATAAAGGCCCAACAGACCAGGGAGAAAGATTACTCATGTGACCAAACATTTACTACCCATGATGAGGAGTCACCTCCAGGAATACATGAACTCAAATAGTTTTACACTAATGGTGGATTGAAAACTATTTTTGTAAGAAAAATAGACCATTGGTTAGTTCCTCGTCCACAAACCTCCAAAATATAGGACATAAGAATTCAAAATTTCTTCAAGAGTCTGGATGGACTTCTCTGTCTGACCATCCATATATGGATGGAAAGTAGTCTTGAGTCATAACTGAGAGATAAAAACATGATAGAGACCTCTTCACTCCCGAGAGGTAAAATGATGATCATGATCAGAGATTATAATCCTCATGACATCGTGAAGTCTCGCCACCTCCTCTAGATAATTCCTCAATAAAACCTATACTGATCTTGACTCCTTCACTATTATAAAGTTGGATTACTTTGTAAAGTTGTCAAATATCACCCATATATCATCATAGCCTCCTTTAGATCAAGTTAAAATAGTAAAAATTTCCAATGAGATCTCCTCCCACTTACACTATGAATATCCAATGACTAGAAAAACCTACAGGGAACACGGTTCTTGGCCTTCTCCTTCTGGTATACCAAAAATCAAGATAAAAACTCTAAAACTTCACACTTCATCCGAGGCCACCAAAACATCACTCTCAAAGCTTGATGTAACTTTTTCATTCCAGGATATACCACCAGGGGTGATCTTTTGAACTCATAGAGAAAAATCTCATGCATCAATAAAGGGAAGAAAAAAATCCCCTAGAACAACAAATAGTATCGTTCATCCTTAGACCAACCATTAGGATAACCACCAAAAACAACTCGATCTCGCCAGTAATCCAACTCAGAATCCCCCAGTCAGGACTCCTCCACCTACTACGCCAAAAAATACTACATCGTTATATATAAAATATTACCTCTACCAACAAACTCTCCCATATAAATATGCCTTTCTAAGATATCTTTAATATCTCTCCATGAATAGTTATAGTCACACATGGCATCATTGTGTGACTTCATACTCAGTGCATCATCAACAACATTTCCTCTTCCTGGTGTATATGAAATATAAAATTTTTAATACTATAATAATTATATCCACCATCACTATCAAAATTTCTTGTCACATTGGGAGAAGACATACCTCAGGATCTTTTGATTGATAAAACCCATAAAATTCCTGTCAATGAGATAATGTTTCCACAAATTCAAAGAAAACGTGAATATTTTCAACTCAAGATCATGGGTGTTATAGTTATTATAATCGGGATGTAAATAACAAGACCCATAAGAATCAATTAATCTATGTTGTATCAAAAAAACCAACCCAATATCTAAAGAGTCATAGAAAACCTCAAATTTAACTCCTACTACTAGAAAAAAAGGACTAGAGTGCTAACCAACTTCTTCTTCAGGTACTTGAAAGATGCCTAAAACTAGTCATTCCATAAGAAATCATGGTCTGTTCTAGTAAAGGATGTAAAATGATTAAAAAAATAAGATAACTTAGCTACAGACCTCCTATAATATCCTGTAATACCATGGAAAGTCCACACCTCTACAACAGTCTTGGTGGATGCATATGAATCGAATGCCTCTATATTCAAAGGATTCATAGTTACTCTATACTGGGATATGGCATTCCCCAAGAAAAAATCATCATCATCCCATAAATCACACTTTTAATGTTTATCAACTAGATTTTGATGATGAAGAACTCCCAAAACTACCCACATATTCTCTTCGTTCTCCTCCTCAGTTGTAAAGTAAATGAGGATGTCATTGATGAAAACCACTAGGAATCGATCCCGGAATTGTCTAAAAATTGTGTTCATCAACCTCATAAATATTATTAGATCATTTATCACACCAAAAATAATCACAAAGAACTTGTAATTCCCATATAAATATTAGAAATCGGTCTTCAGAACATCTTTTTCCTTCACCTACATCAGATGATATCCTTACCCCGGATCGATCTTGAAGAACCGACTAGAAACTTTCATTTGATCGAATAAATAATCAATACATTGAATAGGATATCAATTCTTCAATGTCACTAGGTTTAAGTGATGATAATATATATAGAGTTGAAAACTACCATCTTCCTGATTCATGAAAAAAATCGGTGCTCCCCAAGGTGCCACACATGGTTGAGAAAACCTCACTACAATAGATCATCAAGTTATAAATTTATCTCTTGAAACTCAGAAGGAAACATACTATATGAAGAAATTGATATTATAGAATTTCCAAACCATAGATTTATCGCAAAATCTATCTCTCTTTGAGTGGGTAACACTACAAACTCCTCTGAAAAAACATCAGTGTACTCATACACAACCTTAGGAAACACCATTGGATGAACCTATAAAGAACTCAGCATCATCTTGTACATCAAAGAAGTAAAGAAAAGAACACACCTCAGACCCATCTAAGGGTAACTCTGAACAACAAACATTGCAGACTCTACATCAGCATTATAAAAAAAATCTTCATCCTGAGGAAATACAACAATTCCATACTAAGGATGATGTCGTAGGACTATATCCATAAACATAGGAAGTCTCCCAAATAACAATATTGTCCCAACACTAGCTCACAATCTCTATATACTTCATAAAGATAAGATCAGCCTCTAAATAGCGTAGTTAATTCTAATGGAACTGGAAGCCTCTCCATCTCAACTCCCAAATAATGGAAAAGGATAGGTGATATGAAGGAGCGTGTATACCTTAAATCAACTAGTGAATGCACCCAAGTAGAAGAAAAGAAAAGGGCACCTCGAACACCATATGGCTTTCCTAGTACTGGAAACTCCATAGTATGAGGTTGTTTGTGACCTAATATATGGCCTCTCTGACCTTGATGATGATCACCTCCATATATGTGTTCTGATCTTTGTGAAAAAAGGTAATCTTGGGGATGTCCTTTTACTACCCTATCACCACTCTTATGATATCAGGATGGAGCATCATATTGTTGTTGCCTTAGCTAAAACTGCCTCAATAGAGGAACCTAAAGTGGAACACCTAGTACATGATTCCTACTCATAATGTTTGGGCACTCTCATCATTGATGACCTCATCCTCCACATGAAAAAAGAAATTTGATCCATTGGAAAAGGCTTGAGATTAATCATCCCTAAAGATATGAGATGATGAGGGTTAGGAACTACCTACAACTATATGAAAGCTATTTTATATAGGAAAATGGGAACCCCAAACCACAACTCTACTTAATTTAGAGTCCTAATAACTCCCCTCTCATGAAGACCCAGTTTTGGTTACTGTCCTCTCAACAACCTATTCTCTCACTAGCACCTCAATATGTGTCTACAATATAAATGGGGTGACCTAGTAATGGATCTCTAAATGTAAAGACCACTGAAAATTCCACTATCTAGCCTCCTTGTCAGAAAATGGGTCTAAAACATATTTTTGAAGGGTCCTGAAATGGATCTCGAACTCCTAAACACCGAAACTCCCTTGTTGAAGGTTAATTAGCTCCTAGTGACTAGACACATTTACATTCAATGAAATAAAATTTTCTCAAAATTGGTCCTTGAACTTATACCATGAGACCTTTGACCCCTCCCAATCCTCAAGGAACAAGATCCACCACTACCTCACTACTCCAAATATCATTGTCATGGGCAATGAAACATGATGCTCCTTCCAAGAAAATATCAAACTAAAAGTTATCTCAACCTCCTCTAACCAACATTCTCTCACTAAGAATTAAATGGAGCCCTTAAATTTCTATGGGATCTTACATTGAAACCCTCATAGTATCCTCCTACAAGTCTCATCATCATTGACCACTACCTTTTAGTGATCTATTGACACATCTTGCTAGATATCCTCTATGAAATCCCGATGGGGACGTCGACCTAGAGCCATACCTAAAAAATAAAAAAATGGTCAAAGAATCCTAAAAATTTAATATTAAATATTTAACATTATTTATTTATTTATTTATTTTTATTTAAGGTTTAAAATATCCAAAGGTCTTACCATTTAAAGAAAATTCATAAATAAGAATGATGCATGATCATTTCCTAGGTCTTTACCCCACAACTAGTATCACATTGCTTAGTAAGATCGGTAAACTTAAATTTATGTGAATCAGATCATAGGGGGCCATAAATATTCATGTATCATATGTTTTCCCTTATTGACATCACTCATGAAACATTTTTGACTCCATTTCCCTACCAACATATAATGACCTGAACTTTTATGAATAAAATTCCCCTTTTTGATTTAATTAAATATCATATGGATATAGAAAATTCATGCACTTATTTTGTTTTGTTTTATCCAATTATATTTAAATAAACATTAATTATCTTTACCATTGATAATGTAGTCTTTGAATAGTGATCACATGACTAGTATAAATATAGGGTTTTAACAAATCATTTTGGCAAATATAAAGGAAGTGATGGTCTCAACAAGTATGATCGTACCCTATGAATCTAATTTATTAGAGATTCCATGGGAGATATCATTTCTAGAATTTTCTCTAAACCAATCACAATATAATATCCAAAAACTTAAGCTTGAGTGAAACCATTTATGGTATAAGTTCAATCTCATCAAGATCATAGCCCAAACCATGTTCACCAAACCGCCCCATGAAAGCCCCACCATCGTACACATTACTCTTAGGGTGTATGATGGTTTAATAAATGGATATGTATCAAGACCCTAGAACTACTAATTTTTAAATTATTTGTTTATAAAATAATGAATATATTTTCTTCTTATTATTTTTATTTTTAAATGATTTCTTAAGCATAAATAGTATTTTTGGTTAATATTAAAATTCAATTAAGAAATATATTTTGATGAATTAATGGATTTTTTGAATAAATAATATTTTAATAAAATATTATTATTAAATTAATTTTTCTAAATATAAATTATCATATAATTTTTATGAAGTAAAATGTAATTTTTATTAGGGTTCGAAATCTGTTATTGTCAAAAACCTGTCATTTTCAATAAATATCAATTTTTATATTAAAAGTGAAAATTCACATATTTAAATAAATTATTTAGATAAAATGAATATTATTTTTGGAATGAGGATGTCAAAAGTATCCAATAGTAAACTTTTCTTAATGTTCTGAGATAGTCGATTTTTTGGGTAAAAATTATATACCGTATAAATATACTATGTGTTTTATGACATCATAATGGCCCAGGAGTGATTTAATAAATACTATAAAAGAAATACATGGAAAAATATATGTTTTTTATTTAAAATAATGTGATTTTAAGTTTATTTGATTTATTTTATAAAGCGAGAGTGAAACCTCCAAGACTTATAATATTATTTTAAGATTTTAAAATCATTTCCTTGAGAGTGTGAATCTCTTCCACATAATCAAGGGAATTATTTTAATATTTTAGGCCTTTGGAATTATAAAATAATGTAAACCACCCCCCTTTGGTAGAAACCATGGGCAGAAACCATGGTATGGTTTGTGGTTTTGTCTATTTTATTATGTACTGTCCAAAACAAAAATAATAAAGAAATCCCTCTACATCCCTATATAAACCCACCCAATCTCCCATTTATCTTCACTAAAACCACTTAAAGCTCATACAACCCCTCCCCTATACTCCCTATAGTCCTCCCAATGTGCCCCAAAGCACTCAAGGGGCCTCTCCCAAGCCTTTGGATTCAAAAATCCAAGTAAGGGATTCTCTCTCTCCTCTTTTTATCTAGCACTTCATTTATGATATGCCCTTTTGATTTACATTTTCATAAGTTTGGATAAATTATTATTTATACCCTTTACTATCCATTTCATTTATAAATGACAAGATCCCCCTTTTCTCTCTCATCAACCTATTTTATGAATTTCTATACGACGTTGTTATGCTGCCAAAATTGCACCACGATTTTCCATGACAAAATAATTGAGTAGTGAATACCATACCGATTTCTATATCAAGTGTATTCACCTTTATACACATATACTTATTGATTTGTAACTTACATGTATGTATTCCACATTCCAAGATCATGTAATAAATTATTATTTTAAATAAATCCATTTTATATGATCTATTTGGCACACTGAGGCATGAGAATGAAATGATTATGAAGGGTGTGACCTGATAGAGCTCTAATGAATTGGGTAATTGTTAGTATCAAGATACATCATGCTGGTACAAGGGATTTACCTAATTCATTTTTGGGACTTTTTCCACAATGGGGTCTTGGTGGATTTATCCTTGATCTATTTATGATGTAATGTTTTGAGTGTTTCCACATTTCCCGTGTTATGTTTATCATGATAAATCGTCCCTTATTATTCATGTAACTTTTATGCTCCATTGATATTCCTTGTCTAATATGTATTATTACCCTCATGTTATTCCAAGTTTATTCCCTTACTGAGATTTATATCTCACCACTTTCTTTTGTGTGTCATTAGGTTATCTCTTACAATGTTAAGAATGAATATTTTATTGTATATCATCAAATATGATATTGATATTTGTTAGGATCAGTGTTGTGTTTTTTTTAAATGATGTGTCAATATTTTTTTAGTGAGTTTTTATGAAGTGTTTATTCTTGGAAAATTTTTATATATTCACTTGATAGAATTTTATGCCATGCCCAAGAAATTTTCCCTATTAAATGTGATGATTGTTGAACTAATCTTAATATTCTAAGACATGTGAAAAATGAATTAGAAGAACTACACAATGTTTTAAATAAGGAAGAATTTAAGTACCTATAATTTTAATATTATTTCATGATGATTTATATTAAAGAGATATTATAATTATGTTTTATACTTAGATTAAATTTTAAGTATTATATGAGTGAGATTTTTTGGTCTCTCATTAAAAAAATAAGGTCTAACCACACCATCCAGCCTAGGAAAAGGCTCAACCAAGGCATTATGGGACCAGAGAGGTCAACCAGACCAAAGGGATTCATCTCGAGCCAACAATCATGGTGAAATAGGTTGGCACATACCCCCTAGGTCATGTATAGGCTCGCAGAGGAGAGTGGATGCACAACACGCCCACATGGGCCAGTGGGCATGCATAGGTGAGTGAAACTATGTGAGGCCCGTGTATGCAAGGGTGTTATGGGTGTTGATCCTCCTTCACTATCTTTAATGGTTAGCGGCATGGGATCACTTATTAAGTTCCATACAACTGAATTCTTTTTCGATGTGGGACAGCGGATAGCGGAACAATGTTCCTCCTCTTAAAATGTTATGAACATTGCGAGAGTCATCCAATCTGATTCATCTGAGCCATCCATTCACCCCCACCCATTAACTTTTACCTCAACCTTAGTCAGATATCCAGTGTACCTAAGGATATGTTCATACCATTGTTGATTGGGATGGGGTGGTCATGGTTGTTGTGATACTGATATACTAAGATGATGAGATGAAGGATTTTTGTACATGCAATATAATCCTGCATGAATATGTTTATTTTGAAGGATTAGTATTTTTACAAATGAAAATAAATTTTTATAAGGCCACTGATATACATGGATTCATCCAATCTTCAAAGAGAAGAGAATCATGCAAGTATTATCGAAATAATGTGATTTTTTCTCACATAATAAGAGATTACATTATTATCAACATATATTTGAGGTGGAAACCCTCATTTAGATATAATGAATCCTTCGGTGGATTAAAAATTCATGGAATGACATAAAAATTAAATTCCTTAACAAGGTATTTTTCTTGGATCAGAGGCGGTGGAAAACTACCAATAAATATTAAGTCATGGTTGAGAGATTGTTTGATGCAATATTGGAAAGTGCTATCATTTTTAAATAAATAGATCTTCTATTAAACATTCTAGTTTTTTAAGGCAATTTATATTCATGATACTCTTATGTAAAGTAGAAAAGGATCCCACAATTATATGACTTTTATATAGTACACTTATTTTTCTTTGTTATGAACATGTTCTACAAATAAATCAGGATAGTCTGATGTTCTCACACATATCCTTCCTTTTTTCATGAACTAAACTGAGACACCATGAACTAGTGTATGCCAAAATTATGTTATGATAAAGAGAAAGTGTAGTTAACCCATTAAATTGAGATCATCATGTGCGAGAAGAGTAACTTGCATGTAAGATAATATTGGAATCCTCGTTAATACTTTTTACATGAAAGTTTAATATTTGAAAGTATTTCATGTACACAATTTCACAAAAGGATAGTGAGAAGAATAAATTATTTGTGTGAAGGATTTGAATGAAATATTTATGAATATAATAACATGAATTTGTGATATTTATGTTAGGTGTTTAGCAGATCTTAAAGGAAGAACTTGGATAGTACATGTTCACATGTACAAGTGAAATCACACTCACTTAAGGATATAACCGATACACAACATGAAACTTCACAAAAAAGAGAATAAGAAATAATTATGCGTGTTAGAATTTTATGTTGACAAATCCATAAAACTCATACATTAAGTATAATTGAATTGATTTGTGTAAGTTATTTATTTTATAAAATATTTAAGAAATTATGTGCACCATTTTCACACATTTAAGTGAGGATATTTATTTATCAAAAGAAATAATTTTATCCCAATCATTGTTGCATTGGGGTAACTGATCAGTTACAGGTGATCAGAATATTTGAGCAAGACCTAAATACTTGATCAGAGGTTGTTGAAGAAACTTGAATAGGTAAAAGAGTAAGTTAGAACCTACAATATAATAGAGGAAGATAAAATGTCAACCTAAAGTGGATCAAGCCTTGGAAAAAGGTCATGTCTTCCAGTTGTTTTTGGGAGTAGGTTAAGAAATCTAGTTATTTATGGGAGCAGAAGGAGTCTCTTGATTGAAGATGAAGAAAGAAGTATTTTGGTTGGTTCTAGAAGAAAAAGGATACTTTCAATTGGACATAGAGAAAAGTATTTTAGTTGGAGTTGAAATAAATTGTAATCAATTGTTTGATAGTGAATAATATTTAACCAAGGTGAATAACCAATTACAGTAAGGCTTAGGCTTTTTCTGAACCTTGTAAATACTATGTGATGGTATCTCTCTATTATTATAACTGCACATAAGGTGATATTTTGTGATAATATTAAGTGTTCTAAGGACCTTAAAAAGTTTTCAAGGATCATTTGAAAATAAAATTAATTCATAAAAAGAAACCATTGAATCACCCCTCCCCTATCAGTGGTCAATCTGGCCTAGGGCACTACAAGTAGTATCTGAGTAAAAGTTCCCTATAAATATCCAAGCGAGTCTTTATGAAGTTAATCTTATAGGAAATGAGTTTGATGACTTAGATTAAGAAAATTTAATTTACTCATAATTATACTAATCTTGATATTTCTACCAAGACTCATAAGAATATAAAAAAGAGACAGGAAAGGAATTTGAAGAATATTCTTATAGAAAAGGAAAAGACACGACTAAGTAAAGGTTATCAAAGTGGTATGTGTTGCAATAATAATTTTTACTATGATTATTATGATGAATAATTTTAAATTTTTGATGATTATGTGTCACTTAGTTATTTTTATTCTGTATTGAAAGAATATATTAAGAAATTTCCCAAAAAGGTTGTAAATTATTTTGTTAAATGTATCAAGTGACTTATTTATAATAAAGCATAGTTAGAAGAATAAGTTGAAGAACTGGAGGATGTACTAAGTAAGAAGATCAAAAATTAAATCAAGTTCAATAACTTTTTAGGATCAAGGTATTAATCCATTCTTAATACTAAATAATAATTTCAAATATATATTGAAGTAGTTGAAGAATTGCAAAGTAATTTTTGTGAGAAATATTTATTTGAGATAGTGTTTGTGGAAGATTTCAATGAATTTGAAAAATTGTAAAAAGTATTTATGATTTTCAAAGGTTATCAACTGGAGGATTTAGAAAAAAACTCAGACCATTCAAGGATGAGAGTAACTCCCTTAACATGAAGTGTTTAGAGTTGTAGGTGAGATTGAAAAATCAGGAATCACCACAAGCTAAAACTTCCCAAATAACTAAAACAAGAGATGCTTCCAATCAAGTTTGAATTGAGGATCTTGATACCAAAATAAGTATGATTTCATCCTCTAATAAAATTGTATCATCCTCCAAGAATATTTTATCCCATAACCCAGAAACTATTTTGTGTACTAATGTTGTTTCAAGTACTGGTATAGGTTTTAAACCAAAATCTAGGAAAGTATGGATGGTGAAAAACATTGATAAACCCACCACATCAAGGGTGTATATTAATATAATAAGGAAATATTTTTTCCACAAGAAGTTTCCAAAAGAGTGTTGGATCCACTAAAAAATATAATGTTTCACAATCTAGGAAATATAGATAGACAACATTAGAAAAGAAGATAATGAGATTCATATATTATTATTGGTGTTGTAGGAAGTTTGGGAACAAGTCATTGGATTGATAGCATAATATGAAAATCCATGAAAATAAAACAAGGAATGTATTTAAGGGGAGAAAATAAGAATTAATTATAATACCTTCACCAAAGAATATAAATACATAGAAAATGAATTTATCTACGAAGAATATATTTGAATACTTTGAAGATCTCTACCAGTATAGTAACAGAAGTGGTAACTTTATGATGAGTACTAGTATGTATCAATCAATAAAAAATCATATAATAATGTAAAGATAATACCACGACAAAAGGGAAAGTTGGTAAGAAAACAAGGTGAATTTTTTTTCTTGAAATATGAACAAAAGAAGAATAATATTAAACAAATTGTCACCAAAAGGAAGAATGTTGTGACCAAAAATTCATCTAAGCAACCAATTAAAAAAAGAAATTAATTATTAGAAGAATTCTATGGTATATGTAATTAGAAAGGTCAAAAGTCTAAGAGATGAATTTAAAGACTACTAGGAGATATTCCCTATACTAAGAATGTTAAGAAGATTCAGCATAAAAATAATTGAAAGCCATGTGAAGATTCTAAAAATATAGATAACATCAAGAAAGGATGCCTAGTTTTTTTCCAAACCAACATGAATTGGATAAGTAATTGGAGAAATATGAAAAACTTGTTAAAGATAAAGGAATGAAAATTATTATGGAAACTAAGGTGGAAAAAATTTCTCCACACGAATATGGTGATAATTCAATTGAAATTGGGAGAGAAAAATTCTCTATGTTGGAAGGAAGTTCTCAACCTGAATGCTACTCCTAAGGAGAAAAAATTCCCCTCCTTATTCCCCAATTTATATATTCTTCTATAATGAAATTTATTAAATTTAATGAGATGGATTCTTCCCTTGAGGGGGATAATTTTTGAGATAAAGATATTAAATCATCACTATATAGTGAATATGGAACTTCTTAAGAGCTTTGAAAAATTGGAGATGATGATTTATCATTTCATTGTTAGTTCTGATTATTTCAAAACCCATAAATGATAATTGAGAATTTTTTGTCATGATTTCACATGAATGTTTGTTTATAGATGTTGTACACAACCTTGGTTATATCTCTCTTTTTTTATACACCATGTTAGACCACATATACTTATATTTGATTAAATAAAGTATATTTGCTAAAAAATCATGTGAGATCATCCCTATCTTAGAAGTGGTCATGAAATTTTAATATAAGGGAGAAGAATATTTTTTTCTGAAAAAAATGAGATAATAATACCCACAAATACCCTTTTAATTTTATTTCTAATAAGGGGGATAATTTTCAAGTAGACATGTTGAATTTTAAATATGTGAATCGATATTGAAAACAAAATACAAAGGGGGTTTTTTTGGCCTAGTTTTGAATTTTTTGTTAATGATGTGTCAATATTTGTTTGGTGTGTTTGGATAAAGTTTAGATTATTGTAAAATTATTATGGATTCACTTGATGGAATTAGATGTCAAGATCGAGAAATTTTCCATATTAAATGATATGATTGGTAAACTAGTCTTAATTGTATAATACATAGGCAAAAAGAATTAGAATAATTGAATAATGTTTGAAAAAAGGAAGAAGTGAAGTCCTTAAAATATTAACCTTATTTTAGGATTAATTATATTGAGGAAGGCATGGAATTATGTTTTATACTTAGAATAAATTCTAAGTATTATATGAGTGAGAATTAGGGGTCTCTTATTAAAAAAAATATGGGCCAACCCCACCAACCAGCTTAGTCCAAGGATGAACCAAGGCACTGTGGGACCAAACCACACCCAAGGGTGCAATCTCGGGCCATCTATCATAGAGGTAGATGTGGGTTCACACCCATTGGGCCGTATATAGGCCCGTATAGGAGATTGGATGCATAGAGTGCCTGCATAGGCTAGTGGTCATGCCCTGGTGGGTGCAGCCGCATGAGTCGCATGTGTGAAATCATGTTAAGGGTGTTGATTGTAACACCCCAAGATTTTATAGTGTGTTATTTCTTCAAAATAATTCAATAACTTGCACTACACGCAACATCGAGTTCAAGCGCACCATGACTTCCCAAACAAGCCGTTCAAAAGAGGTTATGAATAGTATTAACTAAATTTTAAACTTTATATAATCCTTATAATTTTAGAATCCATATTATGAGTTTCTTAGACATAATGTAAGAACAAATTCATTTTCAGTATTGCACTTTTACCAAATTTTAATAGTGAACCCTTTTTAAATACAATATTTTAAACTTTTTGACTAAATGGGGACATCAAAAATTTAAAATGAAACATCTCAAGCTTCCACGGTACGCTTTCCTTTGAATGATACAGTAGCGTGTGTTGTACGCAACTTCGAGTTCTAACACACACCACAACCAATCAAACTAGCCGTTATGAATAGTAATACCTACTTTTTGAAATTATATATATTTTATATTTCAAAATGGACTTCATTTTTATATTCGGAGTATCGAATTTATCCTAAGGTGAAATTTTGGTACTTTTCGGATAACTTTCATATTTTGATGAATAGTGAAAATTACTAAATGTTAATTAAAAACAACTTTTTTAATCAAAATAATTAAGAGTGATAAATTATGAATTTTAGTTTTTTTAAAGTATAATTAGAATATATTTTTACCATTTTATCCAATGGTGTTCATTAGAATTAATTTCACTTTGAAATTGGACCTAAACAATTGTCAATCTTTTGATATATATTGTTTCTTAAAAACACGCTATTTGTTGTGACAGCGGGAATTAATTATAAGATTAATTAATTCAACTTATATGTTTGTAATTTTGTAAAAAAGACATCATTTTTGAATTCGGAATATCAATTATAGCTTAGGGTGAAATTTTGGCATTGTTTTGAAAAACTTCGATTTTTTTATGAATAGTGAAACTACTAAGTGGTAGTTAAAAAACTGAATTTTTCATAAAACTTAATTTTACCGCTTCTGTGATTGGAATTTCGAAAATCCGAGAGACACGGTTAATATCAAGAAGTAAAATATGGTTCAATGAGATGAAAATAATTTTTGGTGAATAGTAACTTTTTACTTTTATTTACCACAGATAAAAGTAAATAGGGTAATTAAGGGTAAATATTATATTAATATTACCCTAACACATGTCCTAATTCTATTGGACAAGTTTATCTCGACCAAAATAAACCTTAGGAATAAAATATTATCATTTAGGTCCACTTGGATTAGATTAGGACATTTATTATTATTTAATTCAAAGAAGAGTTAAAAAGTTAAAATCAAAGTTTATTTACTAAAACATTTTTAATATAGGGTTATACATAAGATACATTCGATTGTAAATATTCATTAGAAAGATAATAAGATTTCCTACATAATGAAATTTTATTTATAATTTTTAGACATTAAATAATGTAATTTATTCATGACACAATGATGATGCAGTAATTACCATAATAGTGAAAATTTAAAATAATTGATATTTTAAATACCCAAATAAATATAATTTTAGACTTTTAATGAATTACACTAATTTTATAGGATAATATGGAATATTTTTATGGATTTAATTGACCTTGTTCAAAGTAATCATTCTGTTATGAGTTTCATAAAAATCGACATTTGAATAGTGTTAAAATTGACATAAAAGAGTTTTTAAAACAAATATTATATTATTAATTGATATTAAATTCCTAAAAATCTAAGGTTCGGCCAAGAGACTTATATCATGATATGTGTATCATTAATGGACCACTTGGGGGTCTCTTGGATGTATATAGTATGTTTATTAAATATATAATATAAAAATACAAAGTGACATGGTAAATGTCAAACTAATTAACTAAGAGTTAAAACTAAAAGATAAGGTTAATATAGTAACCCAAACCTGTCTAAATTCTATTGGTTGAATGGTTTTCGACCTATTCCCACCTTTTCCTTTGAATAATCAACTTTGGAGCTATTATAAACCGAATATGAATTTATTATAAATTAATATTTCTAGCTTTTTCAAAGGTACCCCTCACCCCTCTTATAAAAGGGAACTCCTCCTTCTCATTTCTTCACACCTTCAAAGCCTTTTGGTTCGGCCAAAATCTTCCCAAATACTCTCCCAACATCCCTCACTACAACCTAGAGGCCTTAGTTTGACCATAAATCCAACCTAAGGAGCCCTTTTGATCAAATCAAAAGGAAGAACCCGAAGAAGAGGTAATGATTTCACCACCCTTTTCCAAGTTCCTTTCTTCTTCCACTTCTTCTTCCTTTGTTGTTACCATTATAAAATAATAACTCCAGTATCATATATATACTGTGATGTTATTATAAATATGGTACAACAATATTCAGTATTCTATCCACCCTTTGAATAACATGTCACCATACGTGCATACGTACGGCTTACCGTCTCCACGTCGTGGTGTAATTGTTATTCAATATATTATTATTTGGATGGGTATAATAATGATATGTAACTCATGTAAATAATAAATATAACATGTTAATGATTCTGTATATATTATATAACAACCATTTATATATTATTTTAATATAAAAAGAATGATATTGTCGCTCGTGCGTATGTACGGACTACCGTCTCCATGAACGCGCTGAGATTCATTCTCCATCATATCCATTCAAGTATAATTATCATTTTATGATTAATAGTAGTATCTAAGGACTTGATATCATTCTGGATATGAATAATATACAACCAATCCATTACAAACATGGCTTACGTAACAAAACATATAAAAGAAAACGAGTAAGTTAACACCCGAAACAACGATAATACTAAGATATTATTAACAAATCAATGTTAAAAGATCATATATGATATCATATTAATGTATGTGATTCTTGTATAATTTAATAACAATTATTTCACCATTATATAGGAGGTTAACCTACCCCAACCAAGGAAAAGTACAAGGTAAGGGTTATTTCACAATCTCTTCATTATGCGAGGTTGTTTATACGTAATAATCTATTGGGGTCTCTTTATCATCCACATCCATGTTTCTTAATAATGTATTTCAAAAAAAATTACTATTTACAAGAATTTGGGTTAAAGTCATTTATACCCTTATGTATTTCGAAAGGAATCTTTCCGTCGTTTTCCAAACAAGGCACTTTTAACCTTTTCGACAAATTTAAGGTAAGAATGTTTTTTTTAACTTATACGGCGGGTGTGGCTATTTACTGCCGTTATAAAATCGTCAAAGCTTCCCTTACAAGCTTATAAGAATATTTTAAAATTGAATGTATTATTTTATAATTATGTTACTTTTAAAATTATTTCAAAAAAAAGAGATATTTCTCTAAAATAGTTTTGATTTCATCTATGTCAACATCCTTTGATGGATTTTAAGCTTATTTGAAGTTGATTTATTATGATACAAAACATCCATATTTTATTGAAGGTTTTGTGATATTTTTTACTGTGGATAAGCTATTCTTATTTCACTCATGGTTTTTTTAAAGTATTGAAATTTCATAAGTGATTTTTAATCCGAATGTTTATGTTATATTTCAACCTTTCATTCAGATGAATGTGTTAGACAAGTATGTTCTGGGTTGGGGACCGGTAAAAGTAAGCCCTCTGGTTTGGTCTCCGGTTATTAGAGGAACTTAGTTTTGGTCTCCGGTTATTAGAGGAACTCCGGGTTGGTGTCCGGTTATTAGAGGCACTCCGGGTTGGTGTCCGGTTGTTAGAGGCACTCCGGGTTGGGTTCCGGTTACAGTTAACCCCTAGGTCTTGGGACGAGGCCTTGACAAAAAAATTAAAGTCCAGCATTATGCATTCCATCATTATGAAAGTGGTTATTGATATTGCATGTGGTTATTCGATTAGTATAATATCCATGTGAATAAGTAAATGGCATTATTTCATTTTATTTTTGCCATACTATGTTGAAGTTCAAGTTTAAAAGGTTTTTTTAGTTATACATTGCCTTAAATGTTTATGCTTATTTATAAATGTTTCCGCTGTATTGATTACCCTTACGGAGCATTTGATCTCACCCCTTTCAATGTTTTATTTTTCCCAGGATTCCAAGAAGTATATTGTGATTGATAAGAAGGGTTAAGACAAGGGAATAATGGCATTCATAATGGATTATTTATGTTGTTTTGTATGTTATGAAGTGTAATGTAACATTCATGTATGTAATCTATTTTCCAAGACTGCTAAACTAATCGGTCTTTCGAGACTTGATTCCTTGTAATCATGCCAATGTATTAAAATAATGCACCGACTCTGGGTTACTAGGGTCGGGGCGTTACAGTTGGTATCAAAGGAAGTTTAGTACAAACCTTGGAAACTAGATTTAGGTAAACTCTGATTAGAGTACGTAGACCTAAGATGGGCCTTGAGGATTAGTATAGAATAAATTTCTATAATTTTGGTATTGTAGAGATTTTGTGAGTTTTCCGAGAAATACATCCCTATCTGGATACGAGCAGGTAGAGGCGGCTCTGGCACAGATGTACCTAGGGGTAAAACCAGAAAACACCGCTTTGAGCTAGACTCGAACGGGAACTGGTGCACGACAACAGGTCTTGCTGCACTCTTGGTTATGACACTCCCGGGGGATATGCTTAGGATAATTCTCATTTTCTTTACAAACCATTATTAAGGGTTTATGAGTATATACTTCCTCAAAGGAGACATTTTTATGATTATGGATTATATCCATAAACTATTTAATTTATGTTATGTGTTTTACAAGTTTGGGATTAGGTTTTTTTATTCATAAACTAATCTAGTGTATGCCATTGTTTAGAAATGGCGCCCAGTAGAAGGAATGATAACTCCAGCAATGCACATAATCCAAAGAGAAAGAAGGATCATATCTTTCATGGTCTTAAGCCAGAATTTATAAGAGAAATAGTCTCCCATGTATTATCATCATATGAAGAAATAATATCATGTGTTGATAAGATAAGTAAAGATTTTACTGAGTCCTATGGCTTTGAAGGGAAGCAAGAGAAGAAAAGGATGGAAGAGAAAAAGATGGATAAAGGGAAGAGGGAAAAGAATAATTTTCCCATATGTGATAACTATGGGAAGAAACACCCTGGAACTTGTCTGAAAGGAATGGTAGTTTGTTATAAGTGTGGAGGAAAAGGGCACAAAGTACGTGACTGCAAGGGTAAGAAAATGGTTTCAAATGTACAGTGCTTCATTTGCAAGGAGTTTGGACACTACGCGAACCTATGTCCCAGTCATCAAACCATGCCGAAAATGATTCTATTGGATAATAATCAAGTTATGATACTACCATAGATGAAGAGGAATGATTAGAGTTCTTATGTTGATTATGTCAATTGAGTGTTGTATCAAAAATGTACTTGTTATAATAATTATAGAGTATATAAGGATTGTACTGCAGTACTATTTCATTAAGGACTTGAGATTGTGTGGAACAAAGAAAAGTGACTCAATAGCAGGATAAATTTTTGGAAAATATATGGTTGAGAGAATGATAAACCATAATATAGTTCTGATACCTAGGTAGTGATTTTGGAATAATACATGATTTATTTGGATAAATTATATTGGATATTCTTGACTACCTTGAAATTGATTAATTATTTGTATATTCCATCATTGTTGGGGTTTAAAACATTTTTGGATTGATGAAGTATATCTAGCATTCTATATGGAATAAGGGACCATGAATGTAATCAATAAGGAATACGGTAATTCAGGATTTTTCAGTGTATTAAAAGAATACATGATGAAGGTATTCATATGTTATTACATGGTAAAAAGGATCTACATTATGTTTACCTTCCTTATTAATTTTGGACTGTGAGTTTGGAAAGATGTATTTTGGATAGTTCTAGTTTGGATTATTTTGGATTGCCATAAAAGGACAACCTGGAGGTCGAACGGCAACCCGTCACGTCCGGCAAGGCCGCAAGACTTGAACCCTCAACCGAAAGGCGACAAGGGTGTATCACCTACCACTAGCCCACGAGATTTCCTGGATTAAATAATGTAGTTTTTTTTTAAAAGATCTGGTAGATGAATTATAAATTCGTTTATTTTGGAACCCTGTATGAATAGTATTAATAGAATTTTTTTACGTTCTATTATCTTTTAGAGTGAAAGATGAGTTTGTGGTAGAAATTTATTAATGGATAAAACTCTAATTATAAAGTAAGTATATCTCCTTATGATCTTAGCCAATCTCATAAATAAATTCCTCAACATTAAGAAAAGTAACTTAGAACAAAAATGTTGTCCTAGATGGTGCCTTAAATAATCACTCATTTATGGCTTTGGGATTATTGGCCTTTTCATAGCCATGTTCTCTACCACTCTCCATCAGATAATTGATGGTTAGATTTCTCTTCCATATCCATATTTTCCTATATGGAACCCTAGTATGTGTTATTTTCGGTAATCTTCATACTTTCCACTCTTTATTTTAAATAGAGGCCTCATTAATTCATTTTTCGATGTGGGATTTCAACTAAGATATTTTGAAACGTCAAAAATGTGTTATCCTAATACCTTATGTTTTGTTGAATCAATGGTATTTTAAATCATCATAGATTGATGAATTTAAGGACCTCAATTTTAAACATGTTTGTGATTGATGACCTCAATCACTACATATAAATATTTATGTTTTTCCTCCAATTATATGTCTCTAATTTCCACCAATGTTCTCCTAATCGAGATCATAATTTGGTGGTGACCCTTTCATTTCTCTTTTCCTCATTTTAAGGCTAAATTTTAGTAACCCAATTTCCGATGTGGGTTTTCCATAAAGATATTTTTTATTTTCAACCTTTTATTTTCGAAGAACAATTTCAAATTGCGAGGACGCAATTTATTGAAGGAGGGGAGAATGTAACACCCCAAGATTTCATAGTGTGTTATTTCTTCAAAATAATTCAATAACTTGCACTACACGCAACACCGAGTTCAAGCGCACCATGACTTACCAAACAAGACGTTCAAAAGAGGTTATGAATAGTATTAACTAAATTTAAAACTTTATATAATCCTTATAATTTTAGAATCCATATTATGAGTTTCTTAGACATAATGTAAGAACAAATTCATTTTCAGTATTGCACTTTTACCAACTTTTAATAGTGAACCCTTTTTAAATACAATGTTTTAAACTTTTTGACTAAATGGGGACATCAAAAATTTAAAATGAAACATCCCAAGCTTCCACGGTATGCTTTCCTTTGAATGATACAGTAGCGTGTTTTGTACGCAACTTCGAGTTCTAACACACACCACAACCAATCAAACTAGCCGTTATGAATAGTAATACCTAATTTTTGAAATTATATATATTTTATATTTCAAAATGGACTTAATTTTTGGATTTGGAGTATCGAATTTATCCTAAGGTGAAATTTTGGTACTTTTCGGATAACTTTCATATTTTGATGAATAGTGAAAATTACTAAATTTTAATTAAAAACAACTTTTTTAATCAAAATAATTAATAATGATAAATTATGAATTTGAGTGGTTTTAAAGTATAATTAGAATATATTTTTACGATATTATCCAATGGTGTTCATTAGAATTAATTTCACTTTGAAATTGGACCTAAACAATTGTCAATCTTTTGATATATATTGTTTCTTAAAAACACGCTATTTGTTGTGACAGCGGGAATTAATTATAAAATTAATTAATGAAACATATATGTTTGAAATTTTGTAAAATAGACATCATTTTTGAATTTGGAATATCAATTATAGCTTAGGGTGAATGTTTGGCATTGTTCTGAAAAACTTCGATTTTTTTATGAATAGTGAAACTACTAAGTGGTAGTTAAAAAACTGAATTTTTCATAAAACTTAATTTTACCGCTTCTGTGATTGGAATTTCGAAAATCCGAGAGACACGGTTAATATCAAGAAGTAAAATGTGGTTCAATGAGATGAAAATAATTTTTGGTGAATAGTAACTTTTTACTTTTATTTATCACGGTTAAAAGTAAATAGGGTAATTAAGGGTAAATATTATATTAATATTACCCTAACAAATGTCCTAATTCTATTGGACAAGTGTATCTCGACCAAAAGCAACCTTAGGAATAAAATATTATCATTTAGGTCCACTTGGATTAGATTAGGACAATTATTATTATTTAATTCAAAGAAGAGTTAAAAAAGTTTAAATCAAAGTTTATTTACTAAAACATTTTTAATATAGGGTTATACATAAGATAAATTAGATTGTAAATATTCATTAGAAATCTAATAAGATTTCCTACATAATGAAAGTTTATTTATAATTTTTAGACATTAAATAATTTAATTTATTTATGACACAATGATGATGCAGTACTTAACATAATAGTGAAAATTTAAAATAATTGATATTTTAAATACCCAAATAAATATAATTTGAGACTTTTAATGAATTAAGCTAATTTTCTAGGATAATATGTCATATTAGGATGGAGTTAATTGACTTTGTTAGAAGTAATCATTCTGTTATGAGTTTCACAAAAATCAACATTTGAATAGTGTCAAAATTGACATAAAAGAGTTTTTAAAACAAATATTATATTATTAATTGATATTAAATTCCTAAAAATCTAAGGTTCGGCCAAGAGACTTATATCATGATAGGTGTATCATTAATGGACCACTTGGGGGTCGGTTGGATGTATATAGTAAGTTTATTAACTATATAATATAAAAATAAAAAGTGACATGGTAAATGTCAAACTAATTAACTAAGAGTTCAAACTAAAAGATAAGGTTAATATAGTAACCCAAACCTGTCTAAATTCTATTGGTTGAATGTTTTTAGACCTATTCCCACCTTTACCTTTGAATAATCAACTTTGGAGCCATTATAAATTGAATATGAATTTATTATAAATTAATATTTCTAGCTTTTCCTAAGGTACCCCTCACCCCTCTTATAAAAGGGCACTCCTCCTTCTCATTTCTTCACACCTTAAAATCCTTTTGGTTCGGCCAAAATCTTCCCAAATACTCTCCCAACATCCCTCACTACAACCTAGAGGCCTTAGTTTGATCATAAATCCAACCTAAGGAGCCCTTTTGATCAAATCAAAAGGAAGAACCCGAAGAAGAGGTAATGATTTCACCACCCTTTTCCAAGTTCCTTTCTTCTTCCACTTCTTCTTCCTTTGTTGTTACCATTCAAAAATAATAAATCCAGTATCATATATATACTGTGATGTTATTATAAATATGGTACAACAATATTCAGTATTATATCTACCCTTTGAATAACATGTCACCATACGTGCGTACGTACGACTTACCGTCTCCACGTCGTGGTGTAATTGTTATTCAATATATTATTATTTGGATGGGTATAATAATGATATGTAACTCATGTAAATAATAAATATAACATGTTAATGATTCTGTATATATGATATAACAACCATTTATATATTATTTTAATATCAAAATAATGATATTGTCGCTCGTGCGTACGTACGGACTACCGTCTCCACGAACGCGATGAGATTCATTCTCCATCGTATCCATTCAAGTATAATTCTCATTTTATGATTAATAATAGTATCTAAGGACTTGATATCATTCTGGATATTAATAATAATATACAACCTATCCATTACAAACATGGCTTACGTAACAAAACATATAAAAGAAAACGAGTAAGTTAACACCCGAAACAATGATAATACTAAGATATTATTAACAAATCAATGTTAAAAGATCATATATGATATAATATTAATGTATATGATTCTTGAATAATTTAATAACAATTATTTCACCATTATACAGGAGGTTAACCTACCCCAACCAAGTAAAAGTACAAGGTAAGGGTTATTTCACAATCTCTTCATTATCCGAGGTTGTTTATATGTAATAATCTACTGGGATCTCTTTATCATCCACATCCATGTTTCTTAATAATGTATTTCAAAACATTTTTACTATTTACAAGAATATGGTTTAAATTCATTTATACCCTTATGTGTTTCTAAAGTAATCTTTCCGTCGTTTTCCAAACAAGGCACTTTTAACCTTTTCGACAAATTTAAGGTAAGAATGTTTTTTTTTAACTTATACGGCGGGTGCGGCTATTTACCGCCGTTATAAAATAGTCAAAGCTTCCCTTACAAGATTATAAGAATATTTTCAAATTTAATGTATTATTTTATAATTATGTTACTTTTAAAATTATTTATAAAAAAAGAGATATTTCTCTAAAATAGTTTTGATTTCATCTATGTGAACATCCTTTGATGGCTTTTAAGCTTATTTGAAGTTGATTTATTATGATACAAAACATCCATATTTTATTGAAGGTTTTGTGATATTTTTGACTGTGGATAAGCTATTCTTATGTCACTCATGATTTTTTTAAATTATTGACATTTAATAAGTAATTTTTAATCCGAATGTTTATGTTATATTTCAACCTTTCATTCAGATGAATGTGTTAGACAAGTATGTTCCGGGTTGGGGACCGGTAAAAGTAAACCCTCTGGTTTGGTCTCCAGTTATTAGAGGAACTCCGGTTTGGTCTCCGGTTATTAGAGGAACTCTGGGTTAGTGTCCTATTATTAGAGGCACTCTGGGTTGGTGTCCGGTTATTAGAGGCACTCCGGGTTGGGTTCTGGTTACAGTTAGCCCCTAGGTCTTGGGACGAGGCCTTGACAAAAAATTAAAGTTCAGCATTATGCATTCCATCATTATGAAAGTGGTTATTGATATTGCATGTGATTATTTGATTATTATAATATCCATGTGAATAAGTAAATGGCATTATTTCATTTTATTTTTTCCATACTATGTTGAAGTTCAAGTTTAAAAGGTTCTTTTAGTTATACATTGCCTTAAATGTTTATGCTTATTTATAAATGTTTCCGCTGTATTGCTTACCCTTACAGAGAGTTTGAGCTCACCCCTTTCAATGTTTTATTTTCCCCAGGATTCCAAGAAGTATATTGTGATTGATAAGAAGGGTTAAGACAAGGGAATAATGGCATTCATAAGGGATTATTTATGTTGTTTTGTATGTTATGAAGTGTAATGTAACATTCATGTATGTAATCTATTTTCCAAGACTGCTAAACTAATCGGTCTTTTGAGACTTGATTCCTTGTGATCATGCCAATGTATTAAAATAATGCACTGACTCTGGGTTACTAGGGTCGGGGCGTTACATTGATCCCCCATCACTAACTTGAATAGTTAGTAGTATGGGATAACTTATTAATCATTGTACAACTAATTTCATTTTCTATGTGTGGAAGTGGATAGTGGACCATGTTCCTCCGCTTAAAATGTTACGAACATTTTAGGAATCATCTGATCTACTTCATGTGAGTCTTCTATTTTCCCCCACCTTTCATCTTCTACCTCATCCTTCATCAAATATCTAGTGTGATGAAGGAGATGGAAAACCCATCGTCCATCAAAGAATCGGTCTCCATGGTTGTTCTAAGACTGATATTCTGAGATGATTATATGATATTCATGCAATCTATGTTTTTAATGCAAGAAATTATTTCAAAGGTTGAGTATTCAGTTGAATGAAAACGAAGTTATAGAAGGATTCTGATATACATGGACTCATTCAATCTTCAAAGTGAGGATAAGAATTTGATTATTATCACAAGCACGTGAGAAGTTTTCATGTTACTAGATATTCCATTATTCTTGGTGTATATTTGAGGTGGAAACCCATTTTATAATTTGAGATAAATGGAATCATTTGGTGAATTAAAAAAAGTTATGGCATGGCATAAACAGAGGAATATCATGACATGAAATGTTTCTCTGGTCATAGATGGTAGAGAACTACCTATAAATATCAAGGCATGGTTGAGAGAGTGTTGGATGGAATATTTTAAAGAGATCTCATTTTTTAATAAACAGAGTATCAGTGAACCCTTCTAGTTCATGTGGGGTAGAGATATCCATGATACATTATAATAAAGAGAATAGGATGTCATCGACATAAGAATTTTCCGTAGAACACTTTTTTTCTTCTTGAAGAACTTGTTCTATAAAACAGTTGGGTATGTGTGATACTCTCATGCGTACCCTTAATATATTCATGAACTGAACTAAGATTCCAAGAGCCAATTTATACCAACACTATATTACATAAAGGATAAAGGGGAGTTAACCTATGCACTTTATATCATCATGTGTGAGAAGAAGAACTTATGTGTAGGAAAATAGTAGCCTACTTATTAATAATATTTGTGTGAAAGGTTTTTTTTAGAATATTTCATGCACATAAATGCATGAAGTGACAGTGATATTAAAAACAAATTTCATTGAGTATTTGAATTAAATATGCATGTATATGATACTATGCATACATGATATTTAAGTGAGGTTCTCTACAGATCTCAAAGTAATAACATGGATAGTTAATGTTTATATTCACATGTAAAATCACACTCACTTAATGATATAACTTGTACATAACTTGAAAGTTCATACATAATATAAATAGAAAGATTTTTTTGGTAGGGTTTTTGGTTGATAAATCCATGAAACTCATGCATGAAATAGAATTAAATTCAGTTCGGTAAGTTCTATATTGAATAGAATATTGAAAAAAGTTTGTTAACTATTTTCCCACATTTAATTGAGGTCAAAACTTCATCATATGAAATTATTACAGCTCGATCATTATTTCACTAAGACAACTGATCAATTTCAAGTGATCATAATATTTGAGCAAGAATGATAAACTTGATCATAGTTTGTTGAAGATACTTGGATAGGTACATGGTCAATTCATATCCGATAAGCTTTTGGGGAAAGATAAATGATTATCCTATAATGTATCAATCCTTGAACAAAAGTGAAGTCTTATGATTGGTGTTGGGATAGGGTGAAGTATTTGGGTTGGTTACAGAAGAAAAAAGAGTCTCTCAGGTGGATTCATAGAAATAAGTTTTTTGGTTAGATTAAAAAGAAAAAGGAGTCTCATGGTTGGATCCAGAACCAAATTATTTCAATTAGAGTTAAAAGACATTGTAATAACTTGTTTGATAGTGAGGAAGCAATAATTGGGAGGAATAACTAGTTGCAGCATGGAGTAGGATTTTATAAATCCCTGAAAATACTATTTTTTGGTCTCTATCCATTATTTGAAATGTGCACAAGGAGATATTGAGAGATAAAATTGAGTGTATTTAGAACATTAATAAGTTTAATAGGTTGAATTAAAAATAAATAGAACTCATAAAAATAAACAACTAATCACCCATCCCCTATCAGTGGTCAATCTAGCATGGGAAAATATAGTTTTTAACTGTGGTTGATTTTATGATATGTGATATCATAAGTTGTGATAGGTTCATCTTATATGATATAGGATATCATAGTAGAAAATTTAGTTTAATTACTTAGATTTATAAAATATAATAATGTATGACATGTGGAATAATAATATATGATGGTGTTGATTTGAATTATTCATGTGGCTAAAATGGAGCATCATATCATCATTATGATATAGGTGATATCTTTAAGATACAATTACTAGAAACCTATTTTTGATATCAAAGGATATTGTGAACCCCTATCATAAAGTGAGGTGATTTTTTAGAACTAATTCACACCTTATGACATGAATGATATCATAATATGTGACTAATAGTTCATGAATTATCCATCATAGTTTGTGGTAAACTATATTAGGATTATTCATTTGAAAACTACTTTCAAGATAAGTAATTAAAAATAATGGAAGGAGAAGTTTTAGATTTATAATTTATAAAACTCAAATGGAAATGTTGGATTGGCAGTGACATACATTTAGAAGTCCAGAAGAAGAAATTCAGAAGTGTTCAATCATAAATTACCCTAACAAGTCAAAATGGGAATGTGTTGAGATGCAAAGGATATGTATAAATTTTCTTTTGTTGTTGCATAAGGTATTTTACCTAGTGATTTTTCAATAAAGTGAATACATAAGGGTATTCATAAGGATACATAAGAGTAAATTCAATGAGTTTCAAGAATTTTACATAATTCATTATAAGGGGGGTTAAGGTGGTGGATGTATTTGATCAAGAGAAGTAGTTCCAGTGAAGATTGGATCTATGTTGACATTCTCCCCATGAATATTGGAATATGGAAAAACTAGTTTCACTGGTTGGATTTTACTTTAAGTAGTGTGGTGAGGGAATTTTTTATTTAGATTTTTGGATATTGTAATAATATTCCAATTCATAAATAAAATAGTTTTTGGTTTTTCCCTATAGATTATTACTAAGGTCTGATTCATATAAATATGTATATTTTTATTTTTGAATCATTTCTTTTAATCATTGTTTTGTGGAAGTTATTTTATGGGTTTTTTTGGAGTTGTGTGTTGTAGTAAATTGGATATGGTGTAGCTTGTATTTTAATTTATAGTACATATATAATGTGGTTCTATTTTGTTTTTTTTTTGTTTTTTACTTGAATGAATCAGAGGATAACTTCTGAGTGTTTGAAAATTTCATCATTCCCAACAAGTGATATTAGAGATTTAGTTGCAAAGCTTCAAATGACTAGACCCTAGATAAGGTGTTTCCGATATCATTTTAGTAATATAATTCTACGCTTATCCTTGTAAGATAATTTCAGTATGTATTTCTTTATCCCACTTATGTTTTTTAGAATTTAATAAGAGTTCACCGATTCTGGAATAAATTTCATTGGATGAGGGAAAACTATTAGTGGAGAAGTTCAACATGAAGGATTTCATATTCGGAAAGATGTGGATCGAAAAATTATCTATTATAAACGGATCTTGATATTTCATTGATGATTACTAATCCAAAACTGATAAAGAAGAAGAAAATATAAATGATATATAAGAAAGAACTTATGATGATCTGGATGTCACTATCTCAAAAATTTGGTTATAATATCTATGAGGAGGAGACAACATGAGAACTTATGAAGTCTATTGATAATATGTATGATAATATTATAGAAATGAATATATTGGTACTCTTTTAGAGGTTGATTTGAATGAGAATTTTAGTATGAATGCTGGAAGCTAATCACATCAATAACTTCAACATAATTCAAAGTCGTTTGGGGTTGGTGAAAGTGAGATTCGTGGATCTGAATTGGGAACTGATGTTACTCTCACCACTCTCAGAATCTTTGGATGTGATGGTTATCATGGTTAATAAATAAAGTGGTAAGATGGACTTTTTGTTTTTCTATGTTATGGTTATAATTCTAATTAAGAAGAATAATCAGAAAAAGATTCAGGAATCTTCTGGAAACACATACAATGAGGAAGGTAGGGGAGATTCAGTAGCACAAAAAAGTCATAAGAAAAGAAAAGGGAGGAGAATTTAGAGCCTTGGTAGCTTATTGGAAGGTTTCCCCATGTGTTGAAATAATGGTAAGAAATGTTATATAAATAATTATTCTAGTGAATGAAGAGTCAATTCTAGAAGATATACCTTTGGAAGTACAACCCTAAATCACATATAAAAATATACTATTGGTATTCTACTAAGTATCTCCAGTTCACTTGATTTTTGGATTATAGACTCTAGAGATTCATTTCTCTCTATATATGAGAGAGAAAGTATAAGGAATTATACTTCTAGAAGATATGTCAAGGAACACCTTATATGTAATGACCTGAACTATTATGAATAAAATACCACTTTTTATTTAATTGAATGTCTTATTATATAATATAGAAAACACATTCACTTATTCTATTTTATTATATCCAATTTGATTTAAATGACCATTAAGTATCATTACCATGTTGTTGAACAGTGATCACATGACTAATATAAATATAGGTTTTTAGAAAACTCAATTGACATAGACAATTTAAGTGATGGCCTCAACCAGTAGGATCATACCCTATGAATCCCATCTATTGGAGCTTCTGAGGGAGATATCATTTTTGGTATTTTCACTAGACCAATCCCATGTTGAGATCCAAAAACTTAAGCATGAGAAAAACCATTTACGGGAGAAGTTCAAGATCATTAAGATCACGGCCCAAACTATGTTTGCTGAATGGCCCCATGAAATCCCCACCATCGTGCTCCTTACTCTTAGGGTGTTTGTTGATGTATTAAAGATATATGTATCAAGACCCTAGCAATATGAGTATATACATTATTTTATATATTTTTGTTACTTTATAAATGATTTATATTTTGATATAGTAAATCACAATTTATATTTTTTGTTTAATATTAAAATTCAATTAATAAATTTATGAATTAATGTATTTTTGAAATAAATAATATTTTAATAAAATAATTTTATTAAATACTTTTTTATCAAATATAGATGATCATATAATACTTAGGAAGTCATATGTAATTTTAATAAGGGTTCAAAAAAATATGAATTGTAAAAAACCTATCATTTTCAATAAATGTAGGTAATTATTTTAAAAGTGAAAATTCGAATATTTAGAAAATTATCATGATAAAATGAATATTATTTTTGGAATTAGGACGTCTAAATTATCCAATTGTGAATTTTACATAATTTTTTAAGATAATTGAATTTTCAGGTAAAAATTAAATACCATATAAATATACTTTCTATTTTAGGACAACATAATAACCCAAATGTGATGTAATAAGTAATATTAATTGGATCCAAGAGCAAATATATGTTTCCCATTTAAAATAATGTGATTTTAAGTTTATTTTTTTAAATCCATTATGAATCCTACAAGATTTAAAATATTTTTTAATATTTTAAAATCATTTCTTTAAGAATGTGATTCACCTCCACATCATCAATGTTAATATTTTAATAATTTCAGACCTTGGACTTATAAAATAATTTAAACTACTCTCCTTTGGAAGAAACCTTAGGAAAAAACCATGGGACGGTTTGTGGTTGTAACACCCCAAGGTTTTGAAAAAAAAATTAATGCATGAAACACTGAATTCCTCTAAAACAAAAAAAAATTATAATCTAGTTGATAAACCCAACTTTTCCTCTTCTATGTTTTGAATTTTGAAAAACGATCATCTAGAGTTGTGATCAGTAAGCCATTTGGAGTCTGATAGAACCAACTTGATTTTTGATGAATAGTAACATACCCTTATGAATAGTAATATGAAAAGTAATATGACCCTTATGAATAGTAAATAATAATATTATTTTATTTTCTTAAGTTAATAAGATAATGATATCTTAATTAATTTTTCAATGTGATATATAACTAATTATACCTTTAAAATTGTTATTTTTTGAATTAACTATGATTTTATTTAAAAATGAAATTAATAATATTTAGAAATTTATTTTTGAAAAATGGAGTTCATTTTTGAATTGTACATTTCGAAAAATGGTTAGGGTGAATTTTTGGGATTTTCCTGAAATTCTTGAATTTTTGATGAATAGTGAAATACGGTAAAATACCATATATACAAATTATCAATTAAATACACCAATTATGACATAATGAGTGATATAAGGAAACTTGGTTCGAACTCACATGAAATTATTACTATTAGGGGTCACATGAAACAACACTATTGGTTTTCTTGAGGGAATTAATAAAATAATGAATAAAATATTCAAAATTCACTCCTCTCCTCCACTATAACCCCCCCCCCCACTCCCTCTTCTCCTCACTCCTCTAAGACTTGAAACTCATAAAAGATCTTCCCAAATACCCTTAACTAGTCACTAACAACGTCCATGAAGCTCTTGTTCTTTCCAAAATACCAAAACCTCTTCCCTTAAAGACATTCTCAAGGAGGTGGATTCAAGAGGTAAATTCACATTTTATTTCTTTCATTTTCGTTTCAAGTTCCATTATATTGTTTTCCTCTCCTCAAATCCTCTTTCCAAATGACCATGATAACTACAGTATAATCTATATACTATAATTATATCATGTTAATGTAAGAACCATCATCATTATTCTTACTCTCTCTCTTTTATTTTATAAACGAAATCATCGTTTGTGATGTTCCAATTTACATCCTTTGTGGATGAAAAAGTTTCATTATTCAATTTATCCTTCATTTCTGGTCGTGAAACCATTTTTATGGTTGAACCAGAATATAATACATATATTATAACCTATTTAATATTCATGAAATAGTATATGCACATAATAGTAAATCATAAGACCAAACTAGTTCATAATAATCCAAATACCGCCAAATAATCGAAGTGGTTGTCATTAATATTTCCTCTAATGGTTTATCCTAATTCCATGTAACCAAAATGATAAAAATGACCATTAACACTTATTTATGTTCATAAATGATATTTAATTTTAATTTTGGATATTTACATCCATTCCACATGAACTCCATTACATAAAAACAAGTGAACCGATTATGAAAATGAAGAAAACGAACACTCTGGAACGACCGAATTCAATATTATAACTAATAAATAAGGTCATAATGTACTTAATAAAATCATGATAAACTAAATAAATGTGTAATAGTTTCTGAATTAAGTTATTAATAAGTCTAATTTCATGTTTGAGGACCTTAAGTTCAAGAGAGGAACACATTTGGACTTAAGGTAAGGGTTTTTCGACCCGAACCTCCATTTTCATTCGAGTTACTTTTATTATCTACTTACCTCAATTAAATTATTATTCATTAATATTTACTCCTCATAAATTCTGTGTGATTTTTCTATATATACTTACAAACCATAATCCTTCCTTATTTTATTGGTAGTAACACATTTTAAAAGGAACTTTCCAAATTATTTCTGAAATACAAGCTCGATTCAGGGGAATTTCTCAAATTCTTACCTATGTTCAAGGGAACTCTATAATCTGTTTTTAGCAACCATTATCTTTATAAAATCACTCATTTTATTAGAAAAATAATTTCCTACTTCATTTCAGGTTTTATACAAAGATGTTTCCAAAAGAACTCCTCTTTTCAAAATAAAAGAGTATTTATCTCAAGAATTACGCAATGATTTTATAAGTGTATTTTCATCTATTTCAAAACTCTTGTTTATTCGTACATATTATTGAGATTAATATTTTATGATATCATATACCATATTTAATTGGATGATTTATTACTAGTTTTATTTTTTATGTGATATCCTAAAACCATTCACCAATTTACTCTGAATGGTTAGTGTTTAAGCTTAATGTTTGGGGAGAGTTATTTACATTTCATATGTTAGTTTAAATATGAATGTATATATTGTTTATTTTTATCCCCAATCATATGAGGAATTTATTGGAATTATTATGTGAAAAGTGGGTCCATCTATATCCCCTCGATGCATCAGAAGGTCTCATGAGACAAATAGACATTGACTTGGTCGAGACCTTTCCCATTTTGAGTTATGGTTTTGGTCGAGGCCTTAATCATGTTAGACGTCTTGGTCGAGTCATTGATGGTATATTTCTTAATTTCTAGCATATTCACTTCCATAATTTTCAATCTAGTAATTGAAAGTTCATGTGGTTATTAGATTAGTAGAATACCCATGATTATGTTTTATTATGGAATTATTTACTCAGCTCATTTCCTACCATAATCTGTTCCAGTTTATTATTTGTAAAGGCATGTGTTTTCAATTATTCACTATGCCTAATGTTTATGTTTATGCTATCTTACGTTGTATTTCATACTCTTACTGGGAGTTTGAGCTCACCCATTTCTTATGTTTTATTTTCCTAGGATATGAATAAGTAAGTTATGAGTGACTTCATGGCATAATCTTGGAGGCATGGATGTTTTTAAGTCAATAATTTAGTGATGTTTTTTCTTTCAAGATGTAATGTTGAACTTATATATGTATCTTGTTTCCAAATCTAATAAAATATTCATTCATTCAAGGATTGAATTTCTTGTAATCATTCCAATGTAATTTAATAAGGCACTGGCTCTGGGAAACTGGGTTCAGGTCCTTACAGTTGGTATCAAAAGATGTTTAGTAGAAAACTTGGAAACGAGATTTACAAAAACTACATTAGGGAACAAATCCCTAAGATAGTCTTTGGGGATAAATATATAAGAACATCCTGGTATTTCGGTAGGGAATATATTATGTGGATCTTTCCTGTAAAATACATCCATGTCTGGATACTACAAGTGGATGTGGTTCTGGCATAGATTTACCTATGAGTGAAAACACCGACAAGGTGTTTCAGGCTTGACCCGGGGTATCCTGGTACACGACAAAAGGCCTTACGGCACACCTGGTTTGACCCTCCTAAGCGATATGCTTAGGATAATTCAAATTTTATTTACAATACATTATGAAGGATTTAAATGTATTTTGTTTCTCAAAGAACCCAATTTTGTGATTATAGGGTTAGCCATGAATAAGATTTTAATATATGGTAAGAATTTTGCTAAGTTAGGATTATAAATTATGATTCATAACCTAATCTACTATATGACATTATATAGAAATAACACCTATTGGAAGAAATGAAAACTGAATGAACATGCATATACCATGTAGGGATTACCCTCCAATGCAAGATAATGACGTTGGTTCTGGAGTTGCAACTACTACAGAGCAACTTATAACAATCCTGTGACAACTTACTCAGGTTATGAACAATAACCTTACCCACATGGAGCATCTGGATCCAACATGTGTAGGATCTTTGTTAGATCGCTTTATGATACAACAACCTCCATCATTCAATGGGACTATAAACCCATTTTGTAGCTGATCAGTGGATAATTTCCCTAGAAAAGATATTTCTCGCTTTGGGATGTAATGAAAGAGAGAAGGTAGTTATGGTAGTTTATCGTCTATTGGGAGATGCAGATCAATGGTGGTTGTTAATCCAAAACAAAAAGGAGGAGGAAGACATAAAAGAGATTAAATGGAGGGACACTAAGGAAATATTCCAAGAGAAATACTTTCCTCATGAATAGTGAGCGGATATGGAAAGGCATTTTCTAAATTTGAGGAAAACAGAAGATGAGAATGTTTCAAAGTATGAAGCTAACTTCACAAGGTTAACAAGACATTCTATGAAAAACATAAGAAATCCAAGGAGAAAAATTGATCGATTCTTTGATAGCCTAAATCCATTCCTCCATTGGGCACTGGTCTCCTAATGTTTTTCATCATGTGAGGATATAGTTTCATGTTCTATCAATACAGAAAAGGAATTATCTAGGTCTTATGACTTTAAGGGAAATTAATAGAAGAAGAGGTCTTCTAAAATCTCTGGGAAAGGAAATAAGGAAATAGGTAAGAAGGGAAGAGTTTAATTTCCTCAATGTGATAATTGTGGAAGGAAAAACCTTAGTTCCTGCTTAAAGGGAAAACGAGTATGCTAAAAATGTGAAAAAAGGCCATCTTTCTAGTGATTTCAAGGGTAAGAAAGAAGTTATTAATGATCAATGATATAATTTTCAAGATATGGGACACTATGCTAATGATTTTCCAAAGCGTCAATGAAACATGACACAGAAAAGGACAATAGATCAGGGATAAGATTATGTGATCACAACTACTGATATTGAAGTTCCTAATAATGTGGTGTTAGGTACTTTAATCATTTCCTCAAACTTAGCCAATGCTTTATTTGATTATGGATCATTGCATTCTTTCATATCTTCATAGTTTTCCAAGAAAATTAGATATTTCTAATTTTATTTATTAATGGATTTGTCAGTCAAAACTACTAAGGGAGGTTTCATTGCAAAAAAGTTGTGTTAGGAAGTCCAAATTATGGAATTTAAATATACTTTATGTGCGGATTTTATTATCATACCCATGATTGACTTTGATATAATCCTTGGTATGAATTGGATTTCGAACCATGATGCAAAAAATTGTTGTAAGAGGAAGAAGGTTACATTTTTTTAGGATAATGTGGAATCTCTAATCTTTATGGGGAAAAACCCACCCTATGATTCTCATCTAGATCCACCCTCAGTAGCTCAAATGAATTCAATTATTGGGGAGGAAGGGAATGCAATACCTATGGGTGATTAAAAGAATTTTCAGATATAGGATGTACTGATTGTTCAAGAACATGTTGATGTGTTTCTAGAAGATTTACCCAGACATCCTCCAGAGTAGTAAATTGAGTTTTCCATTGACTTAATTCTAGATTCAAGGACTATATCAAAGACTCCTTATATAATATCCACTATTGAATTTGTGGAACTGAATAAACAACTAGAAGATTGAGTGATAAAGGATTTATTCTCCCTAGTGTTTCTCTATGGGGAGCCCCTATTCTTTTCGTTAAGAAGAAAGATGGATCTATGAGGTTATGCATTTACTATAGGTAGATCAATTCTATAACAATAAAGAACAAGTATCCCCTACCTCAAATTGATGATTTATTTTATCAACTTCATAGAGCTCAATATTTTTCAAAGATTGACCTTTGATCTGGATATCATCAATTACTTGTGCGGAAGTAAGACATTCCAAAAACAATATTTAAAACCAGGTATGGGCATTACGAGTTTGTAGTAATGTTTTTGGATTAAATAATTCACCCTCTGTTTTCATGGATTTAATGAATAAAGTTTTCAAGGAATATATTGTTGAATTTGTGGTGGTATTTATTGATGATATCTTGGTATAATTTAAAAGCTATGAAGATCATGAAAATCAATTATGTACTATTATGAAGACTCTTACAAGAAATGGATTATATGGGAAGTTTAGCAAGTGCGAATTTTGGATTTAATCCGTTTTCTTTCTAGGCCACATTTTCTCTAAAGATGGAATATATATTGATCCTGTGAAGGCAAAGGTTTTGCAAGAATGGCCTACTCCAACAAAAATAATTGAGGTACGTAGTTTTAATGGTGTCGAATGTTATTATCGGTGTTTTATTCATAACTTCTCCTATTTAGCCAACCCAATGACCAAACTTACACATAAAGGGGTTATGATTTTATGGACAAAGAAATGCGAGGACTGTTTTGAAGATTTAAATAGTAGATTAGTGAATGCTCTGATCCTAACCCTATAATCGGGAGATGATGGGTTTGTGATCTATAACGATACATCAAAGAAGGGACTTGGTTTTGTCCTTATGCAGAATTATAGATTTATTGCCTATGAATCAAGGCAGTTAAAAATTCATGAAAAAAACTATCACACACATGATCTTGAGTTAGCAGTAGTAATCTTTTCTCTGAAGATATGGAGACCTTATCTCTATGGAGAAAAATGTGAGACATATATGGATCCGAAGAGTCTGAAGTATATCTTCTCATAAAAATAAATCAACATGAGGAAACAACGATGGCTCGAACTACTCAAGGATTATGATTGTACTATACACTACCACCTAGGAAAGGAAAACAAGGTATCTGATGCATTGAGTATAAAGGATCATGGGGTTCTCAACAAAATGAGGAATTGACAAGGATCCTTGGTACATGGATCTAGTGAGGATGGATATGGGAATTATCAAAGAAGGTGAAACATCACTACTTTTTCATTTGGTTGCCCAGCCATCTTTATTAGAAAGGATTAAAAGTTCTCATCCTGATGATGAGAACCTACAAAAGAAAATTAATGGTGTGAAAGGGGGGAAGTTGGATAAATTTTTTTGTGAATATGGAATTTTGAAATTTGGGAAGAGGCTTTGTGTTCCAGCTATACCCGAGATAAAAAGGGAGTTATTTGATGATTCCCATAGTTCTAATTTCCTTATACATCTAGGCGCCACTAAGATGTATAGAGATTTGAAGGAACATTTTTGGTGGGATAACATGAAGAGAGAAATTGTTGATTATGTATCAAGATGTTTAGTCTGTCAACAAGTGAAGGATAAAAGGAAACATACAAAATGAGTCATGCAACCTCTACCTATTACTACGTGGAAATTGGATGACATCACTATGGATTTTTTCACTGGATTACCCAAAACTCCAAGGAAGAATTATGCGATATGGGTAATTGTGGATCTACTTATGAAATATGCACATTTCCTTGCTATAAGGGAGGATTTGACACTTGAGCACCTAGAAAGACTCTATATCAATGAAGTTGTGAGACTTTATGGATCTCTCATTTCAATTTTGTATTATCGTGACCCATAGTTTACATCAAAATTCTAGAAAAGACTGCAGAAAGCTTTGAATACTGAACTTCGATTGAGTACTACTTATCACCCTCAAATTGACGGGCAATCAGAGAGGACGATCCAAACCTTAGAGGACATGTTGATATTATGTTCACATGACTTCCAAGGTATGTGGGATCAATACTTACCTTCAGTGGAGTTTGCCTACAATAATATTTTCCATGCAATTATTCAAATGACACCATATGAAGAATTGTACGGAAAGAGATTTCATACACCAATTGGTTAGGATGAAGTTGGAGAAACGAGGCATGTGGGTCCAGAGCTTGTGGAGGAAACAACAGCAAAGGTAAAGACTATTCAAGGTCATATAAAAGTATCTCAAAGTAGACAAAAGAGATATGATGATAATCGAATGAAGGATCTGGAATTTCAAGTGGGTGATCACATTTTCTTGAAAGTATCTCCAGGGAAGGGCGTTATAAGATTTGGGAAGAAAGGGAAACTGAGCCCAAGGTACATAGCCCCTTTTGAAATTCTAGATACAATTAGAGTTGTTTCATATCATTTAGTTATACCACCTAGCCTGTGCAAGGTATAAAATGTGTTCCATGTCTAATTGTTGAGAAAGTACATTCCAGACCCAATGCATGTCCTCACTTATGAAGGTATAGAGTTGCAACCTGACTTATCTTACTGTGAAGAGACTATCTGGATTATAGACACTAACGAACAAGTGTTGAGGAATCATACAACTCGTCTAGTAATGATACTTTGGAGGAATCATAAAATTGAAGAGGCAACATGGGAACTTGAGGATCTTATGATGAAAACCTATCCAATTCTTTTTATAAGGTAACGTTCTCTGAATTTCGAGGATGAATTTTTTTGTGAGGGGAGAATGAAAAATCCCAAATATTTGAAAATAAATATTGAATGCATGAAATAATAAGTTCCTATAAAACAAAAAATTTCACAATCTAGCTATTAAACATAACTTTGTCTCTTTTATTTTTGAATTTTGAAAAACGGTCATCTAGAGTTGTGATCTTTGAGTCATTTGGAGTCTCATAGAACTAACTAGATTTTTTTGAATATTAACATACCCTTATGAATAGTAATATGAATAGTAATATGAACCTTATGAATATTAAATAATATTATTATTTTATTTTCTTAAGGTAATAATATAATTATATCTTAATTAATATTTCAATGTGATATAAAACTAATTGTACCTTTAAAATTGTTATTTTTTGAATTAACTATGATTTTGTTTAAAAATTAAATTAATAATATTTATAAAATTATTTTTGAAAAATGGAGTTCATTTTTGAATTTTACATGTTGAAAATGGTTATGGTGAATTTATGGGTTTTTTCTGAAATTCTTGAATTTTTTATGAATAGTGAAATACAGAAAAATACCGTATACACAAATTATAAATTAAATACACTAATTATGACATAATGAGTGATGTAAGGATACTTTGTTCAAACTCACATGAACTTATTAATATTATGGGTCACATTAAACAATGCTATTGGTTTTCTTGAGGGGATGAATAAAATAATGAATAAAATATTCAAAATTCACTCTGCTCCTCTACTATAACCTCCCCCCTCACTCCCTCTTCTCTTCACTCCTATAAGCCTTGAATCTCCTAAAATTTCTGCCCAAATACCCTTACCTATTCACTCCCCAAGTCCATGAATCTCTTAGTCTTTCAAAAATACCAAAACCCCTTCCCTTAAAGAGATTCTCAAGGAGGTGGATTCAAGAAGTAAATTCACATTTTATTTCTTTCATTTTCATTTCAATTTCCTTTATATTGTTATCCTATCCTCACATACTCTATACAAATGACAATAATAACTCTAGTATCATCTATATACTATAATTATATAATGATAATTTAAGAACCATCATCAATATTTTTACTCTCTCTCTTTTATTTTATAAACGAAATCATCATCCGTGAGGTTCTAATTTACAACCTTCATGGACGATGAAGTTTCGTTCTTCAAATTATCCTTCATTATTGGTCACGAAACCATTTATATGGTTAAAAAAGACTATAATAAATTTATTATAATCTATTTAATATTCATCAACCAGTATATGTATATAATATTAAATCATATGACCAAACTATTTCATAATAATCCAAATACCGCCAAATAATCGAAGTGGTTGTCATTAATATTTCATCTATTTATTCATCCTCATTAATTTTAACCAAATGATATAAATTACAATTAAAACTTATATATGTTCATAAATGATATTTAATTTCAATTCTTTAGATTTAAATCCATTCCACATGAACTCTATTACATAAAAACAAGTGAACCGATAATGAAAATCAAGAAAACGAACACTCTGGAACGATGGAATTCAATATTATAACTAATAAATAAGGACATAATAGACTTAATAAAATCATTATAAACTAAATAAATGTCTAATAGGTTCCGAATTAATTTATTAATAAGTCTAATTTTATATTTCAGGACCTTAAGTTCAAGAGTGGAACACATTCGGACTTAAGGTAAGGGTTTTTCTACCCAAACCTCCATTTTCATTCTGGTTACTTTTATTATCTACTTAACTCAATTAAATTCTTATTCATTCATATTTACTCCTAATAAACTCTGTGTGAGTTTTATATATATTATTACCAACCCGAATCTTTGGTTATTTTATGGGGAGTAACACACTTTAAAAGTATCTTTCAAAATTATTTTTGAAATACAAGCTCGATTCAAGGGATTTTCTCAAATTCTTACCTATTTTCAAGGGAACTCTATAATCTATTTTTAAAAATAATTATCTTTATAAAATCACTCATTTTATTATGAAAATATTGTCTTACTTCAATTCAGGTTTTATACAAATAATTTTCCAAAAGAACTCCTCTTTTAAAAAAAGAGTATTTATCTCAAGAATTACACAATGATTTTATAAGAGTATTTTCGTCTATTTCAACACCCTTGTTGATTCTTATGTATTATTGGGATTAATTTTTTATGATATAATCTACCATATTTAATTGTATTATTTATGACTAGTCTTATTGTGGATGTGTTATTCTAAATCCATTCACCAATTTACTCAGAATGGTTTGTGTTTAAGCTTAATGTTCAGGGAGAGTTATTTACATTTCATATGTTAGTTTCAATATGAATGTATATGTCATTTATGTTTATCCCCACTCATATAAGGAATGAATTAGACTTATTATGTGATGGGTGGGGCCCACTATATCCCCTTGATTCATCAGTAGGTCTCATGAGACAAATAGATGTAGACTTGGCTGAGGCCTTGCCAATTTTGAGTTATGGTTTTGGTCGAGGCCTTAATCATTTTAGATGTCTTTGCCGAGGCCTTGATGGTATATTTCAGAATGTCCAGAATATGTACTTCTCTCATTTTGAAGCTATTAATTGAAAGTTCATGTGGTTATTCTATTATTAGAATACCCATGATTATGTTTTATTGTGGCATTATTTACTCAACTTATTTTCCTTCCATAATGTGTTCAAGTTTATTATTTGTAAAGGCATGTGTTTTCAATTATTCACCATGCCTAATGTTTATTTTTAAGCTATATTCTACTGTATTTCTTACTCTTACTGAGCGATTGTCCCCACCCCTTTCTTATTTTCCATTTTCCTAGGATTTGAAGAAGTAAGTTATCATTGACTTTCTGGCATAATCTAAGAGGCATGGATGTTTTTAATGAAATAATTTAGTATTGTTTTTTATTTCAAGATGTAATACTGAAATTATATATGTATCTTATTTCCAAATCTACAAAAATATTCATTCCTTTAGGATTCGACTTTATTTTAATCATTCCAATGAAATTTAATAAGCCACCGGCTCCAGGAAACTGGGGTCAACTCCTTACAGTGGTTTTGGATATTTTATTTTGTAGAATCCAAAACCTAAATAATAAAGAAATCCTCATATTTTCCTATATAAACCCAACCAAAATCCCATTTCTCTTCACTAAAAATCCTTGTATCATTAACAAACTCTTCCCTCCAATCCATAGATTCCTCCCAAGGATCCTCCAAGCTTTCAATAATCCCCTCCCAAGCCTTTGGAGTCACACACTCAAGTAAGGGATCTTCCACTCTCCTCTTTTATCAAGCACTCCTTTTATGTTATGACTTTAATTTTTATTTAGTTATAATGGGATATTTTATTCCATATTCCCACTTCATTACAATTTAATATATAAATTATTATATCTTCCTTTCACTCTCATTAAACCTATAATGATCCTTTATGTACACCTGTTACTATGCTGAAATTCTATAATAATTCTTTTCTATATACATCTTTCTTCATTACCTTATGCCTTATATTTCAAAATTATAATGTTGGGATATTATTTTCCCGTCCCTATTACTACCCATTTTATGTCTATGTGATGATTTTTTCTTTTCTCTCTCTTCTACCCATTTTTATGAATATTTAAGTGATGTCATTATGCTGCCAAAATTTCATCGTGATCTTCTATGTCAAAACCATTGTGTAGTGAATATCATACCCATTTGTCTATCAAAGTTATTCACCTTTATGAACATATACTTATTGATTTGGGACATAATTTTATATATTCCACATTTTCTGATCATCTAACAAATTATAATGATGAATGAATTCATATTTTATGATCTATGTGACACACTTAAGAATGAGAATACAATGAATATGATGGGTGCACCCAGATAGTGCTCTAATACATTGGGTAATGATTATTACCATGATATATCAGGTCAGGATAGGGGTGTGCCTGATTCATTTATGGGACTTTTTCCCCCTGAATTTTTGTCAGTTTATCCTTTAATTATGTTTTTGATTCATTTTTTTCTATTGTTTCCACATTTACCATGTTTCTTTTATGATTACCATGTTATATCATGTCTCATTGTTCATATTTATGATTCCTACTCTTTTTATGACCTATTTGTATACCTATTGTATAATATATATCATCTTATTCATGTTATTCCTTGTTTATTCCCTTACTTGGCTCTATATCTCACCCCTTTCTTATGTTTTTCCTCAGGTTATCCCATGTTGTTTTATGTTCGATGGAATTTTATGATCATATAAAGGAAGTGTTCAAAAATGTTTTTATCCCATGTTATATGTTGTTATGTAAGGTACCTAATTACCAAATAAACTAGACTTCTTGTTCTTTTGGGTTTGTATTAAGAGTACTTTAATATAATAAAACATGTATTAATGTGTAATAAATAGAAGGGTTGTTATATTAAAAATAGTGTCACTCTAGATATTATGGGAAATGGTGATGTTTCCATCTATACAAAGAGTATAAGATTTCTGGAATTTCAAATATTGTGATACATACTGAGGCTAAATAAAAACTTGATTTTAGTTGAACAATTAAATTATACAGGTTTTTATACAGCTTTTGTGGATGGAATGTGGAAATTGGCACACATTTCCATAGTTTTAGATAAAGTATTTAAGGATAGAACATTATACCTAACAAGAGTTTTGAAATGTGTAATGCATGTCAGATGGATAACCTCCAAAAAGTTATAGATAGAATGTCTCAACCACTTGCGTTATAAATGGGTAAAAATACTAGATTATAAAGGAGTATAAAAGATATAAATCATGGAGTATAAAATTTATGAATAATACATCCTTGGAAATTAATGTAATGTTTCATTCCAAATGGAAGGTATGAAACCTGAGGACCAATTGTTAGAGGTAGTTCATACAAACATATGAGGGAATGCTTTAGTTTTCTCTATCATAGGATAACTATATAATTTTACCTTTATAATGATGTGATATGAAAGGTGTGGGTGTTCATTATTAATAATATTTTTAATTATTCATAACCATCAACTGATGAAGATACATGGTGGAGAAAGAGACCAGAATCAAACTAGATTGTTTGAGGTTTGACAATAGTGGGGAATGCAGAAAAAATGAGTTCTAGATGTTTTACTGTGGAAAAGGAATATAGTTTGATAATATTGTACCAAGTACTCTATAACAAAATGGATTCATGGAGAGGATAAATCATATGTTATTTTAAAAGGCAACAATCCTGAGGATTTATGTTGGTTTTCCAAAATATTTTTTGGGAAAAATAGATGAATCGTTTTTTCTACTTCATGAATATGAGTCCATAATATTTGTTTGGGTAAGAACTTCTGGAATCATGTTATTATAAAATTAAGGTTGAAACTTATGGCCTCAAAGTCTTTGATTCTCTTTCCTATATGCACGTTGATTTTAAGGAAAGGGTTAAGTTAGTGGTTAAGTACTGAGTGTGTTAATTTGAAGGGTATAGTAACAAAGACTTTGGATTTATACTCTAGAATAACAAATCTTGAAATGTTTTTAGAACCCATAATGTAATAATCAATAAATAGATCTTGTAGAAATATGTAAAATAAGAAAAAGTTTCTGATGAGATAAAAATATCATCACAAGATGAGGTTTAACTAAATGGAAATCCCAAAGTTTCATATGTTCTAGAATGTTTATGGAGTATATTAGTTCCATAATCATTAGACTATTTAGAAGATGGTTCATATGATAGTAAACTTCTAATGGTGTTTATACGGCTAGAATTACCAGAAATATCAGGGATTTTACAAGCTCCTAGAAGACCTCTAGGAGGTGAGATTTCAAAAGTAATGGTTTTGGAAGGAAAAAAGATTCAGTTTCAATTACAGAGGTCTAACACGATTTGATGTCAAGTGTAGAGATGAAATTGTCGTGTAGTATTTGTTTCTCATGGATGATGGAGAGCCTAAAATCCTAGAATATGTAGAAAAACCAAGGATTGAGTCAGTAGGAGTTAGATATGAGGAATGAAATAGATTCCCTACATGTTTTAGGCACATGGGAGCTAATGAAATGTCCTACGAGGAAGATAATACTTTAGGATAATTGGATTCATCGGCTGAATGAATAAGATAATGGTAGAAAAAGGTACATGGTGAGGCTCATTGTGAAGGTTTTGTATTAAACGAATGTTATAAATTTTTTGAGATCTTTCCTTGGATTTATAAACACATGACTATTTGGATGGTGCTCAGTATGGTTTCCATGGAAGGTTTTCATCTGGAGTAGTCAGATATGAAGACCACTTCTCTTCATGGGGACTTTAATGATGAACTTAAATGGATTATCCTAAAGGTTTCATGGATAAGTGGAATAAAAATATTATTTTTAATATTAATTAGATCCTTTATAGGTTAAATCAAGTACCAAAATAGTGTAACTAAAATATTAATACCTTTATGGTGGATTGGAAGTTCATATGGAGTAATGTTGATAATTATTTTAATTGGAAGGTGTACAATTATGGGAGAATCATTATCCTACTTATCTATATTGATGAAAAGATTGTTATAATATTATTAAAGGAAATAATTAATGATATTAAATCATAATTTTCTAAAAGTTTCGAGATGAAGTATCTTGATCCTGTAAAATGGATCTTAGGGATGAAAATAGTAATGGAATTAAAGTCAAAAACTTTTTTCATGACTCACTATAACTACATCTAGAAGGTGATGGAACATTACAAAATTAGTGAGGTGAAACTCGTTACCACTCTTCTAGATTAACATTTCATGTTAAGTAAGAATAAGGCACTACAAATGGAAGTTGAGGGTGAGTAAATGGAAAACGTATTTCTGAATCAATAGTTTGTGGGTTGATATATGATATGTGTGATTCCCCATCCTAGATCATCAAGTTTAATCCTAAGAGATATGTAACCTCATGTGTTCCTCCCCATATGAAAAAGGATTTTTACTAACAGTGATGGCATGGATCATACAATGGGGAGACTATTCCTTCACTATTAGAAAACCATCAAGAATAAACATAGTAGAATAAATGATAAATAAATAATCATATGAAATTAAAATAGTGAAATCCATTAGATAACAACATCATGAAATATCAAAATAGGATACAATCACATGTACAACTAAGTCAAAAAGAACCCCACATGTGGCAGATCAATATATGTACAAGGAATAAAAGAACAAAAAAATGGAGGAAAAATAAAAAGAAACCAGAGTATATCCTGATAGATCCTCCAATTCCTATTCATCTCCAAACTCCTTGTATACCATAATAGGGTTTTTTCCATTGGTTGGATCCTTAAAAACAAAGTCTACCTGGCCAATAGGGTTCCCATGTAGGGTGTGAGAAATAAAACCTAGTAGGACACCACCAACATGTCCTTAGCATAAATATGGTATATATAAAATGTTTTATTCATTAATAGAAATAAATATAACAATATACAAACCTCACTATGTCATTGTAAACTAAACAAGCTACCATGAACCCTAGGTTGGAAGGAAGAGTCATCTCGTGCAAGTAACCCAACACTAGAAACCATCATGTGATTTGAGGAAGGAATTATAGTATCCAACCTATCACATCATCAAAACCATATCCTCAAGGAATGGTCCCATATCTAATTCCATATCTATTTATCCTCACTACGATTTTTGAAGAGGTAATCTCAATATCTGGCCCCCCAAAAAGCTAAATTATCCCCTTGGGGCTAGGTCCCATGGATATATCTCTTGAATCCCAAAGAAGTGGTCTGATGAAGTAATTATAATATTCAACCTCCTACACATGATGAATGATCCCTCAAGTCATTTTTACATGGATATTCCACTCACCATCACCCAATGATCCACTATACTCTCACTTAGGATGCGATCACAATCATCAATCATGTCATATCACAAGGCACACGTCAGGAAAACAATAAAAAACAAAATTACCAAATCAATCCCAAAAATCCATTACAATACAAGTCACCTAAATTATATCCATTTGGATTCTTATTTACTAATTCATTTGGTAAATCATGTCAACCATGACTGAATACCACCTTACTGGGTCACTCTGGCCTTATTTGATCTCAAACAGGCCACTCTAGACCTCAAATAAATAGATAGACAACCCTAAATCTAACCAAAAAATGATGTGGTATTATAATATTTTTAATAAATTACCCATAGACCCCACTTTAAGGGGTCAAACAGACCAATATGTACCTATAAAGTCATTTTGTTATCAAAAAATAAGGTTTTATAGGGCTAACACACACTCACAGTAAAATCAATTTTTATTGCTTTATGAAAAATCCATAACATGGTAAGGACTTCCTAACTCAATCTATATGGATTTTAAGCACCAAGATTCACTATTTTATTTATTCCCAATACATAAAAACCCTAAAATCAGCCCCCAACCCAGAAAAATTAGTTTTATGATATTAGAACAAAAGAAACGAAGGAGGGAGAGAGCATATAGGGTATAATCTTAGACTCACCAAGAGAGAATTTATGAAACAAATGAAACTTTAAATGATCAATAGGAGAGGATTATAAAGCTTAAAATTCCAAGAAGAAGATCTAATATCTCTCCAAGTCATGTAGGGGTCTAGGGAGAAGGAGGGGAAGAGATAAAGGGGTCCAAGGTGAAATTCCCAACCTATCCCTTTTGAAAAAATTTCCCAATGAATCATCCATGATATTTCCATGGTGATCATTTCATGATTACTCTTTATGAGTTTCACATCATAGTGTGGCCCCTCAAGGTCACATTGTGTCCTAGGGAGGTCATGTTGTGATAAAACCTCTCATAGGAGCATGACATAGTGACTCCCTACCACCAGACTATTCTACCCCGTATTCACCTCTACTTTCACATCAGGAATCACGTTGTGTCATCCTCTCCATGTCATGATTATATGTGAGGGTAAATTCTAATAAAAGAACCTCATGAACCCTACTCGCAACCCTCATGTCCCTTACATTCAAAGACTTAATCAATTATGTCATCTCCATGCATCATGTTGTGGTTCCCCTCAGTCATGGCATGACCTCCCTCTTCACTCAATATATCATATCATGGTGTATCAAGACCATGAAATAACCTCTTATTTCAGACATACCTTCATGTCATGGTTCCTCAATGTCAGAGTGTGATCCCCAGATTAGCCACTTGTCGCATCATGATGATCATGTTTCATGCCATGACGACCCACCTATTACATAATCAAAACTCTAAACCATCTCTATCTCCATGAAACCTTATCCCAGGCCATCACCAACACCCTAAATAGCTATAATCCACTAATATTAATATAATTAAATAAAATATATAACATCATTCACCTTGAAATTTTAGGGGTATTACAACCTCCTCCTTTAAGGGCTTCTCATCCTCGAAAAGAATCTCTAGGGGTCTTATCTGAATTGCTTCAGCCAAAACACCCGCATATCTGATTCCAATTCCCATATATCCTCCTTTATATAGTTCTTTTTCCAAAAAAAATGGATAATAGGCACCATATTCCCACATATCACCTTCTCACTTCGGTCTACTACCCATACTATATGTTCCTCAAATGATGCATCCACCTTCAGCTCAACATCATCACCATCAATCACATGTGTAGGGTTTGGATCATTCTTCTAGAGTTGTGACATTTGAAATACATCATGTATACCTCAATTTAATATAGGAATAACTAATTGATAATACACATCTATAATCCACTCCACAATCTTTAATGGATTGAAAAACTATGTAATGAAATTTCCCTATCCCATCAGGCATAAATCCCCCAACATAGGTGATACTCTAAAAAATACATAGTCGCCCATGAATAACTCCAATGGTTATTATCTTTAATACACATATCATAAATTACTTCTTTGAGTGGTAATCAATAATTTATGGACCGATCGTACCCGCTCTTTAGTCTCTTATTCCAAGCTCATCTTGATCATCATGACTCACCAACCTCTAACCAAAACAACATTGTGTGGTACAACCAAATATAAAAAACCTAAATGTGAGATATCCAGATCATATATGATATGATATTGTTATAAAAAAATCCATAAAGATAAATAGATATCCCATGGTCTTCTAAAATCAAGCATGTGTCCTCAGGTCTCTAGATCATCCTCTCTAACTACTTGTCGATCTACGAGTGATAAGATGTACTCAACTTCAGCTGAGGCCCCATGGACTTATATAGAAACTATAATAAGAACAATTTGAAATGAAATACTATTCCAATATTATTCTCATAGGTACCCCATTAATCCACACTATCACTCGTACATATAACCTTCCCAATTCATCCATTTACTGAGTCTCCTGAATAGGAAAAGAGTGCACAACTTTCATCAACCATTCAACTACCACCCATACTATATCATGACCCCTTGAGGTCCTGGGTAATCCAATCATGAATTTCATGGTCACATCATCCTACTTACATATCGGTACTAGAATGGGTTGAATTAACCCACATGGTCACTAGGGTTTCACCTTTATCCTCAAACAGGTAAAATAATGAGCGAAAACCCCTACAATATATGTCCTCATAACCATCCACAAAAAATGACACCTAATATCACGACACATATTGGTCAAAACTAAGTGAAATGATCATTGTGAGTCATGGAAATACATTATTATATCCTCTCACAAGTATATATGGACCACCACCCTGACATATATGTAAAACACCACATCCTCATCTTGATACCATCTTAGGATTGGATCAAATATCATGGTTCATTCTTGCATCAAAAGAAAATCTAAATCAAGATCATGGATATCCTTCATTAGATCCACAAAAAAAAGGTAATATCTGGTAGATCATATGTTACAGCTTCTCAATCCTATTACACATCCATATGATAGTCAGAAAGAAAGATCATCACACTTCTATCCTTATCAGAATTTCAAACTCTCTACTTCTAATCTATATAAAGGAGATAATTAATGATGATTTTATCATTTCCCATGGAGTATGACATATCAAAGTTAAAGTTTTATAGGTAATAAACATAATTACACTATTTTGGGTTCAATTTTAATTTGTATAATATATACCACAAGCTATTATGGTGTGTGTAGATGAAAAAATATTTCTCCAAAGAGATAGTGAAGACAGCACTTCGAGTCATGAACCACAATATCTTGATCCAAATCATGTGTAGGGTAGTTTCACACATGGGTTCATAACTGATGAGACCCATAAAAACCACACAATCCCCCCATATCATAATTTCTCCCAGTAAAACTTCTAAGGCATCACAATAGACGTATTTCAAATCTCTATGTCCAAAAAATAATAATCGGAGCAGATGTAAACCTCATTTTCAACCCTTAGAAGGCCTCTTCACACAGAATAATCTAATTAAACTTCACTCCATTATTGTTCAACCATTTCATGGGAAATTCCAAGTGATATAAGTCTTTAATTAATCATCTATAATACCCAACAAATCCAATAAAACTATTAATCTCAAACAAATCTTCATTCCATTCCCAAGACATCATTGCCTCCATTTTCTCCGGATTAACCAATATCTTTGTTACTAAGATCACATGCCCAAGGAAATTAACCTATTCAATATTAAATTAGCACATATTTTACTTGGAATATATCCTATGTAGTCAAAGTTTCATCAATATAATATATAGGTTCTCCTCATGCATCTCTTGTGTCTGTGAATATACCTATATATTTTCCATGAACACCGTGGCAAAAGAGTCTAGGTAAAGATAGAAAATGTGGTTCATGAGAGTGATGAACACCACTTTCACTTTTTTAAAAAATAAATGGAATAACAAGGTAATCATAGAACCCATACCTACTTCTAAACATCATCTTTGGTACATCATCCGCCCTGACCCAGAACTGATGGTAGCTCAACCATAAGTTGATCTTTGAGAACCATCAAGATCCCCTCAACTAGCCAAATAATTCATTAATCCTCATCAATGGATACATTTTATTCATTATAAATTGATTCAAATTTTGAAAATATATGCTTTGTATCAGGATACCACCTGACTTCTTGAAAAATAAAATAAGATTACCCCAAGTAGAGGTACTTAGATGAATAAATCCATTCACTTCAATATCTTTGATCTGCACATTTAGCTCTATCAACACAACTACTTTCATGCAATAATTAATAATTGATATGGGTGGTAAGCCCAACATGATATCAATTAAAAAATTGATCTCTCACTTAGAATGGATCCCTAAAAATCCACTAGAAAACATCTTAGAAATAGACCACTTCTAGATGAAAAGTAGATGAAACCATCACTTGATCTACAATAAGAACTGTAACTACCACCAGTGTTATAATGGATCCTATATAACTGAATTTAGGTCCTGATATAACTTCTTATATATCACATTCTCCAATGAGAATGTACTTATCTCCACTAAGGGAGATAAAATAAACCAACCTATGGTAGAAATATATGTGAATTGAGAAGCGAATTAACCAATCCATCCTAAATATGACTTTAAAGCTCATAATATTCATGACCAGGAAATACCATAAATATATGTAGTCCCCAACCACTATGGAACATTCTAGGAACCTTTAAACATGCTCCAAACTTTTAACAGGAGGTGAATCAAGTACTAACTCTCTAGGGATAAAATCCATGGCTAACCTAAAACCAGATACAACTTGGGACAAAATAAAAGAATGAGACACCCATGTATCAAATAAGGTAACAAAAGGTTCAAAATCAATCAAAATTATACCTATGGTAATCTAAGGACCCTTTTATCTCTCTATTGGAACCTAGTCCACTGAATATACTCTATCTATATCAGATCTATGTACAAATCCCCATGATCCTAGTATCACTTAAGGAACTTACCCCTAAAGAATTTTTGGTTTCTACTATCCCTAAGACCCATGGATATATCCATATACCAACCTCCAAGATGTAACATGTTATATTTTTTTAGTCCCCCTCACCAAACCCCTAAATACTACATCTACCTTGAACCACTACCTACCCCTAAATGAGACATCCTCAAACAGAACCCCTAGAGATACCCAATCCTACCAAATGCATGGACCTAACTTGACTAGATTATTACATGAATTGTGGTAGTGCCTATCCATCCACACTGGAAACATATGGGAGAAGTTCCTCCTAATATAGGAAGTATTGAACCCATCCCTTGCTCAGGTTGTCTCTTTTCTCACTGGAATATCTCTCTCAAATCTTCTCTTCCTACCACTCAAAGAGGCACCATAGATACACTAGGAAATCCTACACCAAACCCATTTAAAATATGAATAAAACATGATTCACTATATGTCCCACTTAAATGAATCACCTTCCCTAGGTGCTCGTGGAAAGGGTTTAACAACCCCACTGCTTGGTAGAAGGGTGTCATGGCATGAACATAGGGTGTCACTCCATGGAACATGTTCCCTAGTACCACATCAGTATGTGGAGTGATTTATCAATGGTATATAAATCCAATGAGTCATAGTACCCATCACAATGACTTTTCCAAGAATTTTTGAGTATCATATGTGTTCAATTACTACATAAAACCATAGGAAAGAAAAAACCTTGTAGGAGGAATCTTAGTGCAGAAAATATTATAATGGAAGGAACTACTTATTGGATCCTTTAACTATTATCAAAGGTGGGAACAACATCAGTCCCTAGGTAAAGTACTGAGAGGGAGATTATGGAGCCCAATTAAATGAATCACGTGCACTAGGTGCCCATGACAAGTGTTTAACATCCCTTATTCTTGTAATAAGGGTTTCACATCATATCTATAGGGTGTAACACTATGACACACGTTCCCCAGTCCTACATCAGTGTGTGCAGGGTTTTGGGAATGGTATATAAGTCCCATGAATCCCCCTACCCATCAAAAGTCCTTTTCCAAGAATTGGTGAGTATCATATTGGTGTGATTCCATGATAAAACCCTAGGAAATAAAAACCATTTAGTAGGAATCCTAGAACAGAAAATATTATGATGGTATGGACTACTACTGAGGTCCTACACACTTTCCTCTGCTAGGAAATTCTCAATAATGAGAGCCTTGTGGACCCCCTCAGAGTAATATGTCAAGTTGAATATCATAACCCAACACCTCACCTATGATCAAATATAGATCTCAAATCTATGGGCCTTTGGCCTATATTCCCTACTAATAGCGGAGAAAAAATTTATCAACTTTCCAAAGTGTGTAGCATAGTCTATCATGGACTTCATACTCTACTATAAATCCATAAACTCTTTTTCCCAATTCAGCCTTAATATTTCAAGAAACTCTTCTCAATATATGCCCTTGAAGGCCTCCCATGATAGACACTCATGCCACGTGTCATGAATCATAACACCCTACTACTTCCTGATGGGTCTCGAAAGCGTGTAATCCACCATCTTCACCCACTGGTCATCAGGTGTCTCTACCAGCTCAAAGATCCCCCTAATAATCTTGATCAAATATTCAGCATACTAAGGATCACTCATACTATAGAAAATAGTTGGTGCTAAAACTGGAAATCCCAGATGAAATCTACCATCATGGTTCTGCTCGGGTGAGCACATCTACCTCACATTAGTACTATATGGAAAACTCCCATTTGTAGTGTCTCTACTACCTAAACAATAGGGGTAACATCAGGGGGATACTCAAACTAAACCTCCTAAACATCTGGAGGTACAATAGAAGTATTATTTACTTTGATAATTTCATCCATATAGTCCTTGAGTAAAACTATGGGATGTTGTCAAGGATACATTTAATAAAATTCCAAAACAGAGACTCAGAAACACCAGTAACAACTTAAATCTTAACAAAATTCAAGTGATTAATCGGTTCACACACACAACAACAACCCTAAGAAACACATACTAAGGTTCTAAACATAACTACCCAAGGGATAATCTCATATCTTTAGTAATTTAATGTTATTCATGGTCATAATAAATAAAATCATAGACATGCTCAGGTTAGATTAATTAGATGTCTCAAATAATGTATTTGTGAAAACAATAAAAATATTATTACTAGAATTTAATATATTTAAACTTATTCTAATCACAAGTAATCAGTCGCATGACATGTGAACCTACATGCCAATCCAAAATGTATGAACTCACCCACTCTCACTACCTGAGGATAATACAAATATCTCATAAACCATAATAACATAGTATCACTTGAAGAACATCATGATATTTTAATAGCACAACCAATAAAAGCAATCCCACTACCCTGGTAACTTAATTTTGCCCTATAAAATTATTTTCCAGACATAATCATAGCTTCATACTCTATTTTAGACCATCCAATCTTCATTATGAAAAGTCCTAAATAAATAATAAACAAAAGGGTATCTAATAACATCTTGTGACCCCTCATCCAAGATCATCATGTCTGATCCAGAGATCTACAGAGCCTCATTTACTCCTCTATATAAACAAGATACTACTTACTAGAGGCAAGAAACTGGATCATAAAATGGGGATACTTTGCCAATGACATCACATAATTATCAAGAATAAACATAGTAGAAGTAATAAAAAATAAATAAATAATATAAATAAGAATAGAATAATCCAACCGATAGCATCATAATGCAATATAAAATGGGATACAATCATAATTATAACTAACTCAAAAGATCCCCACTTACAGTAGATAGACATATATACAATGAATAAAAGAAAAAAAGAATTTCTACAGAAAAATAAAAAGATCCCATAATATATCCCATCATCACCTAAAATCCCTATCTATTTCCACATGCTTAGTATCTTTTCATGGGGCCATTTCCCTTGACTAGATCCCTAACAAAAAATTCTACACATGCACTGGGATTACCATGAAGGGTGAGGGTAATAAAACCTAGTTGGAACCACCAATGTATCCTTAGAATAAGTGTGGTAGATATATAAAGGTGTATACACTAACAAAAATAAATATAAAAATATAAATTATGTATTATCTCATTATTTAGAAAGGAAATACTATGTTTAATAGTGTATGAGATACGCAACACCAAGATTAAATTAACAATGAAATATTATTATGTGACTATTATAACCAAACTGTTAAATTATAGGGAATAAATAATACTATTGGATTAATGAAATATATAATGTTCATAGTCATTGAGGATGTATTAATTAATAATTTTTAAATAATTACTAGATTTTTAGTAAATTATTTTTATTCATCAAAGACATATTTTCTACAAAAATGGTTTTTATTGCTTTTTATGTAAAAATAATAATAAAATAATAAATTTTTGGTGATTTTAGAAACTTTATTTGATAAAATGAACTTAATTTTATAAGTAATAATATAAACATTTTCCTATGGTAAAATTTGGGTAATTTTATGAAAAGATTTATTTTCAATGAATAGTGAAAAATACTGCTTTTTATTATATTTTTCCATGATTTACAAGGTAAAATTATATTTTGAATTATTTTTCAATTTCCATTAGTTAAAATCGATTTATAATATTCCAATTATTTTTTTCAAAATATATTTTATAATTTAATTTATTATAAAAAAAATTATATTTTAAAAATGACATTGTTTCTCAAAAATTATTTTTAGTTGCATTTTTTCAGTTTAATTTTAAATTAAAATCTGAAACTTCTGTGTTTTGGATTTTTAAAAAAATAATATTTGGAACCATAAATTCAAAATTTATTAAATAGGTATATTTTATTTTTGATCAATATGAATATTAACCTTGGTAATTTTTTTTACCGCGATAAATGGTAAATTAGGTAATTAAAGGTAAAAATAAAATGATAAGGACTAGAAAATAACCCTAAAACTTGACACAATTTAATTTTATAATTTATTTTGGACCATAATAATACAAGTGTCGAAACAATTACCATTTGGGCCATTTGTATTAGATTATTACATTTATAATATTTTATTTAAAGAAAAGTTAAAGATGTTGTGCTCATATTTTTAATAACTATTGCATTTTTAATATAGTTTTATCTAGAATATATATTTTACTATAAATATTAATTTAAAATATAAAATATTCATCTATGTTAGGGTAATTTAATTTTAATTTTTAGTGAATAAATAATTACCTTAATTGCCCACACAATGCTAATGTAGTAATTATTTTATTAATGGAAATATCAAATAAATGATATTAAAATATTAAAATAAATACAATTTGAGCTAATTAAGGTTCTAAAATAAATTTATAGATTACCTTGACATTTTATAGATATAATAAAATGGTTGGTTATAATTATAAGTGTTATATTGATATTATAAAATTCAAAGTAATGAATAGTCCTTAAAATTAACATTAGGAATATTTAATAGTAAATAATGTTTTATTAAATTATATAAAATTCCTAAAAATATTACATTCGACCAAATGATTTGTATAAGGTTCAAAATTTCATAAATGATCCATTTAAGGGTATTTTTAAATTTTATAGTAAATATATGAATCCTCAAAGAGTAAAGATCTATGTTGTCACGGTAAGAGTTAAAGGGAATAAAATAAAGGTTAAAAACAATGTATAAGGGTATAACAATGATCTAAACTTATCCAAAAATTATTAAATGAATATTATTATACCATTATGGAATTAGGGTATAATTTTAGTGTTTTAATGGAAAATTGTTTATGAAAATGACATATATAATTTAAATCACAGATAGTTTCAAAATGTCACTCTCTTTGCATTTAATATCATTTATGTCTCCACATAGGGAAACAATGAATATATGAATGAAAAAAAGGACTATTTTTAAAATAATGTAATTAATTTCATTATATAAATTTACTTTTTATTCTAATAAATTATACAATTACCTTAAATGCTTGTGACATGCTAACACAATATTTATTTAATTAATAGGAAAATAAGATAAATTAATTTAAATGTATTAATTTTGGTATAATTTTAATGATTTAATGTTTGAAATGAATTTTATATATATATATTACATATTATATAGTCTTTAAATCATTATATTCTAATTTTCCCTTTTTCTATATGTATTTTACGTCAAAGTAAATGAATATTATCATAATTGACATTAATAATAATTTATCAAAATAGTATTTTATTAAATTATTTAAAAATAATAAAAATATTTAAATAAATAAAAAATTATTATTATAAGGTCTTAAAGTTCATAAATATGTCATTTATTTAAAATTTAAACCATGTAAGTAAAAATTAAAATCTTTTAATATTAACACTTTTGTTATCATAGTTAAAATTAAAATGGTTTAACTAAGCATTAATCAAAATGATATAGTTTAAAATAACACCAAAACATGTATAAAATCTATAGTTTGATTATATTATGTTATATTCTAATTAATTTCATTTTGTATGTATTTGGATTGATATTTAATTTGTTATAAATTAATCTTTTGATAAATTTCAAAAGTGCCCCTCACCTCAATTATAAAAGGGAACCTTCTCCCTAACTTCTACACATCAATTTGAGCATTATATCTAAAACATACCCTAAATATTTATCTTCTAAACTTACCTATAATCTTTATATAGTTTCATGTATTCTTAAAAAACCAACCCTAGAGCCATTTAGATGAAATCCAAAGGAGACGTTTCGAAGAAGAGGTAATCCCTCTAACCAAACACTTTATTTTTATACTCTTGCATACCTATTATAAATATAATATGTTTATAATAAAACAATATCTTAAAAATAATAAATATAATGAAATATTATTATTATTATAAAAAAAACATAATACACCTCATTTCTCATCAAACAAGAAGTCAAAGTATTGGCCATGCATACGTACGGCTTACCGTCTCCACGTAACGATACAATTCATTTTTCATCACCATCTTTTATTTATGGGAATTATGATGTTTTTAATGATTATATATTAAATTTATTTCATAATTATAATTATTTAATGATAATATTGTTTATAATTTATCTTCATACAATCTTTTGAGAAATGATCATGTCGCTCGTGCGTACGTATCGACTACCATCTCCATAATGTGATGTGATTCGTTTTTCACTTATATTTCTAATGGATGGAAGTAAGGATGGTTTTTATGAACATATTTGATATATAAAACATAATAATGATTCTATAAAGGTATATTATTCTTTAACCTTTTTTATTCCATTATATGAAAAATGGAAACACTGTTCATGTGTACGAACAACCTACCGTCTCCATGAATGGTGTTATTCATTTTTATATATCTACTTTTTTTGAATGATTATAAATATGTATATAAACCATATATATTATTTTTAAACCATTATTAAAATTTTATAAATTATATTACCTTGATCAAATTATAATAACTAGGACTACCAAATGGAAACATGCTTGTAAAATAAAGCAGTTATCACCCAGAATAGTGATTTTAATAACAATTTATTAATAAATGGTTGATAAGATGTTATAAATAAATAATAAATGGTATTATTGAATTATGGTTTCTGAATAAATGTGTAATAAATTAATATTTATTATACATGAGTTTTTAATATGAACAAATAACGAAATGACTTCAGGTAATGGAATTCTTAAAGAAATTTCCATTCATTGGGTTAAACTACTATTTCATTGATTATGTAATTAAATGGTAATGTATGAAATGACTTTTTATTATATTATGTGTTATTTCCACTTGATTTATTTTTATTTATAGATAATACACATAATCAATTCGTTTGATTAATGCTCGCTTTAATGATATGATAATTTTAAGGGGGTTTCTAGTCTCACTGTTATTTCTGTGAGACTTATTCCATATTCACCACTTGTTTCTTTTGTGTAGTGTATATAATAAACATGAATTTAAACTATTATTTGTATCCTTAAATTTATATTTATTTACATATCCATTTTATTATATATCTTTCATGGGGTTTTTGATTTAAAAGTTACCAAATTGGTAAGGTAATTTTTTCTTAATTTTCCTTCTTTGAGAAATATATTATGTTATGCGCCTATATTATTTTATGATGTGTGTATACTAACCTTTGACATGTTATATATTGAATTTTATTCTTTTAATAATTTTATAAGTTTCATGTCACATTATTCTTTCTTTATTCAGAAATCTATGTTCCTTCAAAAAAATGTTTTTTAAAAATGTTTTCAAAAAAAATTTAATACTTTTTGTGGAAAATTATTTCAAAATGTTTAGAATGGTTTTAAAAGATTCCTTTGTAATTTTAAAAGATAATTCTCAATTAAAATGTTTTTATAATTGTTTTATTATTTAAAGTGTTTTTAAAATAGGAAAGGATATTTTCCTCAAGAATTATTTCAAATGATCTTTCAAAATAATTTTCTATTTAAGATAACATTATTTGATGCTAGTTATGCTTTACTGGGGTTACTATTCAAGGATTTTATCCTTATTATATATATGGTTAGTTTATTTTTATGATAAATTAGTTATGTTCTTGTGTAACACATATTTATGGTTTTCATTATTTTATGGGTAGGACCTAAATCTCCCTTCAATTCATTATGTAATGATTTATATCTTATGAGATAGACAGGACTATAATGGGGAGTGAACTTGGTCCAGTAAGGGAATTTTTTCAGCATGTTAGTCATGGGAGTGAACCTTGACTACTACAATGGTTTTTAAAGTGAACCCATTCCACTATGATAACCATGGAAAAGATCCATGACTACTGAGGAAATGATTTTCTATGTTTATGTGTTTTCCACAATTCCATGTTTTATGTCAATGATATTTTTTCATGGCTCATGTTCCCATATGATTTATGTCTTATAAACTAACAAGATTTATTCCATGACTCAAGATTAGTATTTTTGATATGTAGGGTATAGTATTCAATTGTTATGTTTATTTTCATATAACCTTATGCTCATGTTTTGATTATGTAATCTTTTATATCTCCTATAGTTACCCTTACTGAGCATCTAATCTCACCCTTTATTATATTTCCATTTCATAAGGTTATGAAGAAATGTTTTAAGTATGATTTATCAAATAATTGTGATAGAAATGAGGAAATATTTGGAGATAATATAGGTTATTTATGGTCTGTTTGTTTATTTTTATATAATATATAAGAGTTTTTCCTAATTATATAAAACTCTAATCCTAGAAGGACCTTGGGTATGTAAGTGATCCAATATTTGTTTTTGATGTTGTAAGTTTTGATATTAAAAATTGGGTCACATTTTTAATGTTTATGTCTTTAGCACCAGATCTGGAAGTGCGGATACTGGGATATTACACAATCCTCGCCAGACCATTATGTGTTGATAAGACTACCCCAAACCCTGGATATACCTACTTTGTCTCCATGCTATAAATAATATTCATCTCATTCTAGAAACTCAACACTTGAAACCATAAAATATTCTGAGAAAGGCATCATAATATCTAACTTATCACATCAACTATTCTATACCTTTAGGGAAAGGTCTCATGGCTAAGTCATGTATCCATTATTCATCATTGAGTGGTATAAGGAGGGTATCTCAATATCAAACCTTCTATGCAATCCAAACCATCCCCTTAGGGAATTATCCCATGGATACATCTCATGAATCCCAAGGAAACAGTTTGAGGAAGTCATCACAATAGCTAACATGCTATACATGTTGAACCATCCTCTCAAGGCATAGTCCTATAGAAATAAAACTCACCATCACCTAGTGATCCAATTACCTCTCACTCAGGATTCAGTCACAATCATAAATCTAGGTATATCATAAGGAACACACCAGTAAAACAATAAAAAGCATCATAATTTCCAAAAAATGGACCAATGAACCATTACAACATAAGAAACCTAAATGATAGACCTATAGGTCATCTTTTACTAATCCATATAGTTACTCACATAAACCAAGACTGAATACCACTACATTGGGTCCCGTTATCCTTATATGATCCTGAATAGTGCACTATAGGCTTCAAACAACCCTAACTCTAACTGCATAATGAGGAGGGATTCCACCCTTTTTGAGACATTACCCATAACTCCACCTATAGGGGGTAAATCTCACCCATACTAACAAACATGGTCCCTTTTATACCAAAATCAGGGTTTCACAGGGCTAACACATGCACCTATATACAATTTAAGTTGTATAAATTTATAAAAAATTCATAACATGGTAAGTAATTCCTAGCCCAAGCTCAATAGAGTGTAATAATTAAGCACACTCTCCAATTTACACCCAATACACTGGAATACTAAAATCAATCCTAACCCCTCACAATTAGGGTTATGATATGGGAACTAATTAAATAGAGGAATGAGGGATCATATAGGGTAAAAACGAGCTTATAATCACTAAGAGAAAATCTTTTCAATAAAGAGAACTTCAAATGATCAACAGGATGGGAGGAGAGAGCTCAAAAAAAATTGAAGTTCCAAAATCCATTTAATCCATGTAAGGTTAGAGAGAAAATTATGGGAGAAGATAAAGGGGTCTATGGTGAAATTACCAACTAGGAAATTTAAAAAAAAATGGTCACTGAATTCATCATGGTGTGACCATAGTGGTCACATTTCGACGCCTCTCCACAAGTTCGCAGCACAGTGTGGCCCTTTTGGGTCATGGAATCACCTCCCATAGACAAAGTTTCTGAAGCACTACCAAAAAACCACCACAGTATGATCTAGGGTGGTCATTTCATGATGGACCTTCTCATAAAAGTTGCATATTGTTACACCTTGTCATTAGGTCGTGGTGCCCCATCTTCACCTATACCTTCACACCAAACATTAATATGTGGAAACCTCTCCACATTTTGACCATATGTAGGGTCAAACCTTATCCAATACCCTCAAGAAACATAAATTTAACCCTAAAAACATAAAAATTACCCTCATGATCCTTACATTTCCAGAATTAACCAATTCTATCATCTCTAGGCATCTCATTGTGGCACACTCAGCCACATTGTGACCCCATACCCCTTCATGAAAGTTGTAACATTATGGTGCCAAAAGTCCATATAATGACCTCTTGTTTCATGATAGCCTTGATTGTGGTTCCATGAGGCTACTTCATTGTCCCTTGATCAGTTTCCTTTCATGTTTTGATTCCCCTATGCCATGTCTTGATGTCCCTTCTGATGTAGAATTGTATCTATAAACCAGCTTCAACTCCCCACAACCCAATCTCAGTCAATCACCAAGAAGCAAAATATCCAGAATCCACCGAGATTCATAAAACTAAATAAAATTTAAAACATGACTCACTTCAAAAATTTTGGGTGTTCAACTATGGTTTGTACATGGTCAAGCATTTCACAAGGAGTGAGAGTAGTTATCGGATTCATGGAAAATCCTATAAGAGAGCACCTGTTAGTAGTAAAGTGTATACTTTTATATCTTAAAGGTTTCAAAGGATTTTATATATGTTACGGAATATATGATCTATCGAAATGGTTTTCATATTTAGACTTTGTGGGAGATACTGACACTTGAAGGAATACCAGTAGCTTTGTGTTCTCTTATAGAGGTACGATTGTGAATTAGATGTTGAAATTTCAACTGGTAGTTACACATTTAAAAATAGAAGTATTTTATGTTTCAATAGTAGAATATGAGAAGGATTTGATATGGTATAAGGGTATGATATAAGATCTTGGAATAAATCAAGAGAATGGGGTGTTATTTAGTGATTCATAAATTGTGATTCACCTGGAAAACAATCCAATGTTTCATTCCAGAATAAAACAATTCAATTTAAATATCACTCCAATTGGAATTTTTTTTAGGAAAAATTTTACGATCTACATAAGGTGGGTGGAGTTTAGGATCCATTATATATATTGAATAACGTTGTAATCTAGGATATTTCCATGTGGTGTTATGCCTTAGTCGGGCAAGGATGACCAAAATCATAGTGGAGGAACCATGTGTCTATAAAGAAAGATTAAATATCAGTATTGGTTTTTGGATATTGATGGATGCCTTGGTGATAAAACCTAAAAATGATTCTCAAGTGGGATATTATTAGTATTATACTTGTAAAAACATTTTTGGGATAAGTAATTAGATCTAATGGAAGGAGAGTTTCAAAAGGTCTAATCACTAAGACTAATATGGGGATGGTGGAGCAGTACTGACTAATGTGTTGGCCTAATAGAAGATTATAAATAGGTATAGAGGGGGTAAATAGACCTTTTATAAATTTAAATATATTAAAATAATAGTGTTCAATATCATAGTAGATTACAAACATACAATAGAAAATGATAATGCATTAACAATATAAGTTTAGTGTTTTATTGAATGATGAATTGAAAACAAAAACAATGAACACTAGAATTTTATAGTAGTTTGGATCAACATGATCCAACATCTACTCCATATCCCTATCTTCTCCTCAATAGAAATAGAACTCGCTAATAAAAATATCACTTTTGAAAGAATTTGTTAGCCTTTTACAACTCCTACTTTTTTCTCACCATGAGGAACAACCCAGAACAATAATATCCTATCATTCTATGGACCAGTAAAAAACTAGAGAATATCCAAACTGTTTATGATAGTCGCAATTAGATAAAACTATATTTAATTTATGAGGTATAACAAAGAAAAAAAGAATTATTTTGGAAGGGAAAATGATAAATCAATAGTTTAAAGATAAATATAAAAAATATATAATACAATTTTAAAACCTAA